>CM076577.1:1303589402-1303793926 GCA_034641835.2 Pinus albicaulis | reverse complement strand
ATTATTCAGCAGTGTATCAGGTTCTCTCGAGGTAGTACGCGCATCTGATCCTGGTGGATATTGGTGGTCACCCGCCTATTCCACTTGGGGCCCCACCATTGTCTATTTCAGTTTTTCAGTTTCGGCACAGTTTACTATTTTTAGCAGTTTTTCGGGTCCTAAACTTCCGGAGCCGTTTTGAGGCCCTAAACGACGTTTTTTTGGAAAACGGAGGGCAACATGGGTCCATGGACCGATGTTGCCCATTCCAAATTTGTAGTCCTCGGATAGATCTTTCTAACGAGGTATGGTACGCGTCAAACGGAGATCGTATGCAAAAGTTACGCCCCTGGGAAGTTGAAACACCAATTTACCCAAACGGGGCCCATAGTTTTGGCGCTTCATCTCCTAGGGTTAGGGTTTTGGCTGTTTAGGATTTCCCATTGTTTCTAAATGATAAATAGGCCCTCGAGCCTCATTGTAACTCGGTTCAGAGGCCTGTAGCCGCCACATCTCTTCTCAGAGATAGCTACCAGCGCCCTAGCTAGTTTTATTTCCATTCTGTCTGTAAGCAAATTTCGGTTCTTTGATATTAATGAAATGAAGTGTTATTTCCGCTGCATCTCTGTATTTATGGTTATATGTTTATTCTGTTGCGTTCCTGCATAAATCCGGATCAGTGGTATCAGAGCGGTCTGCTTTTTCTAGATCCTTCTTTGCATGTCCCCAACGAGGTCGGGGTATAAGGAGCTAGGGCTTGATCTGGTGGAACCTTTGCAAGATCAGCCTCGCAAACCTCGACGGACGCCCATGGGGGATGAAAATAAAGATGAGGGAGCAGGATATCCTATCAAAATATTGCTCGAGGAGGCCCTCGAAAAACAAAGGAACGCGATGATGGATAACTTTGCTCAGATCCTTCAACGGCTGCCCACCGGCGGCGCATCTGCATCCAGTAGCCACTCTGGAGTTGCGACTCCCTTTAAGGTACAAGTAAATTTTGGCATTCCCATATTTGAGGGTCAAATAGACGCAGATGCCGTAGATAGATGGTTGAATCTATTAGAAGGATATTTCTCTGTTCATGACTTTCCAGACCGGGAGAAGATTATTTTTGCACTCCTCAAAGCTACTCCCCATGTTAAGGACTGGTGGGAAACCTACTGTGAGAACAAGGACCAGACAGAACCCTCTCTGTTCTCGGCCGTACCAACTATCTTGCAGGTCTTAGATGCCATCAGAGCAACTGTATCAGTGGGGAGCTATGAGGATAAGTACATACAATGGACCATGACTGCGGCAAACAAGGGATCGAGATGTGCATGAGGTGACAAATTTTTTCCATGCCACTGCGCACAAAGTTGGGTATAAAAGATTCAAAGAAACATACGGTGCTAAATGGACAGCTCTCAGAACCAAGACAGTAATCAAAATGGTCAAAAATGAAGGTGCTCAGAACTGGTTTGAACCTGAACGACTGGATAGAGCTCGTCTTCCTGATTCTGGCGCCACGAACGGTTCGAAAAATGGTCTCCGTATGCAAAAGTTATTCAAGTTCAAAGTTTTGTCAATTTCAATTAAAAAAGGGCAAATTGGACTTTGGGAAAATTTTATTAAAAAAAGAATATTCCGCAGAATATTCTGGGAATATTCCGTGGAATATTCCGCAGAATATTCTGGGGAATATTCCTTGGCAGCCAATCAGGAGGCGCCACGTGGCTAGCCCGGAGGCCGCCACGTGGGCCCCAAAGGTGGAATGAAATGCGTGTTAAAAATTTTATTTGGGCTCGACAGGATTCGAACCACCGACCGGTCGATTAATATCCAAACGACTTTACCGCCAGACCACAGTTCATTCGTTGGTTATGGTGGCGGATAGGCTTATATTTATAGCGTGGGTTGTTTTGGGTTGGCTGAAGGGGTCACTC
Organism: Pinus albicaulis; assembly: GCA_034641835.2. Lineage (NCBI taxonomy): Eukaryota > Viridiplantae > Streptophyta > Pinopsida > Pinales > Pinaceae > Pinus > Pinus albicaulis. Next base: position 1,303,792,019 of record CM076577.1, on the reverse strand, counting down.
ATACAAATTTCTTCCCATAGAACCGCCCATTAACCAACTCCGTAATTTACACATATACCGCGGATAGTTTAAAACTTTGGTTATGGGTAAAGACTGTGTTTGACAAAACGCTTTGTATTAAATGTAAACGCTTTGAAACCGCTATCAAACCGATATATGTGAACACGACAAACCGTAATCCTTTAATGCCAATGCTTATGGGTTGACATGGCTGCTCACTCTCTTACGCCAGTTGCTTATTTGGCGGTGCACCATGTTTTTCCACATTTAGTGGGAGATTTTTAAATTTCAACCGCGCTCGCCAGGGGGCATAACCGCTAGAGAGGCCTTTTGAAGATGAATTTTTTTTTATTTTGGATGTAGAGAGCATTCTGGAGCTGTTGGAGGGGTCTGCAGAGCCATCAGGGCATTTTATCTGCGAATTTTACAGCGCTTTTGACAGTGACTCCATTAGAGCTAAGGGGAAAGATTGCTGCATTGGGCTACCTTCCTCCAATGGAGGTGAATTTGTAGTCGTTTTATACTGATTTGGATATTCTGAGTCTGTTTTAGCAGTATATTTTCTCATTAGAGGAGTTTATACAGATGTAATCTCATTTGCACCATTTAATCAAAAGAGGACTGAGCCTAATTAGAGGCTTTTGGACCAGCGGAGGTAGCCCAAGAGAGGGGTGAACCGCTTAAACAAATATCTGCTGTTCATGTGTGTATTATGGCTGTTTATTTCCAGATTTTGATAGTTTAAACAGTAAAATTTCATGAGCATGTTTTTCCAAAACAAGTTTATATAGGAAGCAAAACTTGTTGTTTTAACTTCAAACCTCTTCACACAAATTGCAGAACATATGCTCTTGCTTATTCACATTTAAAACAGAACAATGAACACTTTGAATTCAAAAACAAAAGACTTTCATTGATCTTGTTATTTGTGCTTATATATTATTTCCTTAGACAGAGTCTGTAGAGGGCCAGGTAGCCTCTGGAACTCATCCTCTCTTTAGAGGTGGCATGTCCAGTGAATGCCCCTACAGTCCATCTCTGTATGGGAAATAGTTTATTCTCACATTAGCAAGAGGTCACTTGGAGTTATAGCTCAATTTAAAATTATGAGTATTTGCACTCATTTTCTTAAATGAAAATGGATACCTTGCACCATTCAACAAGTACATTCCATTTTCATGTCGAGCAGACTGAGCGGGCGTGTGTTGGTTTGCTTGACTGACATCACTAGCTTGATTGTGTAGCTTGAAAGGTGTCTTAAGCAGTGTTGAAGATTGATTGCTTTATTATTTTGCAAACTACTTGTTGTTTGAGTTTGCTGAAGCTCTTTTGTTCATTTTTATAATGACAACTTCCATAAGTGAGTTCTCAAAATCGTCCTCCTTCACAAGATTTTTTGATGAAGGTTTGAAGCAAGAATTTTTCATCATGGTGAATATGGTGAAAGAAATGTATGAGGATGAAAGAAAGAGCTCTAGACTTCAAGAGCAGTTGAATTCCATGAGGGAAGAGAAGCAGTTGCTTTCTGACCAATTGCAGGAAATGGAAGGCCAACTTCGTATTGCAAACATGAAGCTGGAAAGGATGCATGAGTTGGAGACACAACTCATTTTTGCCAAAGAAGCCTTAGCCAAGTATCAGCTTGAAGAAGAGGTAAACAATTCTAGTTTGTCTTCAATTTCTTATAAGAATGTTTATGAACTTGGTTCTTTTGAGAAACATACCAAAGGCATAGGGTCCAAGTTGATGTCCAAAATGGGATATGAAGGAAAAGGACTGGGAAAACATGCACAGGGTATAGTTGAGCCAATAATGGCTGAGGTAAGGCCTAAGAATTTGGGTCTTGGTTATGGACAATCTTATGGAGAAAGTTCCAAAGAAGCCATGAAGGAAGAAGGTGTGCATCAGCATGCACTTGAACAAGGGAGTGGTGAAAGCTCTAAAACCATTGATGGGATTGATAGTGTTCCAAAGGGAGCTTCTTCTTCTTTCGATTCACCTTCTCATGAAGGTAATGAAGGTGAAAGAGAAAGGTATAAATCTGATTTCAATCATATTTCCTTTGATCATGTAAAGCATGGAAAATTTCCACACAAGCATGGGAAAAGAATTGCATGTTCTTTTTGTGGTTTGTTTAACCATAGTGTTTCTAGATGTTGGAAAAGAATGGCATCATACAAGAAACTTTTGAAGGAAAGGAGGCAAGAAGCCAAAGTTCCAATGAACAATGCAAATCATGCGGTCAAGAAGATGAACATGTGTTGCACTTATTGCCATAAGCAAGGACATACTGTTGAAAGGTGTTGGACTTTGAATCCAACAATACTTCCACAAAAGTTGAAGAAATGGGAGAAAGAGTATGGCAAGAATGGGAAGGAAGTTTCCATCATTGATAGGTGTCAGGATGATACACATGCTGATATCGATGTGCAGTTAAAGGAATCACCTTTGAAATGGATTGGTAAGAAATGGTTATAATTCTTATCCAATTAAAGTTGCATGTCTTTTGATTGAATGCATTTTCTTTGTTAAGGGAATGCAAGTTGCAGGATGGAAAAGCTGAGTATGAGACTCACTCTATCGTAGCGAAAGTTATATTCATTTCAGCTTTGAAAGTACATGTACATGTGTTTGAGGATCTTGTACTTATGATTGTACTTAAGAGAAAGTTGAAGGATAAACTGCATGCATGAGAATGAGATGCATGAGCACAGGGATCATGATGATTTCCTTGTATTTTAAACATGTATGTGTGATTAACTTGAAGGTTTGATTACTTTGTTTTTAACCATGCATGTAATGTAATATTGACTTGGAAAAAGTTAATTTGATCTCCAAGATTGTAAAGAGGAGAAATGATGAAGTGTTTCATCTTTGTAAAAGCCTTCTCATTTGGGAGGCAGTTCTTCTTCTGGAATGAAGGTGCCTTGGATGGGCATCGTGATAGTTGGCAAGCCCACATGTTCAGGGGAATATTTCAGCTCTTATATCAGCAAGTTTCATTGCTAGTTCCTGCAATTTTAGATTTGTCTGGCGAAAGAACTTGGTCGGGATTCGACAAGTATTTGGCGTATGCAGCAAAAAGTCGCCATGACGACATTTAGCAAGGCAGGACATTTTTGGCATTAGTATGCTCTTTTGGCTGACTGGAAGAGGATATTTCTGTTCCTCAAGTGCTGTACAGTTCAGATCAGAGATTCAGTAAGCTTTTGGGGACCAAAAGCCTTCTCATTTGGGAGGTGTGATCAGGAGCTCAGGACCAAGTGTCATAAAATGGTCAAAAATGAAGGTGCTCAGAACTAGTTTGAACCTGAACGACCGGATAGAGCTCGTCTTCCTGATTCCGGCGCCGCGAACGGTTCGAAAAACGGTCGCCGTATGCAGAAGTTATTCAAGTTTGAAGATTTCTCAATTTCCATTAAAAAATGCCAAATTTGACTTTGGAAAATTTTATTAAAAAAAAAGAATATTCCACAGAATATTCTGGGAATATTTCGTGGAATATTCTGCAGAATATTCTGGGGAATATTCCATTTTCAGCCAATGGAAGGGCGCCACGTGGCTATCCCGGAGGCCGCCACGTGGCCCCAAGGTTGGATTGGAATGGCGTTTTAAAATTTTTATGTCACGGGCCGGATTCGAACAGGTGACCACATGGTTCATAACCATACGACTTCACCAACAGGCCACACGTTTGATCGTTGTTTATGTGGCGGACGGGGATTTAATTAAGGTGTATATTATGTTGGGCGGGGCCCAAAAGGGGGCCAGCCCCCTTTCATGTAACCTCTTCGCAGAACCACAGTACTAACTCATCGGCGCGCTATGTAAATGGCGGATATTTCAAACTTTGGTTATGGTGTTATTCGTGGGTTTTAATAAAACGTTTTGTATTAAATGTAAAACGTTTGAAACCGTTATCAAACCGCCGATATGTATGTGAACACGATTGCAAACCATAACCTTTAATGCCACGTTTGGCGGTTGACATGGCGGCCTCCGCCCTTTTTGGCGCTAGTTGCTTATTTGGCGGCGTTAACTACAGTCTTTCCACATTTAGTGGAGATTTTTTAGCCCAAACTGGCAGTTTAGTAAATGTGGCATAACTTCTGCTAGGAGAGGCCTTTGAAGACGATTTTTTTTTTTGATTTTGGGTGTAGAGAGCATTCTGGAGCTGTTGGAGGTGTCTGCAGAGCCATCAGGGCATTCTATCTGCGAATTTTACAACGCTTTTGACAGTGACTCCATCAGAGCTAAGGGGAAAGATTGCTGCATTGGGCTACCTTCCTCCAATGGAGGTGAATTTGTAGTCTATTTCTACTGATTTGGATATTCTGAGTCTGTTTTAGCAGTCTATTTTCTCATTAGAGGAGTTTATATAGATGTAATCTCATTTGCACCATTTAATCAAAAGAGGACTGAGCCTAATTAGAGGCTTTTGGACCAGCGGAGGTAGCCCAAGAGAGGGGTGAACCGCTTAAACAAATATCTGATGTTCATGTGTGTATTATGGCTGTTTATTTCCAGATTCTGATAGTTTAAACAGTAAAATTTCACAAGCATGCTTTTCCAAAACAAGTTTATACAGGAAGCAAAACTTGTTATTTTCTCATCAAACCTCTACACATGAGTTGCAGAATATATACTCTTGCTTATTCACATTTAAAATAGATCAATGAACACTTTGAATTCAAAAACAAAAGACTTTCATTGATCTTGTTATTTGTGCTTATATATTATTTCCTTAGACAGAGTCTGTAGAGGGCCAGGTAGCCTCTGGAACTCATCCTCTCTTTAGAGGTGGCATGTCCAGTGAATGCCCCTACAGTCCATCTCTGTATGGGAAATAGTTTATTCTCACATTAGCAAGAGGTCACTTGGAGTTATAGCTCAATTTAAAATTATGAGTATTTGCACTCATTTTCTTAAATGAAAATGGATACCTTGCACCATTCAACAAGCACCTATTTTCGGGGGATCATTCTCACAAGCCTGGTCTCAGTTCACCAGTTCAGATGTTTGCATTTGAAACTCTATGGTGCAATAAAGGCCTCTTTTCCATATACTAACTGCAGGACACTAAAACCAAACAGGGAGTCTCTTCCATGTGAGTCCCGTAGGCCCATAGTGCATCTTTTAATTTTTCACTAATCTTTTCTCTGTCTACCAGATCAAGTTGTCAAGATATTTTCTAGGACTTTATTTGTTGATTCAACCGCCCATTTATTTTATGGATGACAGGTGTGATTTGTGTTTCTGATCTGTATCTCATATACCAGATCAAACTTTTTAGCGCAAATTTCATTGTGTTCCTTGATCTGTTACAATTTGTCTAGGTACTCCATATCTGACAAAGATTTCTTCAAAAAGAAAGGTGACCACTGTATCTTCTATTGCTCTGTTCACTGCTTTAGCCTCTGCCCACTTGGTTACATAATCTGTACATACTAAGATGTACTTCTTTCCATTTGATGGTGGATTGATGGGTCCAACAAAGTCAAGTGCCCATTTCTCAAATGGTTCTATGAGGACCTGTGGCTTCAGCGGCATCTCATCTCTTGTGATTGGTCTCCCTGTTCTCTGGCAACTGTCACATTGCTTGACATATTTCTTAGAGTCTTTGAAGATGGATGGCCAGTAGTAGCCCAGTTGCAGCACCTTATATGCTGTTCGTTTGTCTGCAAAATGGCCACCACATGGTTCATCGTGACATGCTCTTAGAATGTCTAATATTTCATCTTCTCGCACACATTTTCTAATTATCAAATCTCAACCAGTATAAAATAAATCACCATTTACCCAACTATACCTAGAGCTTTCTCTAACAATTTTGTGTCTTTGCTTTTTAGTGAATTGAGTTGGAAACTTTCCAGAAGATAAATAGTTTGCAATGTCTGCAAACCATGGTGTTCTTACTGTGATGGCAAACAGGTGTTCATCGGGAAAGTTATCTGCAACCGGATTTGGATCGTTGGGTGAATGTATGCGGGACAGAAAGTCAGCCACTTGATTTTCCTTGCCTGGTCGGTCTTGTATTGTGATATTAAATTCTTGCAATAACAGTAACCATCTTGTTATTCTTCCATTGGTGATGGGTTTATTCATCAAGTATTTGATTGCTGAATGATCTGTATGAATGAAAACTTGATATCCTGTTATATAGTGTCTGAATTTGTTTACTGCATGTATAACGGCTAACATTTCTTTCTCTGTGACTGTGTAGTTCAATTCTACAGGTGTTAGATTCTTGCTTATAAAGTATATTGCATAATTGAACAAGTTCTCTTTCTGTCCAAGAGAGGCACCTATCGCAGTATCAGATGCATCAGTTGATATATGAAATGACAAAGACCAATTTGGCCCACGGAGAATGGGTGCAACTGATAATTTCTCTTTCAGAATTTGAAATGCATTTTGACAGTCATTTGTCCAGTGAAATTCAATATCTTTTGCTAATAGTTTAAACAGAGGTTGGGCTATTTTACTGAAATTTTCAATGAATCGTCTATAATAACCTGCATAGCCTAAGAAAATTCTTACCTCTTTTTGTGTTGTAGGAGGTATTAAGTTTACTAGGACTTGGATTTTTGCTGGATCAACTTTAATTCCTGAAGCAGAAATATGGTGTCCCAGAACTATTCCTTCTGTCAACATCATATAGCATTTCTCATTGCTTAATGACAAATTTGTTTCAATGCATCGTTTTAGAACTTTCTCAAGGTAATTTAAGCAATCATTATATGTGTTTCCATAAACTGTGAAGTCATCCATATAAACCTCTACACATTCATGAATTAGATCAGCAAAGATTGCAAGCACTGCTCGTTGAAAAGTTGCAGGTGCATTACATAAACCGAATGGCAAAACATTATATGCATAGGTTCCCCATGGGCAAGTAAATGTTGTCTTGTCTTGGTCTTCTGTTGCTATTCTTATTTGGTTGTATCCGCTAAACCCATCCAAGAAGGAGAAAATTTTTTTCCCAGCTAATGAGTCTAACACTTGATCAATGAATGGTAGAGGAAAATGATCTTTTAGTGTAGCTTTTTTTAGTTCTCGATAGTCCACACATACCCTCCACTTTCCATTTTTCTTTGGTACAATAACCAGTGGAGAAACCCATTGACTATTTGAAATAGGATAGATGAATCCAACATTTAACAATTTTTGCAGTTCCTCTTTCACTATTTCTTTCATCATGGGATTCATTCGTCTTTGAGGTTGTCTTACAGGTTTGATTTCATCATCTGTATAGATGTGGTGGACACATGTGCTAGGATGGATTCCTTGCATGTCAGTATAATCCCAGGCAAAAGCTTTTGAATATTTCTGTAATAATGCAATTACCTCTTTCTCTTGTGCTGATTGCAACTGGTTTCCAATGTTTAAATGTTTTCCAGGATTTACCTCAATTGTTTTTATTGTTGGATTGGAGATTGTGTTTACAGGAAAGATGTCTATAAAAGATTTCCGCAAAGTTTGAACAGTACAAGTTTCCTGAAAGCATTGATTCAAAAGGTTACTTGCAGCTTCATATTGGACTTCTCTAAGATGCTCTGAAATACTTGGTTCTGAAATGAAAAGATCCATTAAGTCTTCATTCTCTTCTTCTTCTCTTAAATCAAAGAATTGATTTATACTTAAAACTGATTTAGTTTGCTGTTTTTCTTGAGCTTCAAGCACTGATTCTAAAGAAGTTGATTGTGTAGGTGAATAAAGAGCAATGTGTTTCCTTTCATCTCCATGTGAAATAATCATGCTTCCTGATCTGCATCCTATGAAGGCATCAGCGGTAGCTAACCATGGTCTCCCTAAGATTAGAGGATGTCCTCCCAAATTTGTTTTTGGTTGCAAGATAAGGAAGTCAACAGGATACTCCCATGAATCCAAAGAGACTATGATATCTTCCAATATCCCTTCAGGAACAACTTTAGATCTATCTGCTAGTTCTAAGATTGTAGAGGTTGATCTAATGTTGTTCAAATGCAAAGTTTTCATTGTCTCCATTGTCATTACATTTATAGCTGCTCCCAAGTCTATTAATGTGTTTGGTATTGAGAAATTATTTATTGATATAGTAACCATAGGGATACCAGGATCAATATATTTTTCTACCATGGTTTGTGTAGACATGAGACTTGCTAGTTTACCAATGACTTGGATTGTAGTAGGATCCTTCTTCTTTTTCCGTGATTTCTTAATGCACAATTCCTTTATTGTTTTAGCATATATTGGTATTTCTTTAATTGCCTTCAACAAAGGAATTTTTACATAAGCATTTTTTAACTCATCTAAAATATCAAATTCAGGAAGGGTTATTTCTTTTTGTTGTTCCACTAACCTTTCAGGATAAGGTGGTGTTTGTGTTGTCATATTTGTTCCTTTCTGAATTTGTATCTTAGTTTGTGTTGTTTCAGGTGATTCTCCTTGTTCAGTTGGTTCTTCTATGATTGGAGGAGAATCCTTTTTAAGTACTTTTCCAGACCTTAGATGGACTTCATTAAGAGGAAGAATTGAATATGTGGGAAAACATGTTGCTTCCTCTACAGTATATGCAACTTTTTCCACCTTATTATTCGGATTTGCCATTGGTTGGGATGGTAATTGAGTTGGTCTGGGTTGATTTGTGGGTAGCTGTAACTGTTGTGGTTGGGTCAACAACGGTGGAGGATTCTGCTGTGGAAATGGGATGGATTGTGGATATGCAGAATGTTGTTGTTGAAATGGTATGGATTGTGGATATTGTGGATATGTAAATGGCTGTTGGTATTGTTGCTGGTATTGTTGTTGATACTGTTGAGGTGGCTGGTTTCCATAACCATATCCTCTCCAACCTTGTGCAGGTTGTTGTGGATATTGCTGTGGAGGCCAAGCTTTCCATGGCATTGGAGGGGTCCAAGGATTTTGAGGTGGATAGAGGTAATTTTGTTGAGGGAATTGTTGTTGATTTTGTTGAGGCATCCTAGGTTGCCATGGTCTTCGTGGTGCTACATAATAAAAACCTTCTATTCCTGGCACTTCTTCCATTGAATTCATTTGTAATTCTTTCAATCTGAGACAATTTTCTATGGAATGATTTTCTGTACAAAGACCACAAACCTGAACACTCTGAACACTATCCAAAGGACATTCTCTTAATGGATGCTTCTTTCTACATTTGGGACAAAATATTGCTAGAGCTTGTTCTTGTTCTTCTTTCTTCTTGTTTGCCTTTAGCACATCTACTTGTGTCCCTAATGTACTCAAGAGATCTGTTTTGAAGTTCTCCAATAAGCTTCCTATTTCAGCTCTTGTTATCCCTCCTGCAGCTAACTTTGCTACTTTTGAACTTACTTCTCTTCTTCCTGTTTTTTCTCTTCCTCTAGAATATTTTTGACATAAGTCAACAATTTCTTCGAATGGTAGGTTTGAAATGTCTCCTTTACCCATCACATTCAAGATGTCAAGGTATTCATCCCTTATACCCTTGAGAAATATTGTTCGAATGGTTTCTTGATTTAGAGAGTGTTGTTTAGGTTTCTGTAGATTATATAAAAATCTTTCCAAATATTCTTCTAAACTTTCATCTTCTTGTTGTGTCATTCTGAAAATATCTTCCTTTGAATCTCTAGATCTACAATAAGCTTGATATTTTTAAGGAAGACTGATCTCATATCATCCCAAGAAGCTATTGTATGTTCTCCTAAACCCATAAACCATTTCAAGGCTGCTGCTTTTAATGTTGCAGGGAAAAGACGAAGTTTATGAATGTCATCAGTGTATCCATATGTTCTACATAGAATATCAAATTCAAACATAAATGCATCAGGATATTCCGTGGACATTCCATAAAAATTTGGCAATACAGAAGGTGGAATATTTTTCATTTTCACTTCTTCTCCTAATATTGCACTTGTGTCTATTATTGGAAAGCCAAAGGTAGTCTCTTGATCATTACCATCTTCTTGTCTTTTCCGATCGTTTTCTATTTTTATATCATTTTCTTGTTTTGCCTCCTCCTCTCTCTTTCTTCTCCATTCTATTTGTTGTCTTTCATATGCAGCTCGTTGTTCAGGAGTGAGAATAACAGATCCATGTCCCTCTTCTGCCATTGGTTGATTTGTTTCAATTTTAAGTGGAGTTTCAGGTTGCTGGAAGATAGGAGGATTTATGGATGGAAAGACAGATTGTTTTCCTTTGATAATTTCTTTTTGTTTTCCAGAATTTGAAGATTGTTTTTGCTTTGCTTCCCAAGATAACAAAGTTTTCCTCTCAATCAAAGTTAATGTTTGTCCACTTCTTTGTTTTTCTGCCAATTCCTCAATTATTGGATTACCAGTAACTGGGGTGTTTGATGATCCTATCTCTATTTGTGGGGGATTTTTAACAAATCTACCTTGAGGATCTCTATATCTAGGCATAAAGAAACATAACTAAAAAAATGTAACTAATGTTTTTGTTGTTTTGAAATTTATCTTTCTATTGACTATGTCGATATTTGCCTCCCCGGCAACGGCGCCAAAATGTTGAGCTAATTTATGTACCTAAATTAACACAATTATTTCTTATCAATCCGGGTTGTTTATGCTTTGAGGCAAGTTCACTATATGTGAACATCAGATGTAATCAAACCTTGAAAGATAAGTTATTCAAAAGTTGAAAGTAATACATCCTATAATTCTAATTCAATTAGTTTAAAAAGAGGAAGAATATTGAAATGGTTCTTGACTCAAGAAGTCCACTTTCACCTCAATTACCACTTAATGAATCAGAGATTAAAACCAAGAACTTAAGATGGATAAATTATTAATGAAAGAAACTCTTAACTTAAGAGACACATAAGGTATTCCATCATAATTCATTCATCTCAATATCAAAATCTCAATGAGAAACTACTTGCATACAAACAAAGGAAACTAGTTTTAATTCATCATTTTAGTAGAAGGGATGCTCAACTTGAACACCTGTTTTTCCAACTCGATAAAGTGATGAATAAGCTATGAAATAATGTAATCAATCACTATACATAAACCATGAAGCAATCTGAAATAAAGCTTTGAAAAACCAGTTCTACGATAACCAGATTACAAGGAAATAAAACTAGTTAACAAGGAAGTGTACTTAGCTTGGAATGGGGGCCCTCCACCCTTGCCTTGCACACTTGAGAGGTGATCTCAAAAGCTTAAATTCAGTTACACATCCATAGCATTGAACAGCAAAATAATAATAACAAAAGTCTTCAAATTAGCTCCTCAATCCAAAGGTGTCACAACATAAAAGTATATTAAGTTAATACATAAGCCATCAAAGTTTTGGCTTTTTATAAGAAGTCTTATGAAACAAACTGATCTATATTCACTCAAACAAACCCATCTACTCTCATCCACCTATCTAAGTCGAATTCATTACTCTTATCCCAAGAAATATGACCAATCCCATAGAATCTCAAAACTGCCCTATTTCTATGGGATTTCTGAATGACTAGTCATGATTGACTAGCACCAAATGGGCCTAATAAAGCTTTTTCTGTTCGAACTAAGCATAGCTGGCTTAATCCTAGTTCCCAAGCTGTCCATCCATGCATTCAATTCGTGCCCAAGTGTCCTGCAACCACATCAACCATAGAGCTATTACGGGAATTTCTGAATCTGCCAATTTTGCACTAAAAGCCAAACTTTCATAAAAACTTTAGAAATTGAAAAATTAAAATTAAATACCTGAATGGATATCAAATATACATCAAAATGGAATAAATGAAGGGAAAATGGATGGGAAATAGATGTATTAGTAAGTTTCTTTGAGCAAAAATAAGACCAAAACTAAGGCCCAACAAAGACTCCAACAGGATCTTTCCAGTAAAGATGGTTTTCCAAAATGCAATACTTCACAACTCTCAATTTAAAGGTTCTCCTTTTAGACTTCTCCATTTCATGTGGATAATTGAAATTTAACAAGAATTAAACTATATCCTTGTACCAATATGAATTGAATATTTCAGGATAATTAGCAATACCTTCTGCATATTCTCCTTTAGCTGCCTCTACATTCATATTTAAAGCTTTGCTGTTAGATTCAGCCATCAAGAGAGCCAAGCCCTGACCCTTTATCAATTTAGTTGGTTTGATTTCAACATCAAATTCTAGAATCTTGGTCAGCCATCATCCTCTCCTTCCTTCTGCATCTAGCTACAACAACACATCTTTAACGTTGATATCGGGCACAAAATAAATTATTTTTGAATGAAACACATAAACTCGAAAATACTTCAAAGCCTTAACTAGTGCATATGCTTATTTTTCTATCAAGCTATACTTTAATTCAGCATCCCTTAAAGCACGATTGAAAAATGAAATTGACTGCTCCAAACCCTCCTTGTTCTTCTATAGTAAGACAAATGCAATTGTTTCTTCTGAAGCATATGAAAAAATCAGAAAATCCTTTTCAAAATCAGGACTAATCAAAACTGGTGCTTCGGTCAAGGCAGACTTAATTGCTGAAAAATAATTCTTTTCTTCATCTCGCCACTTAAATTCTGCATCTTTTTTCAATAAAATATGTATATGTTTGATTAGCTCTGCAAATTTAGGGACAAAATGCCTCAGAAAATTGATTTTCCCTAAAAATGAATACAATTCCTTCTTATTTCTTGGCAAACCAATCTTTTGAATAACTTCTACTCTTCCCGAATCAATACAGATGCCACTATTTGTTACAATGTCCCAATAACTTACCTTCTTGGAGAGCAAAAGACGACTTTTTGGGGTTTAAGGACAAACCAAACTTTCTGCATTTGTCAAAAACTTGCTTCAGATGTTTCAAGTGGTCTTCATCAAATTTTGAATATACTGTGATGTCATCCAAATAGATGACCATAAATATGTCCTTTTCTCCCGCAAAGGTAATATCCATTTCCCTTTGAAAGGTTGCACTTGTGTTCATCAAACCAAATGGCATTTTTTTGTACATGAATGTGCCCCAGGGTGTGGTAAATGTTGTCTTTTCTTTGTCTTGCATGTCAATTGAAATCTGATTCTAACCTGAAAATCCATCAATCATTGTTAGTCTTTTGGATCCTACAACTTTCTACAAGATATAATCCATCTTAGGTAGTGGATAGTTATCTTTCAAGGAGCACTAGTTTAGGTTGCGAAAATCAACACAAATCTGCATTTCTCCATTATTTTTCTGGATTGGGACTATATTAGCTACCCAGTTAGAAAATCTCAAAGGCAGAATAATCTTTGCTTCCCATAATTTTTTTATTTATTTCTCAATTATTGGAAGCAACATGGGATTGATGTGTCTGATTTTTTGTGCTACAGGATTTTCATTTGTTTTCAAAGGGATCTTGTGCTCCATTATGCTCTTATCATAATTTTTCAACTCACTATAATACCATGCAAAAATATCAGCAAATTCCTTCAGCAGTTTGATATATTTTGTTCTGGGGTCCAAAGGAAGGAATTTGGACACTTTGACTAATCTTGGCTGATCTTTTGTACCAATGTTACACTCTATTGTAATCTCTCCATCAACCTTGCTTTTAGGCTTGAGAAAAACATCATCATTATCAAAAAATATCTCTAAAGGAACCAAACCCTTAGGAATAAGGTTAATTTTCAAATCTATAATGTTTTTCCCAGCCATAGTTTTCTTAAAAGGGCTTCTATTTTGGTTTTCAACAATTTCCTGCTCATCATCAATTTTTATGTCTCCAAACTATTCTACACACTCCAAAAATTTCTGAATCTCCCTGTCATCTTCAAATACTTGCCAGTGCTTGATGTTATCAGGAATTGAAGGTCTATTTTTTATTTGAATATCATAGACTGCCTTGACATCAAGAGGAACTTTGAAATTACTAGCAGCAATAGCTAGTGAATCAGCGATTTGATTTTCTTCTCTAGCGACAAAATTTATATTAAACGCTGAAAAGTAATGTTCAATCAAATCCCAGACTTCATTCCTATAATTCTTCAATTTGGAAAATTTCACTTGGTAATTATTTCTCACCTGCTTAATCACCAACTCTGAATTACCAAAGGAAATTAAACATTCTGCTCCGAAATATTTCGCTGCCTTCATACCCAGTGCAAGTGCTTCATACTCAACGGTGTTGTTAGTGGTAGCAAATTATATATTGTATGATATGGTTACCTTCTTCCGAGTAGGAGAAATGAGGACTACATCTACTCCCGATCCTTCTCTTGAAGAAGCTCCGTCAAAGTACAATTTCTAGATCTGTCCTCCTTTTGAATGTTGCGCATTTGCACCTTTAAAATGATGTTTTTCACTTAATTCAGTCTGGAAATCATTATCATCAGTAGCAAGGTACAAAATTGATGACCCCAATTCTTTTTCTTCAGCATATATGAGATGGTTTGATGGATTGTGTTGATCACTAATGATGTAGGCCATTTGAGTTTCCCTATACAGCCTTCTGAATTCCCCTCCAAATACTGGGATGATAGCATATGACATGTCCATTTGAAGGGTACCACCCAATTTCTTAGACCAAGATCTGTAAAGTAACATCCCAAATCTAGAAGGAATGTAAGCAACCACAATGTCCATCACTAAGCTCTTCATAGGCAGCTAGGTAAGGGAAACAACCAAATCCTTAATCACTCCTAGACACTTGACTTTTTTGGAGTCAAAGGTGTAAAGGTCATGATATTGCTTGGTGATCTCTAATCCCAATTCATCCATTACTTTCTTTGGCATGAGATTGTGGGAAGCTCCAGAATCTAACAGACAATTATGTAGCAATTTGTCATGTATATTGAGTGATAGGTAGAAAGGAGGTGAGTTATCATCAATTTGGTCTTGGAAATGACAGCCTAGATAAATGGTGGGATTATAATCCTCAAGTTTGATTGAATCAGGGGCGAGAGGAGGCTGCAACAGACTCTTAAAAGACTCTTTATATGCTCCGATTTTCAATAATTCTAGGAGTGGAACTGGAATTTTGATTTTATTCAATTCAAATTTGAAACTGAAATAAATTGGAACTAATTCCTTATTTTCTACAGTAATTTTAACAATTGGGGTTATTGGTTGGTGGTAACAGTACTTATTTCAGATTTACTAGGTGATGAGTAAGAAAAACCTTCACTTGAGCCTAGTTTAACAACATCAACTTTATTTTCTAGAGGAGTAGCACTTGATATTTTTCAATAGAATCTTTTGAAACTAAAAGCTCTTTAGATTCTAAAGTAGATAGAGGTACCTTTTGCTTTGGAACGTACTTTTTTTGAACCTTCTTCACTGACTGAGATGTGGCTTCAATTGATCCCTGTTTTCCTTTAGCATCTTTGATGATTTTCTCTGGGTCAACAACTGGAGTAACAGTAGGAGATCTCTGATTCCTCCTTCTAGAAGGAGGTCTTGAAACCCCTCTTCCTCTTCATGGAGTCGTTAGGTGAAAAAATTTGCAGTCTTCTTCAGGTCAAAAATTCTTGTTCACCATCAAGAGTTGATTATCAAAAACTCATAACAATAGACTTGGGAGAATACTTCGTTACAAGGCCTTTGTCTCTCGATAGACACACCAAAATATGTTGGCACTGGAATCAGCACTTGGACTGCAGCAAGCACCTGACCAGACACATCGTAAACTATAAAGCAATTTAATGATTTGTTTTATAGGATTGGAAGATGGTATAAACTCTTATTTATTGAAGAGATATTTTAGTAAAATCCATAGTTGTACTAAAGAGGGTATTGTAACTTGATGTGGTAGCAAGGTGCAAGTTTGTAGTCTATGATGAGAGGAAATTGAAAGATGAGAGGAGAATCAATAGGTCTATAAAACATAAATCTACTGATTTAGTAGAAATTGACAAAAGTAGCAGTTTGACAATATTCCATTGAGAGAAAGCTATTTCTAGTCTGACAAGATTCTCATTGAAATATCATGAAGAATAACTATCATGAGTGATTCTCTTCCACTATTATAACATATATTTTGTCAAGAATGCTCATTTTGTGAGACTAAAAAAAATTGATAAAACACATAACATGCTTAAGAGACTAATAAAAACACATAATAGTATGATGATTTGCAAACTAGAACTAGAAGAAAGGAGATATGGAAACATAAATAAAGTAGACAATACACACAACAAATTGGTAATAAGTCCTCAGTAGTATTATTCCATTTCATTCACAAAAATATTACAGTTCATATAAGTCAAATTTCAATAACCACCAACCAACCCTGACTTCATATCAGTTTGACATATATATACAAAATATGATACTTTCATCTTCCACATAAAAAGGTAAATTTGTTTCAAAAGTCATTACAACCTCATACAAGAGGTGAGGCTTATCTAAAAATTTAATATGGAATGTTATGACATAATGAAAATAACAACATTAAGGCTAACAATTTGAAGTGGTTTGTATGATGTGGCAGTTTTATGGGAAGACTCATCTTCTGTTCTGGTGCAACCAACTCCATAAAAAGTGAAAACAACAGTGAAAATGGTGTGTGGTTGTTCCTTGAATGTTGTCTGGTGTCTGGTAAAAACGTGCTGGTACTGAGAGTAGTGGTAGAAATTTGTTTGAGAGAAATTCTACCATTGTTCCATTGCTCCTTTCTCTTTTTTTTTTGGTTGAAAACCCTTTTTAATGGCGTAAAACTCAAAACTTTTGGATAAAATGACGAAGTTTCATTTTATGAGAAACTACAAAGAAAATCCTTTGAAATAGGTTTAATTGATAGAGGATACATGGAGTGGAATAAATGATAAGCGAGGGGGGGTGGTGACGTGGTGAAGAAGTGGGACTGATCGCAGATCACGCATCAGAAGTTTTATTGTGAAATGTGGGAGTTAAATGTTGAAAATGGCGAAGTGCGATGTGCGATGGGAGTGAAGGTGACGTGGCAGAGAAATGGGACTGATCGTAGATCATGCGTCAAAATTTTTATAAACATACATATGTGTGCAATCAACAATGTTTATTGGAACTATAAACAAAACAACAATTTCTCCCAAACAATATGCATTCACGCGGAATTGTGGTTCTTGAGCCCCACAACTAGTTGACCAATAGGAAGAAATCGCAAATCGGTCGCCTGCAAATTTAATTTTACACTGATAACAGCTAAACCATAAACTTTGTGATTTGTGAAATCATGCTAGTTCGTTACACCGACACGTGTCCCTCACCTCATCGCATCGTAAATTTCTTAACATACAATGCGAAGCCTTAACGATTAACTTTAAAAACTGCGATTTGCAAAATCGCTCCATCTACGCTTTAATCTCCATCATTGATCTGCTCCCCTTTGGCTCTGAAATTAGATCATAGCCATCCATTCCTTTTGCATGTGGTTCTTCTTCATTGCTTCATTCCTTAGTCTATTTACCGGCCAGCTTCCTTTAAATATTATCTACTGCTCTTCTTCGGATCTCCCACTTTGTTGGTTAAACTATTTTCTTTCGGCTGTGCTTTGATTTTAAATAACTATGGTTCCCACGAAGCCTTAATTTTCCTACTTTAAAAACTTATTACCTGTTTACCCATAGCCTCTTTTCTAAGATAACCAAAATCTCAATGAAATAGTTGCGCTTTTCACGATGTGGAATATATGACTTCCATTTCTGAGAAATATCTGCCCTTTATTGTTTTGAAAATAAATTTGCAACAAAAGTAGCTATTATTCCAGACTATATGATTGCAATTTTATTACCCAAACATCAACTAATTTTCAACACTAAAATAAACCAAAACAAAGATTTTAACTTATTT
Organism: Pinus albicaulis; assembly: GCA_034641835.2. Lineage (NCBI taxonomy): Eukaryota > Viridiplantae > Streptophyta > Pinopsida > Pinales > Pinaceae > Pinus > Pinus albicaulis. Next base: position 1,303,774,280 of record CM076577.1, on the reverse strand, counting down.
TAGGACTCTAAAACACCATGACACCTATTCACTTAAAAATACCTTGATGTTGGGACTCTTTTTTAACTTTTATTGGAAATAACTCAAACTTTGGACATGGAATAAGACACAATAAAAAATTTAGAACAGTGACACAATGGAAATTACACCATTAACATTTTCAGTGCTAACACCATTGCTTTAAATATAACAATCCCGAAGAAAAATAGAATAATTTTCTCTACTTTAAAAAAAAAAACCAAAAAATCTATCTTTTAATCATTTAAAATTTAGTTCTTTGTAACATTCTATTTTGGTTATTATTGAATGAGAAGGCTAAAAAAATAACCAATTCAAAAATAATGAAATATTGTTTTTTTAAAGAATGACTAGGATAGATAATATCACCCTAGATATTAGAATAATAATTTTTAATGAGTAAATGAGATGATAATTTCACTTTAATAATAATAGTGATAATACACCATTTTGATCAGTCATGATTTTAATGACATATTTCTTTTTAATCAAAGAAATAAAAGGTGATAACATCATTTCATAATTGATATATCATAATTTTAGGGTTAGGATATACCGACGCATAGGAAATAGTTAAGTATAATTTGGTTTAGCATAGAGTTAGGTAAAGTGTGTTTCTTAACTATGTACTTTTGTAAATTGTAATCTGACGGTCACGATATGTAGTGATTTGACGGTTCATTCTCTCCTCGGTATTACCGACACTTGATATGTGGCTTAACACCTGATTGATCCATGATCTCTATTTAAAGAGAATGGAGGGTCATTTTTTTGGTGACGATTTATGAGAGACGCTTATGTAAATTTTCTTTCTTTATATTAATAAATTGCTTGAAGTGGTCGTATTGGCTCAATTGTGGATTGTTTCCCTCTTTGAGGATTTTAACCATGTCAAATACTAGTGTACAAATCTGTGATCTATTTGTGAGTGGTGACATTTGGTGTTTGATCTAAGGAACTTACCTTGTAAATTCCTACATGGTATCAGAGTTTTTTTGAGGGCTGCATTCGTTGTTTAGCCAAATCTAAAGTTGGTTTGATTGCATGTGACTGCCATTTTCCAGATCTACTGTTTCTGACCACTTTCGGGCTGAGAGAACTGCTCTGTTGTGTCTGGAGCCTCTGTTATAGTGAGGAACCCCTTTCGTTTCATGTGGAATGGTTTCTATTGCCCAAGTTATGTCATTTTAGATCTAGAGGTATAAAGTTTTTTTTTTCTAGTTATATTTATTTATCCCTTTGTTTATTTCGATTTATAGTTGTTTTTTATTACTGGATCTATACCCTATTTTCTATGTATGCTCTTTTCTCTATGTTGTTTGCGATCTGGCAAACTAGAAACAGAAAGACAGGATTTTTCTACTACGTATGCTCTTTCCCCATGACTTTGTGTGATCTTGGAAATCAGAAATACCGAGAAAAATATATAGTTGTTGGACGAACTAACCAGAAATCTAACGTTCTGCTGTAAGGCTTGTAATTTTGTTGTTGTTTGTGCGGTTGTTTTTTTGCAGGAAAAAGGCACACAACCCGAAGAGAAAAAAAAACTCCTCCTCCTTTGAAACAATCACAAACTCCTTTTACTAGCTCACTTGGTGTAAATTTACTTTATGAGAATAGAGGTCTTGGGTTCAAGTCTCTTTTTCAAGCTTCTTTTTCTAAAAAACTTTTTCTCAAGTTACTTTTTCTTAAAAATATTTTTGGCAAGTTACATTTTTTTTAAAATGCTTTTATTTAAAAAACACGTGTAACTTATCTTTTAAAGTTAATTTATATAATAGTTTTTCTCACCCATTATAAAAAGTGAGTCACATGAAACAATAAACAAGTACAATTTCATTATCAACTTTTAACCTATTATGTAACTACTCGGCATCTACTACAACTATTTTTCAAAAAGGCATAACTTCTTCATCCCGACGCCATTTTCAGAGCCGTTTTTTTTTAACCAACCTAATTTTTTGAGATATTTCCATTGGAGCAGTTAGTTTCAACCTTTACAATTTTAGTTTTTAAAAATGGAAAGTGCATTCCTAGTTTTTCTTAACAACACCAATTATTTCCAATGGTTATCCTACATGGTAGACTTATGTAGAACTAAAGGGCTTTATAAAATAGCCTTGGGACAAGAATCTAAACCTACCGATGCAGATAAAAAGGATAAATGGGAAAATAAACAAGATCAAGCACGATGGTTGATAGGAATGTCCATTGCTCAAGATTTTAGATTTCATATCCAATAAATTGACTCATCTGTTGAAGCTATAAAAAATATAAATACTGTTTTTGAAGTTCAAAATATAATTAGAGCCCACCAGCTTGAAAATGAGTTGCTTACTTTGGACCCCAATAATTTCTCCTCTATTGAAGATTTTTTGTCCAAATTCAAGACCCTTAGACTTGTTTTAGAAGTTTGTAAGGTCAAAAAGGAAAATGGTAGTCTTACCTATTCCATTCTTGCTAATCTAGGTCCTACATACTCTGTATTTGTTTCCACCTTCCATTCCACAAGAGAAGCCCTCATTTCTCAAGGAATAACCTACAAGTCCCCCTCTTTTGATGCATTTTGTGATTCTTTGATAAGAGAACAAGAAAAAATCTTACACCTTGGTCTTATTAATACTGGAAAATATTCTAAGAAAGCCTTAGCAGCCCAGCAATAACCATATCCAAAGAATCCTAAGAAGAAGCATCCTAAAAAAAATGGTCCTAAACGAAACAAGGGTCTTAAGCAATTTCAGCCACAAACTGAAAAAGCAACTCAACAAACTGATAAGGAAAATGAAAACAAAGGGAAGAAGATAGATAGACATTGCAACTTTTGTAATCATGATGGCCACATAGAGTCAAAATGTTTTAAGAAGATGGAAGCCTTGGAAGCAACAATGAAGAAGCACAACATCCATTTGGAGAACCCTTAAACTTCATCTTCGGGAATGGCACTTTATACTTGTGGTTATCAAGAATCAAGATTTGGTTATGCATTGAATGTATCTTCTTCTTCTCATTCTCATGAGTGACTCATTTATTTTGGATCCTCTTACCACATGGCCAAAAATAAAGCCATGTTTTCTTCTTTAAATGATTGTAACACCAAAAAATTTTATGTTGGTGATGATAGCTCTCTTAGTGTTGTAGGGTCTAGAATGATTCATCTAGATAATGGACAATTTAATGATGTATTATGTGTTCCTACCTTGTCCTACAAAATTCTATATGTTTATCAGATAACTCATTCAAGTGAAGGGAAAACAATAGAATTCTCACTTCATTGTTGTAAATAAGGACCTCAGAGATCCTAGACATATTTTAGCTACTGGTATTGTTGATGATTCCACAAGGTTGTATAAGTTTGTCAACTTTGGGTCATCATGTCTTCCCTCTGTTTTTGTTGCTCATAATGATGAAGTGAGAAAACTTTGGCATGAGCGATTTGGTCACTTAAACTATCACTCTCTTCAAACTATATGTAAAGAAAATATGGTGATAGGTCTTCCTATGGTATCTTGCCAAGATCGTGTTTGTTCCGGTTGTGTACTCAAAAAACATCATCGGGATAGTTTGACAAACGTGCCTCTTGGCACGCTTCAGCCCCTTTGCAGCTTGTACATAGTGATTTATGTGGTCCACTTCCAGTTGTTTCTTTCTCTGGCTACAAGTACTTCTTAACTTTCATTGATTATTTTTCTAGACGCACTTGGGTATACTTCTTAAAACTCAAGAGTGAATTTTTTAACATGTTCTTCACCTTTAAGGCCTTTTTCGATAAAGAATCTAGACATCACATTATTAAGTTAAGATCACATTATTAAGTTAAGATCTAACAATGGAGGAGAATATGTTAACAACAAATTTATCAAAATTTTCACTAAGCATGGCATTCAATTGCAACATATTGTTATGTGTACTCCACAAAAGAATGGTGTAGCTGAAAGGAAAAATCACACTCTAAAAGAAATGGCTAACTGTATGCTTCAATCTAAAGGACTTAGTCTTAATTTTTGGGCAGGAGCAATGAACTGTGCAAATTACATCGTAAATCACACTCCTACTAAGGTTTTAAGGAATATCACTATAGAATAATCCTGGAGCTCAATCAAACCAGATGTAAGTCACTTTCGTATTTTTGGAAGTGAAGCTTGGGCCCATATTCCCGATGAGAAACATAAAGCCTTAGAACCTAAGAGTGAAAATGCATTTTTGTTGGATATTCTGAAGTTTTCAAAGGATATAGACTTCTTCAACCCAAATCCAAAAATGTAATCATTAGAAGAGAAGTAAAATTTGATGAAAATATATCGGCCTGAGGGCCTAGTTCTACGGGTGTGCCAACTTTGTCCTGCAAGCCTGATTTGGCATATGTGCCACATCTCTCTATCTATTCTACTTCTGACAACATTCCTTCTACTTAAGATGATGATAGCAAGGATGAAAATCCTCCTCCACATCCTCAGGATCTTCCTTCAACACCACAGCCTCCTAAATGGGTCCACTCTACTCGGTATGCAATAGGTTCTCTTGTAGGTGACCCTGCAAATCAACATCGTACATGTTCTCAGTTCGACAGAGCCTCTTCCTTATTGGCTCAAGTTCCAGAAAATCATGATCTAGATACCTTTGAAGAAGCTTCAGGTCATCCAGATTGGGATGCAGTTATGAAGGAAGAATATCATTCCTTATTGGCAAATGATACTTGGGATCTTGTTCCTCTTCCAAAGGGAAGAAAACTTGTTAGATGCAAATGGGTTTACAGAACAAATTTTGGACTAGATGGAAAAATGGATAAACATAAAGCTCACCTTGTTGCTAAAGTAATTTCACAAGTTGAAGGAATTTACTATACTGAAACCTTCTCCCTTTTTGCCAAAATGAATTTTATCCACCTTGTTCTTTCCCTTGCTGCCTCCTTTAAATTAGAAGTCCATTAGATGGATGTTGAATCCGCCTTCCTACATGGAGACTTCCGTGAAGAAATCTACATCGTGTTAGCCCCCCTATGAAATTCTTGACAAGCAAGCTGGGGGCTATGTCATTTTGGAGACCTTCAAGGAATGCATCTCCCCTGAAGACACATCATCCTTGAGGTCTCTCTGTGCTTTGCCTTATACAAGTCCCCTCTGCTGGTTCCTTTCCCTAGAAGGCCTGCATTTACCCCTTGTACCCCTGCAAATACCATATTTGTCCCTTTTTTCCCCTTCTGTCAAAGTGCCTTTGTTCCCCTCTTTTTCCCCTATTAACCCCCGAAATCCCCTCTAAAAATCCCTACACCCTTTGTTTTCCCAAATTCCCCTTCCATCTCCCTATCGTTACCCTTGGGGCCTCAAAATACATTAAAACAGGTTAAAAAAGCCCACTTACGACCATGTGATAGGCCTCAGCCCCTCTTCGCTAGCCCCACGTCTTTTTCTCTCCATGAGACCCGACGCCGTAACCGAGCACTAGCCCCGAAGGTGCTCGACCCATTTGTTCATCGGGCGCGATCACAGCCGTCGATCTATACAGAAGGGACGACGATCGCCGCCCCCGCAGCCTCCGTCATTTTCCCCATTCATCACCCCGCATTACATCTCCACCGTCCGTTTAAAAGCCAGATTTGACGGTCCAGAATGTACCTGCTTCCATGGGCCCCGCCGCGCAATAGCACAAAACCGCTTGGTTTATTTCGCACCGCCTTTGGGCGCATGGCGGTTTTCCCCCGTTGCCCAGCGATTCCATACACCTTTCGACACCTGTCCTCCTGTATGATTTCAAAACCGTCGTTCCCGCCCGTTAACTCCATCCATCGCGCGTTACTGTCCGGACACGGATGTCCAGCGAAATTGGCGTAGACCGTCCGATCTGGAGTGGGCCATCCGACGGCTATCGCCCGTCCAAGATGCATGACGTTTAATGTAATTGCGCACACGATAGCTCATGCCATGGCCCGCCGTCCGTCATCCTTCGCCGTCGATCTCCGCCACGATCGACGGTCCAGATTTGTTCCTCCGCCGTTGACTGTTCCACTGTCCCCGTGCCTCCACGTCATCCATCCGCTTGGCTTTCCGTACGCCACGTCACCGCACGAGCATTTTCCGTACCTTTCAACCATTCCATTGCATATAATCGTTCATTTTCGTGTTTTTTTTTAATGACTTTTCCGTTTAAACTCCGCTCTGCAAGACCGCCACCTCCGCCATAACGATTTGTCACCATTCTTTGCGATTTATCCCTCAGTTCATCATCTGCACGGCTATTTTCATCCTCTGCACTGCCTCCATCACCTCGTCCATGGTTTTTTTTGACAGGTTGCATGTTTTTGCAGGTTTATCAGTTGGTAATGGTCTGCCATGATCACACAGCGTTTAATGCAGTGGAAAAAAATTCTGTGCATAGGAAATTAATGCATAAGCCAGTTCTTTTTTTTAGCAGAGCCTTTCTCCATTGAAGGACAGAGTTTAAGCTCTGCGAACCCTATCCGGCACCATTAAAGCTCGATTTGCGCCATCAATGGAGCAGCAGTGACCTCAAGGCATGCAAACGCAGATATTTAGGCCTCAAGCTCAGATGTAAAGCATTATGATGGGGATTAAAGGGCTCAATCCAGTTTTTCAGAGGTAAAGCATCAGATTGAAGACCCCGAGGACCTCTCAGAGATTAAATGCAAGGGAAGCCGTACCACCAGGGTTTTTTCTATAGTAGCAGAATGTTTTCTTCAATCGGAGGACAAAGTGCCCATACAGTCTTTATTATACATCGTGTTCCTGAAGTTTCCTACCCGGACAGTAGTCCTACAGGATCAGGAGCATTTGTTGCACAAGTAGGGTAGATTTCACTGTTTCTTATTTTATTTCACCACATGTACCACACAGTACTACAGTCAGAACACCTAAGCCATACTAGGGATAAATGCAGAGATTTAAAACAGGATGGGTTTGGGCCCTCTTTTCTTTTCTGTGTGTAATGTTACATTTAGTGTTCACCTACCTCTTCAGTCGATCTTCTTTTCATCCTATACTATAAAATTCAAAAGGAAATTATTGTAAGGGTTGTTGAATGGATATCAGTGGATTGCAAGCATTTTCCTCTTGAGACAAGTTCTCTTTGTAATATTGTAAGATAGGCTGAGATTCGATGTATTCAGACTGAATGTTCAAGCTGTGGGCAATGATGTACCTGATTGGTGTTGCTTTTAATATGACAAGCATGTTTCTTTGGATCCTGATCTAAAGTAGCTGGTGATGTTTTCTTATCTCTGTGTTTGATTTCATTTCATTCCATTTCTACTGGCTCGCATAAGAAGTTTGGCATAAGATTTACCCTTGATAGGTACCTTATGTTGCTGCTCTCCCAGCCCTTTATGTTTTCTGCTCATGTGTGTATCTGAATATTGATTTCAATTGATTTAACCAGTGTAGTGGATGTTATTTCCTGCTCTCTGATGTATGAATTAATGAAGTCTATGTTTAGATGTTCTTGTTAGGATTCAGTTGGATGACTTGAGAACACTGGGAGGTCTAGAACCCTGTCTCTGCCTCACTAGGATATTTCCATCCCGATTAAGCCTTTCTAAGATCCCTCGTACTGCCTCTGATTTTGTCCAAGCAGGTCTGGAGTTAAATGACCTCTGACCTGATCTATAGATAGAATTGGATGGTTCTCCTCCTTTCATTTTCAGTCATTAATGTCCCATTCCCAATATCATTTTTAAGATCCAAAAGCTCTAGATGACTAGCCCAACTGAAAGCTTGCACGTTGAACACAATTAAATCCTTTCTTGACTCCATTGCCCAATGGCCTTGATGTTCCCTGAGTTATCTGTCTCAGCCTAATTCCCTCTATGCTCATCCTTGGCTTATATTGGACCTTCCTTTCCTGATTCCCAACAACCAAACACAAACAATCAAAAAAACAACCATGAGCCTATAACTAGCCTAAAATCATAACTTAGAGCTTCAAAGACATACACTTTGACAATGATAGAGAGATCCCTATCTGGACCTAGGAGGGCTAGATCCTAAGGTCTGAAAGTGGTTCTATGTTGTCTCATCTTTTGGTCTTGTCAACCTGGCCAAAACATGGGAACCCCAACATAATGGCGACTCCACCGGGGACTTCTGAATGATCTTCATCCCACTACATCAACAACTTCAGAAGCTTAGAACTCTGGTTAGGTTGACAGTAAGTCACTCCTTTCTTAAATAAACCTCCATTGTTGAGTGTCTGTCATACTCTTAGACAGAGCCTGGAAAGGGCCAGGTAGCCTCTGGGTCTCACCCTCTTCGGAGGTGACATATCTGGTAAATTCCCTCCCAGTCAATCTCTGGTTGGGGTTTGCTGTTTTTGAGGAGATTCCTGAGAGGTGATAGTGTCTGAGCACTGTGGTGGACAGTGTAACCCCTTAAATATACCCTAAAACCCTCCACCTGGTGACTCCATTATTCCTAAATGAAAAGACTCCACTGGTGATCAGTAGGCCTGCTTATTATCTTGGTTTCACAATAAGACTCCACTGGGAGACCAGCCTCTGAGACAGCATCAACCACAGTAGAAGTAACAAGTAGGGTTAAGTTGCTTGGCTAAGGAACATCGTTCTGGCTTTCAGAACCATTCACACGAGAGCTTATCCCAACCCTGACCCACTTGAAATAGTTGACAATCCGGAGAGTATCCTCAAGGGAGCTCCTGCACCCAAAATATCAACTATTTCCAGCCACATTCATAGAGCTAATTCTGCACCAGAAGACCTAGCAGCTCTATCACATTTCCTCCCTGACCTAGACCTACTTGACATTTTACCAAGAGCTAGGTCATTCAATCATCTAGACCAGCAAGACCTTGAGCTTCACAGTTCACCATCTCGTAGTGGTCAACACACTAGGGACAGAGGAACCCCTCCATCTACATCACCTGATAGCCACTTTATTCAAAACTGGGGGCTCTCCCACCCTAGATCTGCCCAACAGACTTCTGCTGGTCCTAATATCCCTGTCATCCAAATACCAGCTGCTTAAGACAACCCTATACCTCATCAGAACATTGTCATGGCAGCTTGGTACGGACCTTTGGTTTTACCTCAACCCTTGTTACCCCTACCCAACGATTATCAGTAAAAAATCCCACACTTCACTACTAAGGAGTCCATCACAACTCAACAACATGTAGATAAGATGGATGATTCTTTTTATTATATGGAAATTGATGATGAAACAATCAAAATTAGAATCTTTGCCGAAAGCTTAGGGGGTGATGTAAAGAAATGTTTTAAAAGCTTACCTCCTGGGAGTATTCAAGATCTCCCTGCCTTATATCAGACATTCATCAACAAATGGGAAACCAGGGAAAACCCTTGCCAGCTCCTAGCAGAATACATGAGCCTTAAAAGGAATGTAGGGGAGAGTGTCCATGATTACACGACGAGATTCAACAGCATTTACAATACTCTCCCTCCACATATGAAACCTCCACAAGGCATGGCCCTAGCAAAATACCCCGAAGGGTTTTATGCTGACATGGCCTATGAGCTTAGGGATAAAGATTACACCACATTGGAGGATATGCAGAAAGGAGCAGTGAACATAGAGGCAAACCTGATTGAGAAAAGAGCTAAATTAAGAGCTGAGAAAAGGGTAACATACAAGGATGACAATGTAGCTTCCACATCTGACCCCAAATATGCTATATTGTCTAAAAACGTGGAGGAGCTACAAAAAATTATAAAAAGGATGGTGGTCCAAAACAGAAGCCAAAACCAGAACCAAAACGTTAGAAAAAACAATACCCCCAACAGACAAAAAGAATCAGATCAACAAGTTATTCCCCCATTCCAAAACTTCCTTGATGAAGATGAGGGAATCATAGAAGAGTCTGAAGGGAATGCGATAAACATGTTTGAAACAGAAGACTCAGTCCTTAACTGTGATTCAGGGGAAGATCAGCCCTCACCTTCATACTGGGATGAGGAACAGTTAGAAACTGAAGATTACAGATTGGGATTTGAAAATGCCATGATGCAGGTCAGAGAACAATATGAACTTAGGAGCAAAAAGAACCAATAAATTTCCAAAACTGAGACTCCTGAGGTTACCATCAAGAAAAGACCTGATAAAACTTCTAAAGCATCTGCTGTAAATAACAAATCAGCAGCTGAAAGTTCTGGGAAGAACAAAGAAAAAGACAGCCAGCAGAATGAAAAACGAGGTGAGTCTGCTAGCAGTACTAGCACTTCAGTTAGTACTCCTGATACAATTGTTCCTAACCCTGTACATAATGAGAAATTACAAACTGATTCAGTCACCAAGGTGGCTAATAAAATAGAGTTAACCATTTCCAAGAGTCAGTCTGCTTTCAATTTAGAGAGTGAGATTGCAAAATTCAAAATCTCTGTACCATTATCTGAGCTGGCCACTCAGGATGTATATAAAGGCCAAATTTTGAAAGCGTTGAATCTGGGGGAAAACAACGACACTGTAAATTTGAGTGATGATCAGCCTGCCCTCCTGTTTGGTCCAAATATTGAGGGAAAGTTTTAGGAAGGGGTAGTTCCACCTTTTTATATCAGTCTCAACGTTCATGACAAAATACTCCACAATGCCATGCATGATTCTGGAGCTTCACACAATTTAATGCCTAAGGTAGTGATGGAAAATCTAGGCCTAGAGATAACACGACCATACAAAGATCTATACTCATTTGACTCTAGCAGAGTAAAATGCCTAGGCCTAATTAAAGAATTATGTGTGAGCTTGACCCAGATCCCATCTAAATGTATGGTCATGGATGTGGTGGTAGCAGATGTGCCACCCAAATATGGCATGCTACTATCTAGATCATGGGGAGCCAAATTGCAAGGAACGATGCAGATGGATGGCTCATATGCCACTATTCCTATATTTGGCCAACTTAGAAGACTGTATAGAGAGTCCCAGATGAAATTCTTAGTCAGAAGCCCCGAGAAACCTGAAAATTCACCATTGTACTCTGAACACACAGATTTGGATTCTTTCATTCTTTATAACGACCAATCCTTAGGAGAGCCAGAGTCTAAATGCAGAAATACAAGCAAGGACGCAGAGCCCATGGACTTTAGCATAATGGCCACCCTAGAAGAATATGATGAAGAAAACCATGGGCAGGGTAATGAAAACGAAACTCAGAATGAACCAGAAACACAATACAGTCAGCCTGTTAGTCACACCTCTCAAACTGATACACCATGTGAAGAACAAGACAACCCACAACCTAGTACAGACCCCCCAACGCAACATAATTGCGAACCCCTGTGGGAAATGAATTTTGATGGGTCCTGTACTAGAAAAAATGCTGGAGCAAGGGTGTGGCTATGTAAAACAGAAAGTGGCCACGCTGAGAGCCATGCTATGAATCTGCATTTCAAATGCACAAATAATATTGCAGAATACGAGGCTCTTATCCTTGGTTTAAATCTGTTGAAAAAATTAGGAGCCCATAGGATAGCTGTGCGAGGAGACTCTGAGTTAGTAATCAAACAAGTGAATGGTGAATACGCAGCGAAACACCCTAGGTTGAGGGCATATAGGAACGACACTATGGACTTATTGAAAACCTTTGTGGAATATGAATTGGTGTTTGTTCCCAGGAGTCAAAACGTCATTGCTAATGGATTAGCTTGCCTGGCTAGTTCATATCCTAAGACTCCCCCTGACCAACAAATCATCATTCAGACCAAGTTCCGACCTGTAGTTCCAGACAACGAAAAATATTGGCAGGTTTTTGAAGGAGATAAATAGATAGAAGATTTCCTAGTGGGAAGGAATGAGTTTGAACTTACTGATTCAGACTCAAAATCTGATGACAGCTGCCCAAGTGAGGATCCCCCAGATGAACAAGAAACACCCTGTAACATAGAAATAAACATCTTTTCTGAGGAAACTGGAAGTCCAACCATAAGATGTGAAAACACAGAAAGTGAAGAAGTAGAAGTGTTGCAGGCCAAAGACAAGAATATACCCAGAGGCCTAGCACCCCTAGAGGACCTTTTTGACTTTGATGACGTAGCAAAAAAGCCCACTATAGAACATGCAGACTTAGATGTAGAAGAATGCAACATAGGCACTGAAGATAAGCCTAAAATGATTAAGCTGGCTAAGTCTATACCTGCAAACATGAAGCAGAAATACATCGACCTGTTTAAGGAATTTAATGATGTGTTTGCATGGAGCTACGAAGACTTAAAGGCCTATGACACCAACATCATACAACACAATATACCCTTGAAGGAAAATCAGAAGCCTTTCAGACAAAAACTCCATAGGATTAATCCAAAACAATTGTCTGCAGTAGAGAAAGAGATTAAAAATATGTATGATGTAGGCATAATTGTCCCTGTAAGGTTCTCTAATTGGGTGTCAAACTTAGTGGCTGTGAGAAAGAAAATAGGGGAGATCAGACTATGCATAGACTTCAGAAACCTCAACAAAGCCTCCCTGAAAGACAACTACCCTTTGCCTAGAATGGAACATATCCTACAGAAGGTAGTAGGCTCTAAGAGAATCTCCCTGCTTGACGGTTTTTAAGGATAAAATCAAGTTCTTGTACTCCCAGAAGATCAACTCAAAACAAATTTTACCACTCCATGGGGCACCTTCATGTATGTGAAAATTCCCTTTGGACTGATGAATGCTGGAGCTACCTTCCAGAGAGCGATGGATATATCTTTCTCAGATGAGATAGGGCTTTTCATAGTTATCTACTTGGATGACTTGACTGTCTTTTCTAAAACTGAAGAAGAACACCTGAAACATCTGAGAAAGGTTTTTGAAAAGTGTAGAAGGTACGGTCTGTCTCTAAACCCTAAGAAAACTATTTTTGGGCTGCAAGAAGGCAAGATTCTTGGCCACATTATATTTGAAAAAGGGATTAGGATAGACCCACAGCGAGTTGAGGGAATACTTCAAATTACACATCCGAGAAACATCAAGGAATTACAGTCCTTTATAGGGAAGATCAATTTCCTTAGGAGATTCATTCCCAATCTTGCTGAGCACCTTAGGAAAATGACTGAAATGTTAAAGAAAGGTGCAGGAATTAAGTGGACTGTAGAAGCCAAGAAATATTTTGAGTCGGTAAAACTTGCACTCACACAGGCCCCTGTCTTGATCAACCCAGACTTCTCAAAAGATTTTCAAATATTTTCATTTGCCTCTGAACACACAATAGCTGCTGTCTTACTACAAAATAATTCAGAAGGTAATGAATATCCAATTGCCTTTTTCAGTAAGGCCTTAAGGGATGCACCCTTGAAGAAAAACATTATGGAAAAGCAAGCCTACGCCCTGGTAAAGGCCTTAAAAGACTTCAGGGTGTACATTCTACATTCTCACACCATTGCTTATGTGCCAAATATAGTGGTTAAATATATCTTGTCCCAGGACCATGATGGGAAAAGGGGCAAATGGATCACCACAATCTCGGAATACGACCTTGAAATAAAACCCACCAAGCTGATAAAAGGTCAAGGCCTGGCCCAGTTAATGGCTGAATCAAACTTGCAGGCCCTTGACATTAACATGATAAATGCCTTAGATGAGCATGAAGGATTGCCCCAACCAACTGTTGAGGAGAGATTTCAGAACTCTCCTTGGTATTCCGATATCATTTATGTGCTCACTAATCTCAATGCCCCTCCAGAACTGTACAAAACCAAGGCCAGATTCATAAAACTCAAAGCTAGAAACTACTGCATTTTGAATGAAAATTTATACTGGAAGAATCCAAATGGCCTATTACTGAAATGCTTATCCGAAACTGAAGCTGGAAAAATCAAACAAGAGTTCCATGCTGGGGAGTGTGGAGGCCACCTGAGTTGGAAAGCCACTGCAAATAAGATACTCAGGGCTGGCCATTACTGGCCCGCTCTCTTCAATGATGTCCATAAAATGGTAACTGCCTGTCATAAATGCCAAATCTTTGAGGGCAGAAAAAAACTCCTTCCCCTCCCATTACAACCTATCACCGTAGAATGTCCCTTTATGCAATGGGGCCTAGATTTCATTGGGGAAATTCACCCCTCTTCTTCTGGGCAACACAAATGGATCCTAACTGCTACAGATTACTTCACTAAATGGATAGAAGCCACACCCACTAGGAATGCCACTGATTCTGTCATCATTAGGTTCCTAGAAGACTTCATCCTGTCTCGGTTTGGCTGTCTAAGAAAAATAATCACTGACAATGCTGCTACTTTTGGATCCAAGAGAATGATTGATTTCTGTCACAGGTATGGAATAGCCCTTGGTCATTCAACTGCCTATTACCCCCAGGGTAATGGTTTAGCTGAATCATCAAACAAAAGTCTGGTCACAATCATTAAGAAGCTGCTGGAAGAGAACAAAAAGTCATGGCATAAAAAGTTGATACATGCTTTGTGGGCTGACAGGCTCACCACAAAGAAATCTATTGGCATATCACCATTCTAGCTGGTTTATGGAACAGAAGCAGTTTTTCCTACCAGCCTTGGAGTTCCAGTAATCAAACTTGTCCAGGAGGTCCAATCAGAGGAAGACAGCATGATAAGAAGGATAAATCAGATAATCCATCTTTAGCAAACAAGGGAGGAGGTATATAACAGGGCTGTCAGAGTTTAGGAAAACATTAAAAGGCTATTTGACAAAAGAACCAAATTTGCTGATTTCAAAATTGGTGACAAGGTTCTAAAGTGGGACTCAAGAAGAGAAGACAAAGGCAAACATGGCAAGTTTGAAAGCTTATGGCAGGGTCCATACGTTATCCAAGCTACTGTGGGCCCAAATGCATTTTTTATACAAGAACTTGGTGGTACAGAGCTGTTTGGGGGTCCTGTCAATGGCAGGATGCTCAAGCATTACTTCTTACTAAATTTCGATTTCCAGTTCCATTTCCATTCTACATACCATTGCAGCCTTACTTTCAAGAAAACAGAGAAAATGTTTCCAAAAAATAGAGAAGGTAGAGGTTCAAACATGCTCAAAACATGGACCTCTGAAAAGTGCAAAAGATTGGCTCTAATATGATCAAAACCTGAGCCAAAGAAAGAAAGACAGCTGGTCCTAACCCGCCCAAAATCTGGACCAGCAAAGGAAAAGGAAGAATTAGCTCTAATATGCCCAAAACTAGAGCTGAAATCAAAGAAAAGAGGTGACTCAAATATGCTCAAAACTTGAGTCACAAAGAAAGAAGGATATTTCAAATTGCAGATTTCATGCCTTCACAAGTTTTGTCTGCAGTTTTCTACAAGTATTCACTCCAGCAAGTCGGACAGTCTAATCCTGGCTTGGCTGTTTTTCAATTTCCTATCTTAGAATGTAGGAGAAGAAATCTGTTGGACAGTTTAATCCCAGCAGATGTTAGATTAGGTAGAGAAGCATATGAGGCCAACTGTTTAATCTGGTCTCATGGAGCAATAAGGGTAGATTTAGAATAGGTTGTTTTTTGTTTTGAAAATAAAATGTAAAGGGTCTGCTAGCTCAATTGCACCCTAAAGGGAGAAAAAATGTTAGGATTGTAGTTTGGGTAGGTAGCTTTGGTTGGGAAAAATGTTTCTGCTGATGTAACATATTCATATTGTGGCAGTTGTTCAATGAAGGGGATGCGCCAAGCAGCAGGCAACTAGCCTACTCCAAAGATAATTCCTGGTTTCTTGCTTCCTTCAAGAAGAAGCCATCCCCATGTGGAGCCACTGTTAGCCCCCCTATGAAATTCTTGACAAGCAAGCTGGGGGCTATGTAATTTTGGAGACCTTCAAGGAATGCATCTCCCCTGAAGACACATCATCCTTGAGGTCTCTCTGTGCTTTGCCTTATACAAGTCCCCTCTGCTAGTTCCTTTCCCTAAAAGGCCTGCATTTACCCCTTGTACCCCTGCAAATACCATATTTGTCCCCTTTTTCCCCTTCTGTCAAAGTGCCTTTGTTCCCCTCTTTTTCCCCTATTAACCCCCTAAATCCCCTCTAAAAATCCCTAAACCCTTTGTTTTCCCAAATTCCCCTTCCATCTCCCTATCGTTACCCTTGGGGCCTCAAAATAAATTAAAATAGGCTAAAAAAGCCCACTTCCGACCATGTGATAGGCCTCAGCCCCTCTCCACTAGCCCCACGCCTTTTTCTCTCCATGAGACCCGACGCCGTAACCGAGCACTAGCCTCGAAGGTGCTTGACCCATTTGTTCATCGGGCGTGATCACAGCCGTCGATCTATATAGAATGGACGGCGATCGCCGCCCTCGCAGCCTTCGTCGTTTTCCCCATTCATCACCCCGCATTACATCTCCACCGTCCATTTAAAAGCCAGATCTGACGGTCCAGAATGTACCTGCTTCTGTGGGCCCCGCCGCGCAATAGTACAAAACCGCCTGGTTTATTTCGCACCGCCTTTGGGCGGATGATGGTTTTCCACCGTTGCCCAGCGATTCCATACATCTTTAAACATCTATCCTCCTGTACGATTTCAAAACTGTCATTCCCGCCCGTTAACTCCATCCATCGCGCGTTACTATCCGAACACGAATGCCCAGCGAAATTTCCGTAGACCGTCCGATCTGGAGCGGGCCATCCAACGGCTATCGTCCGTCCAAGATGCACGATGTTTAATGTAATTGCGCACGCAATAGCTCATGCCATGGCCCGCCGTCTGTCGTCCTTCACCGTCGATCTCCGCCATGACCGACGGTCCAGATTTGTTCCTCTGTCGTTGACTGTTCCACTGTCCCCGTGCCTCCACATCATCCGTCCGCTTGGCTTTCCGTACGCCACGTCACCACACGGGCATTTTCCGTATCTTTCGACCATTCCATTGCATATAATAGTTCATTTTCGTGTTTTTTTTAATGACTTTGCCGTTTAAACTCCGCTCTGCAAGACCACCACCTCCGCCAAAATGATTTGTCACCATTCTTCGCGATTTCTCCCTCAGTTCATCATCTGCACGGCCATTTTCGTCCTCTAAAATGCCTCCATCATCCCATCCATGGTTTTTTTTGACAGGTTGCGTGTTTTAGGTTTAATAGGTTGGGGCATGTGTTTCATACACGAGGAAATTATTAAGCCGGTTCTTTTTTTTTTTTTTTTAGCAGAGCCTTTCTCCATTGAAGGACAGAGTTTAAGCTCTGTGAACCCTATCCAGCACCATTAAAGCTCGATTTGCGCCATCAATGGAGCAGCAGTGACCTCAAGGCACACAAACGAAGATATTTAGGCCTCAAGCTCATACGTAAAGCATTATGATGGGGATTAAAGGGCTCAATCCAGTTTTTCAGAGGTAAAGCATCAGATTGAAGACCCCGAGGACCTCTCAGAGATTAAATGCAAGGGAAGCCGTACCACCAGGGTTTTTTCTATAGCAGCAGAATGTTTTCTTCAATCGGAGGACAAAATGCCCATACAGTATTTATTATACATCGTGTTCCTGAAGTTTCCTACCCAGACAGCAGTCCTACAGGATCAGGAGCATTTGTTGCACAAGTAGGGCAGATTTCACTGTTTCTTATTTTATTTCACCACATGTACCACACAATACTACAGTCAGAACACCTAAGCCATACCAGGGATAAATGCAGAGATTTAAAACAAGATGGGTTTGGGCCCTCTTTTCTTCTTTGTGTGTAATGTTACATTTAGTGTTCACCTACCTCCTCAGTCGATCTTCTTTTCATCCTCTGCTATAAAACACATAAGGAAATTATTGTAAGGGTTGTTGAATGGATATCAGTGGATTGCAAGCATTTTCCTCTTGAGACAAGTTCTCTGTGTAATATTGTAAGATAGGCTGAGATTCGATGTATTCAGACTGAATGTTCAAGTTGTGGGCAATGATGTACCTGATTGGTGTTGCTTTTAATATGACAAGCATGTTTCTTTGGATCCTGATCTAAAGCAGCTGGTGATGTTTTCTTATCTCTGTGTTTGATTTCATTTCATTCCATTTCTACTGGCTCGCATAAGAAGTTTGGCATAAGATTTACCCTTGATAGGTACCTTATGTTGCTGCTCTCCCAGCCCTTTATGTTTTCTGCTCATGTGTGTATCTGAATATTGATTTCAATTGATTTAACCAGTGTAGTGGATGTTATTGCCTGCTCTCTGATGTATGAATTAATGAAGTCTATGTTTAGATGTTCTTGTTAGGATTCAGTTGGATGACTTGAGAACACTGGGAGGTCTAGAACCTTGTCTCTGCCTCACTAGGATCTTTCCATTCCGATTAAGCCTTTCTAAGATCCCTCGTGCTGCCTCTGATTTTGTCCAAGCAAGTCTGGAGTTAAATGACCTCTGACCTAATCTATAGACAAAATTGGATGGTTCTCCTCCTTTCATTTTCAGTCATTAATGTCCCATTCCCAATATCATTTTTAAGATCCAAAAGCTCTAGATGACTAGCCCAACTGAAAGCTTGCACGTTGAACACAATTAAATCCTTTCTTGACTCCATTGCCCAATGGCCTTGATGTTCCCTGAGTTATCTGTCTCAACCTAATTCCCTCTATGCTCATCCTTGGCTTATATTGGACCTTCCCTTCTTGATTCCCAACAACCAAACACAAACAATCAAACAAACAACCATGAGCCTATAACTACCCTAAAATCATAACTTAGAGCTTCAAAGACATACACTTTGACAATCATAGAGAGATCCCTCTCTGGACCTAGGAGGGCTAGATCCTAAGGTCTGAAAGTGGTTCTATGTTGTCTCATCTTTTGGTCTTGTCAACCTGGCCAAAACATGGGAACCCCAACACATCGAACAACCCCCTGGCTTTACCTAAAATGACTCTAGCCTTGTTTATCACATTAAGAAGTATTTCTATGGTCTCAAACAAGCCCCTTGGGTTTTTTATTAAAAAATGGATAGCTTTCTCTTATATAATGGCTTTTATTGATCTCATTCCGACAACATTGTCTACACCAAGAAAGTAGGTAAGTCCTTAATCATCCTTGTTCTTTATGTTGATGATCTTAACCTTACTAGTAGTGATCCCAACCATATAAACCATGTGAAGTCTAGCCTGAAAAAGAAGTTTGAAATGACATACTTGGGACACTTGAATTATTTCCTTGGTCTTCAAGTCTTGCAATCCAAAGAAGGTACTACACTTTCTCAGTCCAAGTATGCCTATGATCTTCTACGTCACTTTCACATGGAAGACTGTAAGCCATCCCCTTCTCCCTTACATTTTGGATTCAATATTTCAGTAACTTTTACTTCCTGTGAATTTGATGCTACCTTATACCGTCAACTTGTTGGTAAACTTATGTCTCTAACCCATATTCTTCCTAAAATTTCCTTTGTCATTGGTCTTATTGCTCATTTTATGCACAAACCTCATGAAAGTCACTAGAAAGCAGCTAAAAGAATACTTCAATATATTCGAGGTACATTTCAGTTCGAGATTCATTACAGTGTAGGAGCATCTCCACTATTGATTGGTTTCACTAATTCTGATTGGGCTAGTGACCCTGATGATCAAAATTCTACTACAGGTTATGTATTCACTCTTGGTTCAAGACCCATTACATGGTCTTGTAAGAAAAATATTTCCATATCTCTTTCTTCGGCAGAAGCAGAGTATCGTGGTGCTGTTGAAGCCAACAAGGAAGCCATGTGGCTTCGTCAGATCCTATCTGAATTTGGTCTTCATCAGCAACATCCAACTACATTTTAGTGTGTTAATCAGAGTGCCATTCAACTATGCAAAGATCCATTTCAACATCAGCGCATGAAACACATTGAGATACACATACACTTCATCAGAAATCTCATTCCTAATCGTGTTCTTGAAGTGTGGTATTTTTCAGCGAATGATTAAGTTGCTAATATATTTACAAAGGCTCTCACAGAAGTGAAGTTTACCAAACTTCGTTCTATGCTTGGAGTTCAGGAAAGTTATCATTAAGGGGGGATAGGATCTAATTCCTCCTTCCTTCTCCTATTGTGTCACCTTTGTAAATCCTTGAATCCTATCCAAAGTTGTTCTTAAGGGGGGATGTTAGGATATTCCGACACATAGGAAATAGTTAAGTATAACTTGGTCTAGCGTAGAGTTAGGTAAAGTGTGTTTCATTACTATATACTTTTGTAACTTATAATTCGATGGTCATGATATGTAGCGATCTGACGGTTCATTCTCTCATCGGTATTACCGACACTTGATCTGTGGCTTAACACCCAATTGGTCCATGCTCTCTATTTAAAGAGCATGGAGGGTCACTTGTCCAGTGACCGTTTATGAGAGAAGCTTATGTAAATTTTCTTTCTTTATATTAATAAATTGTCTGAAGTGGCCATGTTGGCTCAGGCCATCGATTGTTTCCCTCTTTGAAGGTTTTAACCACATCAAATATTGGTGTACCGATCTGTGATTTGTTTGTGAGCAGTGACCTTTGGTGTTTGATCTAAGGAACTTACCCTGTAAATTCCTACATTTAGTATTATTATCTACAATGGAATTTGGTTAAAGGAGTTTGAAAAATAGAATATATAAAGATATAAATAACGCATTTAAAATAATTTTTGATAAAATAAAATAAACATCATAGGATTATAATTATCATTAAATTTTGGTTAAGAAATTTTATTAAAATTACATATTTTTATTTATGAAATTATTATTTTTAATATAAAAGTGGATCAAATATTTTTTGAAACTTTTATTTCAATACGATTGAATAGCATTAATATCTTATATATGGAATTCTATTATTTTACATTTATTTTTACTAGAATTCAAGGAAAAAAATATCACTTTCCCTTTTGTTATTTTGGACAACAAAAAATAAATTAATTTGTAAAATTTTTAGATTGCAACATTCTAAAAAGAAAGAAGTGAGTACATTGAGATCTAGTTCTAAAAATAACTAGTAAAATATGAATAAAAGCTCAATCATACTGAGAAAAGAGGGGAATAATACATTTCTTAGACTAAACAAGAGATATAAAATTAAGCTCAATCATACTGAGAAAATAGGGGAATAATACATTTCTTAATATTAGATAAAGTGTAACTCTTAATGTTAGAGACCAAGAAAAAGTGATTAACAAATTATAACAATTATGCACTTTGAGTAGACTTCAAATTCTAAACTATAGAAGAGTTATGATCCATAGTACACCCTAAATACTAACTAGATTAATGTGTTATTTGTATCTAAGTCATAGTAACTTTTCATTTTAATTCTAGATTTATTAACTATCAAAAGGGATACAAACTTTTTGGTGTTTAAAAACTTCCAAATTTAGATAAATCTATTATGTATAGTCTAAGGGATTAGCTCAACTAGTTGTCACCAATATCACTGGAAATTTGGATATTTCTATGCTAATAAGTGCTTGGCTCAAATCCCCCTAAGTAGGTGCATTAGTCCATGTCAATGGGTTTATTAGATATATCATCCATGAATGTGGATAAGAATCTCTTATTTTTCCTTCTGGGTTATTCCTTGGAAATATGTGTGTTTATGAGTAAAGTAAGGGGTTATATTAACTGATGGTCATAAAAGTTGTTCAACATTTAACTAGTTTTGTGTCAGTGGGGTCTTGGTTCAAATCTCCTAAAGTTAGGTGCACTAATTTACAATAAAAAGTTATATTTTGGGCACTAGACTTGGTGCACACACACAAACACTAGATTTGGTAGCAACTTCCACTTAAATTTACTCGGGTAATAAACTAAAACACACTAATGAATCTAACTTCTACACAATGGAAACTTTAAAACTAGAAACTAGATCATGCACAGTAACTAAAAATTCATCCCCAAAAATAGAATTATTATTAGTCCTTCAACAAGACTCTAGGGCTCCCATACGAGGGAAAATGACCTTTTTACAATGCTCAGTAAAATGCCAAATACAAAGGGGAGAATTATACCAAAACAACCTTGTCTTTATTGTTGAAACCCTCCATGGTCTCTGTTAGGATGAATTCTAATTGCAAACGTATGAAAAAAGTCCACTCTAGCTGTGCATAACAAACAACCCTAACATCAAAGATGGCTCCCAATTTATTTAGATCTGCAGTTAGTGGACCAAGATAAATGCTACAAAACCTAGATCTATGCAATAAAAGACATTAAGTAGTAAATAAAAGCAAGAGTTGCTCCATTCATCCAATAGACAAGACAATAATATTTTTAAAGATTTTTTGACACCTAGGAAGGGAACATAGAAAGATGTTACCAGTCCCCCTCAATGGGATGGGTTTTTGTAAGTCCTCAGCACTTAAGATCTAAGATCTCTCTCTCTCTTGATGGTGTAGAAAACCTAGACAAAAATGGAACTGAAAGGGAGCTCACAAGAAAAATGGTAGCAAAATATGACAATGATGGAGGATCAAAGTCAGACCAAAAGTATAGATCCAGACTGATCTTTAGGCAACAAAAGGTAGTGAGTGAATGGAAAAACCCTTCTATTTATAACAGAATATTGAGTTAGTCTAGATATTGGTGCATAATTAAAATATTATTAACCAAATCTAGATCCAACTTTAATGGAATATTTTATTATTTTTGTTGGAGGGAAAAAGAATTTGAATTTGGTCAAATCCCTTTATTTGTAAATAATAAATAAATAAATGATTTATTTATTATTTTAAGAATGTGGTTGAGTAATAATTAAATAAATAGTGATTTATTCAATTATTTATAAATAATTTAGTCAAATTTAACAAGGAATATTATTTAAATAATGTTTTAAATAATTATTCCTAGAAAATAATAAGATAAATAGTGATTTATCTAATTAATTTTCCTGTTTTGGGTTAAATATGACCAGGAATATTAATTAAACTGTTGTTTAACTAATTATTCCTTAAGGAAAATCAAACAAATATGGATTTATTCAATATTTCCTCATGGGGTTTCCTGTTTGGACCATAAACAACTTAATAAATTAAGGATTAATAAGTTATTTTTCATAGTGAAAGGAATTTTACTTAGGGTAAATTGGTCTTACATGGTGTACTTTGGTCCATCTAATAGTAATATATTAGAAGACCAAAAATTGGTGTAACAGATTTCCCCATAGCATGCGAGCGTTAGGAGCTAATTGTATGACTGAAGTAGGTTGTACGAACTCAATCACTAGACACCGAAGGGGAAGTCAGAGAGAGAAATATAAGGTATACCAAAGTGCTAGAGGACAAGACCCTGAGGAGGCAAGACTTACAGGTGCGACAAGGCTCTTTTATGAGTGTGTACCTGTGCTACAAGAGGCGGGGGAGGCATATCTATGCCCGCCGAGACAAAGTACAAAGAATAATGCGTCCAGTAAACAAGGGACTGAACTATATAGTACATGCTGGCATGAACATGAGCCAGATAAAAACATGATAATGAATCCCACATACATACTGTGCCTGGGATAACAGCCAGGACTTATACAATAATATTTGAGTACATGAGATATAAGTACAACCAAATAGGCCCTGTAAATAGGAGAGGCTGTAAAAATCTGAATGATACATGCAAACTAAAAAGCGCTGCAAGCGGCTGAGGCCGGAACCATCAAATCTGTGGAGCTGCATCGAAGTCTATAATGAAGAGGTCATTTGGGAATGTAGGGGGCTACCTGAAGAGCCACCCCCTCATGAGGTCTAAAAAATCTCAGACACACTTAGGAATCACCGATACAATCTGCTACATCACTGAACCATCAAGTATATGGATCTCGTTCATGCCGTAAGGAGCTGGAGTTGAGAAAAAATCAAGTCAAAGGGAAATAAGGAGTCCCTCTAATTGATCTGAGGCACTGAACAAGATTGTAAGCTGGAACCAAGGTACACCGCCCTCTAGACCCATCTTCTGGAATGAATGAGTTGATGTTGACAGAAGGAGGTCCGCCATAGGTGAGGCAATAAGGGATCCTCAAATAAGGCACAAGAGATAATAGTATATCGACTGATAGACGGACACTAGGGATGATGATGGAATGGGGGTTACTAAGTAGCGAACTGAGGACTTCCCTTATTAGAGCATGAAGGGCATGGATGACCTAGCAGCAACTGACACAATATCAAAGGGGACAGGGGATAGTAGGAATGAAGGCCATAATGTGCGACACGAGAGAGGAACCAAGCAATGAAGTATAGAGGACTATAGCGGGATACAAAGGGACTCGAGATAGACTCCATAGATGCGATGATTACTCAACTCGGATGCTCTAAACAAGGGAAAATTGATGGTGCGGCCACACAGAAAAGGTACGGTGGGGACCATAAAGACATGAGTGCAAGATAGTTACTCACGACAAAAATCGACATGGGCATGGAAAAGTATGGAGGCAAAGTGGTGCCCCAACTGTAAGTGTTGCAAGTGAAGAAATTCGATTGTGAGGAGTGGGGAAGTGACCCTTCTTGGACAAAATGTGTCTAGGGGAAGTATCAAATCACAAAAAACTAAAGGATACCCATTTGAGAGCTCGGTGAGAGCTTTCTAATGGTATGGACGGTTTGTCAAACTAAGCTACAGTTTGGCCGCAGTGGGCGAAAGAAAAATCTGGGGTTTTTCTTTTAATAAGGCATTTTCCCTCCAAATTCACTCATTTGTAAGTGTAGTTGTGGTGAATGTAGAGAGGAGAAAAGGCCCTAAATCTTGTGGCAATCATAGCGGAAAAACCGACCGTTGGAATCGAGATCCGTTAGTTGTAGGTAAGAGGCCTAACCATACTCTTTCAATTAAGGGGATCAAAATTTCAATTTAGGTACCCAAAGCTCATGAACAGGTCAGGTCGCACTTTCTGGGTCTGTTCTGCGACCTATGTAGCAGGTACTAGGCAGAAAAATGGGACCTATCCCAGGAAATGACCTAAAAAGTGCGACCTGTCAGAGAAAGGGAGTTTCAGTGTTGTTTTTGGCTGAGATCTGGGATTTTTGTGGTTGAGGGGCATAGGTGCCCCCAAGCATGTTGTGGTCATGCCAAAATGTATTTATAAAAATGGGTATCTAAACACATTTTATGATGTGGTGTGCCATTTTTTTTCGTTATGGTTATGCAGTTCAAGAAAGGGAGTGGAGGATTACCAATCTCTTTTGGTACTGCATATATGAAGAAAATGGACTAAGTTTCTGGGGTGGCATACATGGTGTCACTATCTCCAAGAGTGGATTTCGAGATAATGAACTAGTTCTCTCCTATAAAACCCACAGGTTGGTCAATAACAATGTCTAGGGGATTGGGTTGCTGATGCAAGATGAAGGAATGATGATGGGTATCATCCCTAGAGTGATCTGAAGTGATAAGGGACTCTATAGGTTCTTATAAATGGGGAAGAATAAGGGTACTAGAGTCGACACGACCAGATACACTAGGAGAGTTGTGGAGAATTGCTTCTCCTGGTCTCTCAAATATGCAGGGTGCCCCCTTACCGAAACATTGAGTGTCAATGTAATGGCCAAAAGGTGTATGTGGTTTGAATGCATGGGTTCGATGTAAAGGGGGATAGATAAATTTAGGGGTGGTGACTACTTCCATAATTTCATCATCGTAATAGAAGATGGGGTGACTGGTGGAAGAAAGACCACCTGACGTGGTGAAGCTACCTGAATCATCATCATGAGAAGAGAGGTTCACATGCACATCGTCACAAGGGGTGACAGAAAAACAAGTAGATGAAGGATCCACCGATGTTGAGCCCAAGGTGATTGCTGAAGGGATGTCAAGAGAAACAGAAGGGGAAGTCCCAAGGGGGTCTTCTACCGTGGATCTCATAGATGATGATAGGTAGTGGACAGTGGCTGAACACTCTATCATTTCGACATCCGGAGGGGGAATGTCTATGGGAGTGGATGTGTCCTCTAGTTCTGATGAAGCAAAACACACAAATAAGAGAGTGATGGACTCATTGCGCTTGGCCTCAAATCGGCGAACCGCTTCCAAAGAGGAGTGGTACTCTTCGAGGCAAGGACAGAGGTAAGTATAGTGGCCATGGAAATCACACAAAGCACAATAGTGATTTGTGCGCAAATTCTTGAGTTTCTTGGTTGAATTAGGTAAATTAACATGGAATTTTGGGATATTAGACTCAAGAAATGCTTTGTTGACCATGGACTTGAGACGAGGCAATTCAAGCCAATTATGGGTGGCATGACTGACAACATCACACAAAGCACATTGAGGTTTACGCTTTGGAGGCTAAGGAGGAGCATGGTTTTTCGGGGCAGCCTTATCTTTAGGTGCTTTCTTGCAAGCTTTTCCCCCCTCACTCGAAGCTTTTTCAATAGGAGTAGGTTCTTGTTGAGGTGGCTGAGGCACGGTAGCAAAGGGAGGGGTCATGGGGACTGATTGAACTGGGGTCAAAGCAAGATAAGGTTTGGGCTGACCAGGTGGGATAGCAGCTGGGGGATCAATGTACCAGACTGTTATCCCTAGGGTCAGGTTAGGAAGGGATAAAGTAGCCATAACAGGTACCGAAAACGCTCCAGGAGGGGGATCTAGAAACGGTATCTGACCAGAGGGGTAATGGCTAGGCGGGACAACTCCGAGATGGTTAAGGCCAAGAGGAACCGTGCCAGGAGGGTAGAGAGGCTCATGGATACTAGCTGCAAATGAAGGGCCTTGAGGAGGGGTTCTTGAAGGCTGGGTCAAAGTGCTATGAGCAGGTTGCGAAGGGCGGGGTTGCTGACTAGCTGAAGCGGGCCGCTTGAGGGAAGCCCGAGACGATTACATCATGAAAAAATTCGACGAGTTGGGATCATAGACAAGAGTAGGAAGACCAGGGAAGGACCTAAGAAAATAGGAGTCTTTGTAGATTCCAGGTGAGACATTGGTCAAAGGTTTGACAGTTTGCTTATTGGCCACCGAAGAAATGATGGACTCAGGGGAGGTCTGAGACTTCGATTCGTAATATGTCAACTGGTCAATGGTGACTATCTTTTCATTATGAGGAAAAGACATCTTGCGGTGAACAACAAATGGGACAGCAGACATCGCATAAGTGTAGCTACGACCTAATAGATTTTTGTAATCTAAGGGGGCATCGATGACTTCTACGTCAACGCAAACAATCTTGCCCACAAGAGTAATAGGACAATTGAAAAATAGGCTGATGGGTTGGGAAGAGTGGCCATCCCATGCTCGGAGGGTAATAGTGGAAGGGGCCAACTCAAGTGATCCGAGTTTCTTCCAAACCGAAGCGGACATCACGCAGGTGGATTCCCACTTATCAATGACACAACGGCAGACGTTGGAATTCGGGATCTTGACGGGGATTTGGAAGGCGACGGAAGCAGGTAGGGGGGGATGTTCTGACCGGTCAACATCGAAGACGATCAAAAGATCATCTAAAGGATCCACAGTGCCCATGGAAGTTAGTAGAGATTTTATTTGTGAAGGGAATGACTGGAGGAGTTCCAGTGTTGAGATGGTAGCAGGAGATTGTGCCAAATCATCTACTATACTATACGAATGGGTAGCTTTTCCAAAAGCAGAGTTTCGATGTAATGGTCCCTTGGGGATCTTGGTATGAACCCCTACATTAGGCTGAGGGATCTGTAAAGGACCATTGGTTGTTGAAAGAGGCTTTGTGGAACCTGAAGAAGGGGGCTCAGGGTAGACGTAGTGGGAGGCTTGTTGTATTGAAGGGACCGAGTCTAAAGTTTGAGGTCAACGTTAATGGGTTGGTCAAAGTTATCATGAGAATCTAGTAATTGAAGGTACCAGATGGAGGAGGTTGAGTGGCCGCCTAACCTTCAGGTGGTTGGGTAGCCATGAATCCTTTGTAGGGGAAAGGATTGGTAAACATAGCCGGCTAGCTAGGTGCATCATTGGGAGGAACCGAAGGGGATGCTTGTTGTCCTCATGATGCTGCTTGAGTCTCCCACATCTGAGGTAAAAGAGGACAATCGTGGGTGTAATGACCATAAACACCGCAACAAGAACAAGGCTTATTTGTGCGAACATGCCTGTCCTACTTGGGATGAGTGCCCTGTTGCTGGTTAGCAGCATTAGGTAAATTCCCTTAGGAATTAGGTCCTGGATTACCGGGGGCAGATTGATTTTGGGTGCCTTTCCTCTTATTTTTGGGAGTAGGAGGATTAGTCGTGCCCTGTTGTGCATACACCTGCCCCAGGGGGGGTGGTGGCTGCTGTTGCGGGGGTTGAGAGGGCAAGGGAGGCGGGGGTGCTAATGTTGGAGGAGCTGGAGCACCAGGCTATGGATACAGATAATAAGGAGGTTGGTCAACATTGTGATAAACAGGTTGGGCAAAGGGAGGATGCATGCTGAATCCTAGATACATGCTACTGGGAGGGGGAAAAGTGTGGGAGGAGCTGGCACCTCCCTGAGGGAAACCATAACTGATGGAAGGATGAGCGTATGGATGAGAAAGGGATCCAACGATACCGTCGGCGGAATGGGATGACCCTGGAGCATTGGCACCACCGGGTCTAGGGAGATCAGGTAAGACGGTATAAACATAACCAGACTATGCGTAAATCAGGTCATATTTTAACACAATCTGGAGAGCAGCTTCTTTGGTCTGAAGGAAATGAGATGCGATAACTTTTCCAATAGCAGGAAAAAGGGATCTAAGGAACCAGTTCATGTAGACACGGTCTTCGAAGGTAGGGGCTCGACATAGGCTCTTTCTTCTCCGCCATTCCTGGACATGATTGGATAGGTGGTTCATAGACGATTGACAGAAAGGGGTCAAAATTTTGGTACCATTTTCATAACAAAGGGGAAGCTGGAAGTAAGACAGAAAATCCCGTGCAAGAGTCGCAAAAGTAGTATGAGAGGAGGAGGCCTGGTCAACATGCCACTTAGAAGCTTCTCCAGTAAGCGTACATTGGAACAATTGAAGATGAACAAAGTCATCGGTGATGGATTTATATGGACACCACATGTGGAAAGATCGAACATGGTTTGTAGGATCTTCTCCAGCAAGACCTTCAAACTTGGGGATGTCAGAAGGGAGATTGGTTGGCATGGCAGGCCAACCAGTGTCATGGTGTATGGGGTCATTGATCAACTGGTTAAAATTGGGAAGACTAAGGCCTACCATATAGGGGAGCAAGGGAGCATCTAGGATTTTTCCTGTTGCAGTCCCACTAGTAGTATTCCCAGCATTAGGGACGGGGCTACCACCAGAGCTAGGTCCTAAACCAGACATGGTGAAGGTGACAGGGGGAGAACCGAGGATAGAACTAGAAGGGGAACCCAATGAACTAGAAGCGGAGTCAGAATGGGGACTCGGTGGAGGACTAACTCGAATCCTATGTGGAGGAGTAAGTCTTCCTAACGGAAACTCAGGATGAAGGCCAAGAAGTATCTGGGACAAATGCCTTGGGGGCGCAATGATGAAAGAAAAAACACAGATCACAAAGGGAAGAGAGACCAACAAGGGCAAGGAGGTGCAGGATCAAATGATTACAATGTTGAAACAAGGGCAGAGAGGTGCAGGATCAATTAATTACAATTTTATAGCCTTTGCCTGGAGGTGTTAACTAGGCTCTTCTTCACTTAGGGTGTGTGTGTTAAGTGTGTTAATTTTAATTATTAAACCCAGAAGTTTGTAGAGAAAAAGAAAAAGTGTGTTGTATAACTGTAAATAAATCTGCAGATAACAGTAAAGTAAACTGAATATAAGAGAAAATAAACAGCTAAATATGCATTAATATAAATCCAAGGAGGCGGGCCTCTCAACAACTAGTCTGTGGGTGGGAAAAAATCTAGTCAAAACACACCAAAATAGCCAATGGATCTGAATTCGGGAGGGACAATGATCTAAAGAAAAAATCTGCTGGAAAAAGGGGCAGAAAACAGCAAAAAACCAGAGCGAAAAGTGCTGCAAATGAGGTGGCGAAAGGCTACAACCTGAAGGGAAATGGAGGGGACCCTAGAGGAGGACTAGAAAAAACTGAAAAAAGGTGTTTTGAATGGATGAATAACCAATTTGAAATGTATCTAAAGGTAAGGGATTAGATCTGAAAAATGGTTGAACACACTGAAATTTCAAATGACCTGCTTCAGCTAAACTCCTCCTAGAAAGTGGAAGGGTATTGAAGCCCTAGGGAGCTAGGTTCCCACTTCGATGAGTAAAACAGAGCAAGTATAGGTCCAAAATAGGAAAAGACGGAGGTCAGACAACCCTAAATAGAGGCCCAGACAAACCCAGAAAAATCTCAGAAAAATTCCCGCAAAACGTTCATGTTGTAGTTTCTGACCTTATTTCTATAGAGGTTGCAGGTTTGGGGTTGTTTTCTGTGCCCTGAAGGTCCAGGTCATAGGTTTAGGCAAAAAAAGTGCGACCTGCACTTCCAGAACTCTCGGGAGCACGTTGCAAAAAAAATTGTCATCTCAGCTGCGGTTGATGCCTTTCACCTTCGCAACAGGTCTGAAAACACAGGGAAGTTATAATTTTTAATGTTTTAGGGTTTTATAGGTTAAAAAAAACATCAAGAAAAGAAAAAAAGAAGCTGAAGAAAAATCCTAGGGTTTGAAGCAGCTGGTCATGCAGGGATCTGGAAACAACAATTTTCTTAATCATAAATCCCCAGTGGAGTCGCCAGTTGTTAGGATGAATTCTAATCGCAAGCGTACGAAAAAAGTTCACTTTAGCTGTGCATAACAAAAAACCCTAACATCAAATATGGTTGCCAATTTATTTAGATCTGCAGTTATTTGACCAAGATAAATGCTACAAAATCTAGATCTATGTAGTAAAAGAGATTAAGCAGTAAATAAAAGCAAGAGTTGCTCCATGCATCCAATATACAAGACAAGAATATTTTTAAAGAATTTTTGTATGTTTTGACACTTGGGAAGGGAACATAGGAAGATGTTACCAGTCCCCCTCAATGGGATGGGTTCTTGTAAGTCCTCAGCACCTCAGATCTAAGATCTCTCTCTCTTGATGGTGTAGAAAACCTAGACAAAAATGGAACTCAAAGGGAGATCACAAGAAAAATGGTAGCAAAATATGACAATGATGGAGGATCAAAGTCAGACCAAAAGTATAGATCCAGAGTGATCTTTAGGCAACAAAAGATAGTGAGTGAATGGAAAAACCCTTCTATTTATAACAAAATATTGAGCTAGTCTAGATATTGGTGCATAATTAAAATATTATTAACCAAATCTAGATCCAAATTTTATGGAATATTTTATTATATTTGTTGGAGGGAAAAAGCATTTGAATTTGGTCAAATCCTTTTATTTGTAAATAATAAATAAATAAATGATTTATTTATTATTTTAAGGATGTGGTTGAGTAATAATTAAATAAATAATGATTTAGCCAAATTTAACAAGGAATATATTTTTTTTTTTTTTTTTAAGTTGGTTTAATCTATTGATATAGAACATAATGTACAATGCGAGACATGCCTCTGGGCTGCAAAGCTAACGAGCATTGGAGGTAGTTTTAATAAAAAAAACAAAAATTAGACTGCCCCTATAGGGGAAACTGGTCCCATAGATGCCACCCATAATTGGGAAACCAGCATTGACAGAGTTATACAAAAACCAAAGTTTACAAAAATAACCATTATCGTCACAGTATTTCCAGTCCATGTGTCTACGCATGCAGTAAATCATTGCAAAAACAAAAAATAGGTAAGGAGACCTGTCAACAGGCTAGCTGTCCGTGTGTGAGGGAGGAGTCTCCTCAACAATTGGGCAGCTGTAATCATCCTCGACACCTTCATCTTTTTCCTTGGAATGTTGGGCAGTGTTCTCCAAAGAGGAAGTGGAGCTTTTATCCTGCTTTTTCTTGTTGGAGAGCGAAGAGCTCCGATTTCCATTTCCGTCACTGCTGGAGGTCTTCGAAACAGTTTTGACAGGGAGGGCCAAAGATTTTCTGGAGACCTAAGGAGGCCTAATAGAAATCATGGACTTCCTCCTGCGCTTGCTAGGGCCTGAGGCATTGCTTTCACACTGCTCCTCCTGGAACACTACCGAGATGGTGGCTGTAATTCTAGGCTTTTCCATGACGCTGCTAAAGTGAAAATGGGTGACATTACTAGCCGGAGGCTGAGAGCTGGAGACAACATGGCTAGAAAGGGGCGGACGAGGGCCAACTCGTCTCCCACCACCTCGACTACACCTCATGCGATGCCTCTACAGCATGCTGGCTGAATGGGAAGACAGAGAGATCGAGTGAGAGGACAAAGAGGCAGATTGGGAAGACGAATAAGGTGAACCAGCAGGTGAATGCAAGAGCGAGGCTGTAAGGGGTGATGGTGAAGGTGAACCAGTGGGTGAAAGTGGGAGACAGGAAGGCAGGGGAGTGCGAGGGGAGGTGCGGGGCAAGCACAACATCGGGATGGAAGCAGAGGGAAAATGAAGGCAGAAATGAGCATAAGGATGAGAGTCTGGTGGGCCCAAGGGAGGGCTAGCACTAGTCGACCAATTGGTGAGCCGAATGCAGAGATGCAGCAGAGAGAAGGAGTTTGAGAAGGCATACAAAGAAGTACTAAGAATGGGCAGACACATCTCCATTGAATTCATCAGGAAAATAGCAGTAGGGTGAAGGCGGAATGAGCGAGCGTTGAATGCCGGACGTCAAAACCCAAGGGAATTTAAGGCCTTGGTACCATGCTTAGAGGTGGGCAGGTGGCTTGGCCAGATGTCTCTCCAAGGGCCAGCCACCGTAATGTTGCCATTAAACACCCGCATCCGGGAAATTTAACAAGGAATATTATTTAAATAAGGTTTAAATAATTATTTCTAGAAAATAATAAGATAAATAGTGATTTATCTAATTAATTTTCTTGTTTTGGGTTAAATATGAATAGGAATATTAATTAAACTAATATTTAACTAATTATTCCTTGAGGAAAATCAAACAAATATGGATTTCTTCAATATGTCCTCATGGGGTTTCCTGTTTGGACCGTAAACAACTTTATAAATTAAGGATTACTAAGTTATGTTTCATAGTGAAAGAAATTTTAATTAGGGAAAAATTGGTCTTACATGGTGTACTTTGGTCCATCTAATAGTAACAAGTTAGATGACCAAAAATTGGTGTAACAGATTGCCCCCCAGCGTGCAAGCGTTAGGAGCTAATCGTATGACCGAAGTAGGTTGTAAGAACTCAATCACTAGACACTGAAGGGGAAGTCAGAGAGAGAGAAATATAAGTTAGACCAAAGCGCTAGAGGACAAGACCCTGAGGAGGCAAGACTTATAGGTGCGACAAGTCTCTTTTATGAGTGAGTACATGTGCTACAAGAGGTGGGGGAGGCATACCTATGCCTGCCGAGACAAAGTACAAAGAATAATGCGTCCAGTAAATAAGGGACTGAACTATATAGTACATGCTGGCATGAACATGAGCCAAATAAAAACATGATAATGAATCCCACATACATACTATGCCTGGGATAACAGCCAAGACTTATACAATAATATCTAAGTACATGAGATATAAGTACAACCAAAGAGGCCCTATAAACAGGAGAGGGCTCTGAAAATCTGAATGATACATGCAAACTAAAAGGCGCGACAAGCAACTGAGGATGGAACCATCAAATATGTGGAGTTGCATCGAAGGCTGTAATGAAGAGGTCATCCGGGCATGTGGGGGGTTACCTGAAGGGCCACCCCCTCATGAGGTCTAAAAAATCTCTCACACACCCAGGAATCACTGGTACAATCTGTTGCATCACTGGACCATCAAGTATATTGATCTCGATCATTCCATAAGGAGCTGGAGCTGAGAAACAATCAATTCAAAGGGAAATAAGGAGTCCCTTTGCTTGATCCGAGGCACCAAACAAGAGTGGAAGTTGGAACCAAGGTACACCACCCTCTAGACCTGTCTTCTAGAATGAATGAGCTTATGTCGACAGAAGGAGGTTTGCCATAGGTGTGGCAATAAGGGATCCTCAACTAAGGCACAAGAGATAATAGTAGAGTGACTGACAGACTGACACCAGGGATGATGATGGAATGGGGGCTATTGAGTAGCGGGCTGGCGACTTCCCTTGTTAGAGCATGAAGGGCATGGATGACCTGGCAGCAACTGACACGATATCAAAGGGGACATGGGACAGTAGGACTAAAGGCCATAATGTGCGACACGAGAGAGGAACCAAGAAATGAAGGATGGAGGACTATAGTGGGATACAAAGGGACTCGAGATAGACTCCATGGATATGATGATTAGTCAACTTGGATGCTCTAAACAAGGGGGACTTGATGGTGCTGCCACACGGGGACCATAAAGACATGAGTGCAAGATAGTTACTCATGATGAAAATCGATACGAGCATGGACAAGTATGGAGGTAAAGCGGTGCCCAAAGTACAAGTGTTGCAAGTGAAGAAATTCGATTTTGAGGAGTGGCGAAGTGACCCTTTTTGGACAAAATGTGTCCAGGTGAAGTATAAAATCACAAAAAACTAAAGGATACCCATTTGAGAGCTCGGTGAGAGATTTCCAATGGTATGGACGGTTTGTCAAACTGAGCTACGGTTTGGCCATAGCAGGCAAAAGAAAAATCTAGGGTTTTTCTTTTAATAAGGCATTTTCCCTCCAAATTCACTCATTTGTAAGTGTAGCTGTGGTGAATTTAGAGAGGAGAAAAGGCCCTAAATCTTGCAGCGATCGTAGTAGACAAACCGACATTTGGAATCAAGATCCTTTAGTTGCAGGTAAGAGGCCTAACCATATTCTTTCAATTAAGAGGATCAAAATTTCAGTTTAGGTACCCAGAGCTCATGAACAGGCCAGGTCGCACTTTTGGGGTCTGTTCTGCGACCTGGGTAGAAAGTACTGGGCAGAAAAATGTGATCTATCCTAGGAAATCACCTGAAAAGTGTGATCTTTCAAAGAAAGCTTAATCATTCTCTACTGTCCAAACAGGGGAAAACTCAACCCTTCTCCATTGTCCAAAAATGGAAAATCTAAGCCCTTATTTTTTTTCCAAACAAGGAAAAACTTAGCCCTTCTTTGTTTTCCAAATAGGGAAAAAATCAACGCTTCTCTATTATCTAGAGAGGGGAAATGTCAACCCTTCTCTATTTTTCAAATAGGGGAAAACACGATCCTTCTTTATTGTTCAAACAAGGGTAAACTCAACCCTTCTTTGTTGTCCAAACATGGGCAAACTCAACCCTTCTCCTTCGTTCAAATAGGGAAAATCTAAACCCTTCTATGTTATCCAACTACAACATACTCAAAAACCTTACTTGGCATGCATAATGCCTACCCAACCTCCTTAGGAAAACCTTGGTTAGCCTTCATACATAATTTCCCTTACTACTCTATATCTAAGGAAAACTCGACCTATTCCACAGGACACCTCTCTTGTTCATTTTTCCACTTTCCACCAACCCTCTTGAACCTCCACAAGTCTAAGGCCTACTCATCCTTCTCCTCCAAAATATTCTCTCTTGCTAACCATAAGAATGAATCACTCACCCTTGTACTTATAATTTTTTAAAGGGTGCAATACAATGGATTTATACCATGGGTCATAAGAATAACATGGGTCTATGGGTGAAAATCCCCATCACTTAGCCCACTTTCCCCACACGTGAAAATACTCCTAATGCTACCCAAAACATAAACACTCCCTCTTAGCAAGGGATGTATTCTCACAACATCACCTAGAAGTGGCTCTGCCTCAAACCTGGAACACATTTCCACCCCGATACACTACCAAAAATACTCCATATGACACACAAGCAATTCTCATCATATGACAGGGGGCCACATACTACTCCTAGAAGCCTCCCACTCCTAAGCATCCTGCATGGCCATATTGTACCATGAGACAACCTTGGAAGATTACTTTCACCCATCTACATGTCAATATAATACCATGAATTCCTAAACTTGACGATTGTATTCCTTTAACTTGCTGACTTCCTCTAATCCTACTAAGTCCCTTTGAAGACTAGCTCCCTCCTGAACCTTCTCACTCCCTCTAAAGCTTGAATCCCTCTAACTCTATATCATAGGCCTTCTCTACCCTCAAGGTCTCTACTTTAGCTTCTATTGTAGCTCCTATAGACAGCCTTGAGTTATATAAATACCAGTGCCTAGGACATCTTAAATGCAAGGAGCATATGACTCAACTAATTGTAGTTGACAAGGTTAGGCTCTCATGCAACTATCACTCAAATGAATGGTTTTAATAAGGGTGGAACCAAGACCCCAAATTTAAACACAAAAACTAGGAAAACTGCAGAAACTGAGTACAAAATACAAATAGTAAATGCATCAGACAGCTTTAAGACAGAATGTTGTAAAGGGGGCCGACTTCTAAAATGAACACACAGATATCAAGTAATATATGAGCGATGACAATGAAAGAAGATGGAGTAAGATATCAACTATAACTGGGCTTATTAAAGGATAAGAATCCATATATATTGGGCCTATGCAAAGATAAGAATCCATATATCTGGACAAGTTCAAAGATAAGAATCCACTGTAGTTAATATCAGAAGAAAGGTGGAGGAGATAGAGAATGAAACAAAGTATCCTGCCTGAGCAATATTTAAAGTGCTATGGATGAGTAAATATGAGTATCTGCTATGATAAATTCATATTCAAACATGGGAGCACTCACATTCCATAACATTAGATACAAGAAATGTGGAGAGATACGAAATGAACCTTTGTATTAAAAAACATGAAGAAGAGTTACAAACTGTGAATCATCTAGAGCGGAATCCCCAATTCCAACAAAGCTTCTGATTACTAAGTCCCTATGGGATCTTCAAACATCTACTATCAAAGTTCATACAAAATACATATAGAACACTCGAACTAGTGAGTCCTTTGGAAAATCTGGAACCTTTTGTTAGTGTTGTCTTCCTGCTTTTATAACCTCTGATTCCTATGCCTGAGAAGATATTTTGGAAAAATATCTTTCTCGCGTGCTTGTACGCTGTTGTAGGTCTAAATCAAAATAGAAATGATGATGAGGTAAAAATTCCTCTCATCATCTTACAACACAGGCCTAAAGCCGTTTATAACTGAGATGTAAACAAAATGCTAACTGGAAGTAAAAACTGCAGGAGTGAAATAAGGATTTCACCCGAAATGACAAAGTGAAAAGAGCATAAGGCAAAAGGCCACATGGGCCCAGTCATGCACACTCGTCACTGTTTGATGAGGCGGAGCTCCTGCTGCTGCTGGCGAAGGCAATACCGCTAGTCGTGGGAAGGAGTGGCCTTCTGCGCTGGAGGTTCTTGTAGGATGGCCAATGGTCATGATCCATTGACTAAGACGTGAAACTGAACCTCTTCATCTTTCTTCTCTGCTTCTTGGGCATGGAGGATTTTCATCCTCGACTTCAAGCCGCTGTGATTGGCTTATGAGAGGGCTTGAGCACTTAAAATGCCACGAAAGACCTGCACAGATAGTAAACCGATTAAATAAATCCTGCAATGAGTGGTTGACTACTTCAGAAGGCTCGGGTGAAGGCATAAGAGCAGTGCGGAGGCAGTGGATGCAGCGGAAGAGGGCCTCATGGCGAAAAACCACGAAAACCAGGGTTCAAAACTGAATTTGGCGCAAAGAGGTGCAATAGCGGTTTTCGGGAATACCAGAGGTGGTATTCGGACAATATTTGGGTGGTAAGCGGTATTACCCTGGGCGAACGTGATAGGGCTCAGGTGTTGACACCTGTCCCTCTAAAACCACCCATTTCACGTTAGAATTGTGCTCTGGGGAGAAATGGTGATTTGGGCGCGAAGATGAATAAGAGTCGTCCGATTTGGGGCAAACAACGGTGGAGATTGAATGGAAATACGATAAAAGCCTATTCGCGATTGGGTGGGACCAGCCGGATGATGTTGGAAATCCTGTCATGTAGCGGGATGATCAGCGGCGGGGTTATACAAGCGAGAGCGATGTGGGTCGTTGGATGAGGAAGATCAACGGTACAGATCAGAGCGGGGAATGCAATAATGGATGGGTGATCGGGAAATTTGCGAAGGAGCGATGGAGTGAGGACCATTGGATCATGATGGAGATCAACGGTGGAGATCAACTGCGGGGGCACTTGGAGGTACGGACGGGTTTGTGGGACGGGTGCCTCCGCAGTGAATATGGACCATTGGATGAAAATCTTCCGTAGTCAAAGGAGTCAACTGCGGGGGCACTGAAGAGTACGGGCCACTTTGGTCGAGTGCCCCCGCAGTGAACCTGCGCCATAGGTCTGGGTCAATCGAACGGTGGAGATTAACTACGAAGGGAGAAAGGATGTGCGGGAGGAAGAAAGGTAGGACCCGGCAGATGATGTCATTAGTTTTTTCGGGTAGTGAAAAGCTATTGGGTGGAGTTGAAAAGAGGGGATCAATGGGAGCCATTGGATCAGGAGGATTAATGGTCCAAATCATATCGCGGGGGATGAAAAATGGATGGATGAGGCGGAGGACTGCGATACAGCGAGATAGCACTGACTGTTGGATCTGGGGGAGCCAAATCAACGACTCAGATTATATCGACGGAGAATGAACATCGATGGTGAAACATAAAGTGGAAACAGGGAAGAGTGATGCACGATGTGCGATGGAGTGATGACCGTTGGATTTGCGGACAGAGATCAACGGTCAGGATCGCATCGGGGTATCACACATCGGCGGAGAAATATAAAAGGCGGATAGAAACAGTGATGTGCGATGTGCGATGGATGGGGGTAGCGTGATGGAGCAATGACTGTTGGATCTGGGAGAGATCAACGACTAGGATTCCATCGGCAGGGGAGGACCATCGGTGGAGAAGGGAAGGCAGAAGGGAAAGGGCGATCCTCGATGCGATGCGCCGATGTGATGGCTGTCGGATCTTGGGGAATGGACAGTCCAGACAATATCGGGGGATCGGCCATCGGCGAAACAAAAAACTTGGAAGCAGGAACTTGGAAAGAGCGGCGTGCGATGGCCTATGGGCTTAGCACTCGATCACAGGGCCCAGTCTCATGGCGGAAAAGCGAAAGGGGCTTAGAGACCTGATATGTAAAAATGAGCGCTTTTAGAGAAAAAGGTGGATTTTTGGCCTTTTCAAGGGTTCCGATAGGTGAAAAAGGGGCTTTGACAATCCATGCGGTCCTTGTTGTATTTGATTTACGTTATAAGGCTCCTTGTCATTAGACATTCCAGCTTAGTGAGGGATGTCATAACAACATTGGCTCCACTTGGAGACGACTCGTTTGTCCTCGAACGCGTCGAGAACTTCGCAGACCATCTGTTAGCCTTCTTCTCGTGAACACAGTCCCTTGTTGACTTCTCTTCCTTCTTCATGACAAATAAAAATAGCAAACATCATAATAAAAGAAATTGAATAATGTACAATATCATACAGCAGACCTTTCGGCCTGAATCAATACTGGAAAAAGAGTTTTAAGAATTTCCCATTCACAGGGGCTTCGAGCAAATCACCTTGCAAATTTTCCCTTTTAAAAGTATTGTTTCCTCTGGCTTCGGCGATTTTGAAAGGTCTGAACCATAGAGGATCAAACTGTCCATGCTTTCCTTTCTCAACCCTTTTTATGTCCCATATTAGCACTAGATCCTTGACCTGCATCTCTTTATCTTTAGCATAAGCCTGTATCTCCAAGATGTTATATTTTGGCTCATCATCGCGAAGCACTTGGCTGAAAAGGCCAATGGGATTTTCATGGCCTTCCTCATTTCTGTAAGCCCTTAGTCGTGGGGCTCCATTCCCTTCCTTTAAGTCGGCTCCATCAAAGTACAAGGTCCAAACCCCACCTTATTCATTACTTGAAAACTGCTTAGTTTTCACTTGACAGAAAGATGGCTCCTGCAAGTAATCTTGGTCTTCCTCAAGCATTAGACAAGAAAAATCACCCTCTTTGTTGTACACTGGTGAATTTACTGTATTATCAGCTTTAGTGACCATCTTCACAAACCTTGTTTCCTGGTATAATCTTCTTTCTTGGCCTCCAAACACAGGGATGGTCGCATAGGTTAGGTCCAAATTTATAGATTCTCCAATTTTTGTACCCCATGATCTTGATAACAACATCCCAAACCGAGCAGGGATGTCAGCCACTACTATGAACATTACCACACTCTTAGCTGGGATTTGGGCTAGATTTACCACCAAATCCTTGATCATCCCCAATCATTTGACTCTTTTAGAATCAAAAGAGTAGAGATCTTTATATGGGCGAGTGATCTGCAGCCCCAATTGTTCCATCACCGACAGAGGTAACAGGTTATGGGATGCTCCAGAATCTAGCATACAGTTGTGCAACAACAAATCATGAATTACTAAAGAGACATAGAAAGAGGAGTTGAAGCATCTAACTCATCAACATGAGGACCGAACATTACCATAGGCCTCTCTTCTTGGAGGTTTAAACTATCTAGGATTGGGGCTGCTCCTGGAGGAAGCATGAAAGAAGACACTTGAGATTGGCTGTTTCAGCAGTTCAGTTAAGGGGACTGGGATTTTAACTTTTTCCAGTTATTTTTGAAGATTAAAAGCAGAGGGAGACCTCTCTATGAGACTTTCCTTTGGTTCTTTACTCTGAGCTAGAGGTTTTTCTTCCTTTGGGATAGGCTTGAATTTTGTATTTGAATTAGAGGCCAACTTAGAAGAGGAAGGAATGAAGTCATTAGAATGTAAAGGTTCAGTTATAGGTCTCATACCTTTATCTATGAATTTCTGAACAACCGTCTCCTTCTGAGGCATCTCTTTCTCTTGTTCCTGCGTGCGGGTTCTCTTTCTAGAGGACCTGAGATCATATTTCCTATGAAACTGTGCTTGCATGAAATCTACAAATTGTTTACAGTAATCATCGATCTCTGGATCTTCAACAGCGCTTGTTTTTTCTTCTTCTTTCTGCAAGGAAAGCTCCACTCCTTCACTTTCTTGCAAAGCAGACTCAACTTCATCACCATTTGAGTAAGAAAGATATTGATCATATTGTCCATCGGGGATGTCTTCGGTAGGGCCATCCATCTGCCCTTCTAGATATAGCGGGGGCTGTATGTGGTCCTGTTGCTCCTTCTGATCTCTTTGTAATATTTACAAAGGAGGCTTTCTGTATTGGGGATTATAACCCCTGTTCGGAGCAGCTTGAAGTGGTCTGGAGGAGGAATTCTTCGCTTCGAGCTTAAGATTCACCAACTTGCTCGAAAGGTTCTTGATCATTTTTCTCATCTCCTCTATTTTGTAATATGCTACCTATCTATCTTGACCAGAGGTAGATGCTTCTTCTTTTCCTCTCTGTCTAGCATCATGGTCTGACCTCCCTTTTTATTTACCTGTAGAAGCGAAGTTGGCTTCCACTTCCAATGCATCAGTCTGGGCTTCATCCAAAGTAGCAGACTTCCTTTCTCTTAAAGAGAATCCGAATTCTGACTCAAAGGCTGCTACAAACACCACTTTAGCAGTGGTATAGTGAGGCTTCATTTCAGCTGGGAGACTGGTATATAACTTATTAAACCTCTTGATGAACTCGGACACATCTTAATTATTCCTCTTTCTAAGTGCGTTAAATTCTGTAAGACAGTATCTGTGGTCCTTCTTCTCTCCCCACTTCTTGATGAAGGCATTTTCCATCTCCTCCCAGTTATTAATGGAGCGGTCCCCCAAGGTCTTGAACCATTTTCTGGCCTCTCCATCTAGAGATTGGACAAACAATCTCAACACCACATCCAGATGTGCAACATTGAAATTCTCTGCGAAGGCGCAAAAAAATTCCAGGTGTTTCTGAGCTTCAGTATCATTTTCTCCATTGAAACAAGGTAGGATCTTTATGTAATCTTGAGGCATGTCGTTGA
The DNA here is from genome assembly GCA_034641835.2 of Pinus albicaulis. NCBI lineage: Eukaryota > Viridiplantae > Streptophyta > Pinopsida > Pinales > Pinaceae > Pinus > Pinus albicaulis. Next base: position 1,303,732,576 of record CM076577.1, on the reverse strand, counting down.
GGATCTGAGGCAATGCCAGGGGGGCATATTTTTTCAGTAGGAAGCCAGGAACAACCATCAGAGGTTGTGGAGGTGGCGGGAGAGTCTGATGTGTATTAGGAGGTGGTGGAAGAGAAGTATGTATGACAATGGGGATATACTGGACAACAGATTGAGGGGTTGATTGAAATGCTGGAATATGAGAAGTGGAGACCTCTGTGACTTCTTTAACTTCTTTGGTTTCAGGAGTGGGATGCAGAAAGAAGCTCGTGGTATATACAGATTCAGCCTCATCTTTGACTTCAATATTTTCTAGGGAGGGGCTATCAGAAGTATAATCAAGGGTTCTTGTAGTAGAATTAGGACCTTGATCTTGAGATAATTGAGAGGAGGATGGAGAGTCTTCCAGGGAGAATCTAGGAATATCTATGTGAGCTGATTGTCTTTCTCTCCAACTTCTCTTGTGAAAAATATTCTTTGGGTCAGACACTGAAGGTGTTCTCAACTGGGATGTATTTGACCTCAGGTGTGGCTTTCGGGAAGCTAGGACTACAAATAGATTTATCTTTTGAATGACAGTGGAGTCGCCAAGGTGAGGGATCTACAACTCCCAACCCTTCCTGCTCACCTATTCTGAAGGGTGGATTAATATTTGTCGAGGCCCAGGGATTAATCTCTTCAAATTATTTCCCCAGCAACGGCACCAGAAAGATGTTGTAGCTCCTAGAGACAACCTTGAGTTGTATAAATACCAGTGCCTAGGACATCTTAAATGCAAGGAGAATATGACTCAACTGATTACAGTTGAAAAGGTTAGGCTCTCATGCAACTATCACTCAGATGAATGGTTTTAATAAGCATGGAACTAAGACCCCAAAGTTAAACACAACAACTAGGAAAATTGCAGAAACTGAGTACAAACTACAAATAGTAAATGCATCAGATAGCTTTAAGACATAATGTTGTAAAGGGGGCCGACTTCTAAAATGAACACACAGATATCAAGTAATATATGAGCGATGACAATGGCAGAAGAAGGAGTAAGATATCAACTATAACTTGACTTATTCAAGGATAAGAATCCATATATACTGGGCCTATGAAAAGATAAGAATCCATATATCTGGACAAGTTCAAAGATAAGAATCCATTGTAGTTAATATCAGAATAAAGGTGGAGGAGATAGAGAATGAAACAAAGTATCCTGCCTGAGCCATATTTAAAGCGCTATGGATGAGTAAATATGAGTCTCTGCTATGATAAATTCATATTCAAACATGGGAGCACTCGCATTCCAGAACATTAGATACAAGAAATGTGGAGAGATACGAAATGAACCTTTGTATTAAAAAACATGAAGAAGAGTTACAAACTGTGAATAATCCAAAGCGGAATCCCCAATTCCAAAAAATATTCTTATTACTGAGTCCCTACTGGATCTTCAAACATCTACTATCAAAGTTCATACAAAATACATACAGAACACTCAAACTAGTGAGTCCTTTGGAAAATCTGGAACCTTTTGTTAGTGTTGTTTTCCTGCTTTTATAACCTCTGATTCCTATGCCTGAGAAGATATTTTGGAAAAATATCTTTCCCGCATGCTTGTATGTTTTCGCAGGTCTAAATCAAAACAGAAATGATGATGAGGTAAAACCACCTCTCATCATCTTACAACACAGACCAAAAGCCGTTTCTAACTGAGATGTAAACAAAATGCTAACTGAAAGTAAAAACTGCAGGAGTGAAATAAGGATTTCACCCGAAATGACAAAGTGAAAAGAGCATAAGGAAAAAGGCCACGCGGGCCCAGTCATGCATACTCGTCGTTGTTTGATGAGGTAGAGCTCCTGCTGCTACTGGCGAAGGCAATATCATTAGTCATGGGAAGGAGTGGCCTTCTGCGCTGGAGGGTGCAGTACTGCTAGTAGTGGAAGAACTGGCCTTTTGTGCTGGAGGTTACTGTAGGATGGCCAATGGTCATGATCCATTGACTAAGACGTGAAACTGAACCTCTTCATATTTCTTCTCTGCTTCTTGGGTGTGGAGGATCGTCATCCTTGGCTTCAAGCCGCTGTGATTGGCTTATGAGAGGGCCTGAGCACTTAAAATGCCACGAAAGACCTGCACAAACAGTAAACCTATTAAATAAATCTTGCGATGAGTGGTTGACTACTTTAGAAGGCTCGGGTGAAGGCGTAAGAGCAGTGCGGAGGTAGTGGATGCATCGGAAAAGGGCCTCATGGTGAAAAACCACAAAAACCAGGGTTCAAAATTGAATTTGGCACAAAGAGGTGTAATAGCAGTTTTTGGGAATACCAGAGCTGGTATTCACGCAAGATTTAGGTGGTAAGCGGTATTACCCTGGGCGAATGTGATAGGGCTCAGGTGTTGACACCTATCCCTCTAAAACCACCCATTTCGCATTAGAATTTCACTCGGGGGAGAAATGGTGATTTGGGTGCGAAGATGAATAAGAGCCATCCGATTTGGGGAAAACAACGGTGGAGATTGAACGGAAATACGATAAACGCCTATGCACGGTCAGATGGGACCAGCCGGATGACGTCGACAATCCTGTCATGTAGCGCGATGATCAACGGCGGGGTTATACAAGCGAGAGCGGTGTGGGCCGTTGGATGAGGAAGATCAACGATACAGATCAGAGCGGGGAATGCAATAATGGATGGGTGATCGGGAAATTTGCGAAGGAGAGATGGAGCAAGGACCATTGGTTCATGATGGAGATCAACGGTGGAGATCAACTGCGGGGGCACTCAGAGGTACAGACGGGTCTGTGGGACGGGTGCCTCCGCAGTGAATATGGACCGTTGGATGAAAATATTCCATAGTCAAAGGATTCAACTGCGGGGGAACTGAAGAGTACGGGCCACTTTGGTCGAGTGCCCCCGTAGTGAACCTGCGCCGTAGATCTGGGTCGATCGGACGATGGAGATTAATTGCGAAGGGAGAAAGGATGTGCGGGAGAAACAAAGGTGGGACCCGGCGGATGACGTCATTAGTTTTGTCAGGTAGAGAAAAGCTATTGGGTGGAGTTGAAAAGAGGGGATCAATGGGAGCCGTTGGATCAAGAGGATTAATGGTCCAGATCATATCATGGGGGATGAAAAATGGATGAATGAGGCAGAGGACTGTGATACAACGAGACAGCGCTGACCGTTGGATCTGGGGGAGCCATATCAACGGATTAGATTATATCGGTGGAGAATGAACATCGGCGGTGAAACATAGAGTGGAAACGGGGAAGAGCGATGCACGATGGAGTGATGACTGTTGGATCTGCGGATCAATATCAACGGTCAGGATCGCATCGGGGTATTGCACATCGGCGGAGAAATACAAAAGGCGGATGGAAACGGCGATGTGCGATGTGTGATGGATGGGGGCAGCACGATGGAGCGATGACCGTTGGATCTGGGAGAGATCAAGAGCTAGGATTCCATCAGCGGAGAGGACCATCTGCGGAGAAGGGAAGGTGGAAGGGAAAGGGCGATCCCTAATGCGATGCGTCGATGTAATGGATCGATGCGATGGCCATCGGATCTTGGGGAATGGACTATCCAGATCATATCGGGGGATCGACAATCGGCGAAACAGAAAACTTGGAAGTAGGAACTTGGAAAGAGAAACGTGCGATGGCCTATGGGCTTAGCGCTCGATCACGGGGCCCGGTCTCATGGCGGAAAAGGGGCTTGGGCTTAAGTGAAAGGGGATTAGAGACTTGATATGTAAAAATGAGCGCTTTTAGAGAAAAAAGGTGGATTTTTGGCCTTTTCAAGGGTTTCGATAGGTGAAAAAGGGGCTTTGAAAATCCATGCGGTCCTTGTTGTATTTGCTTTATGGTATAAGGCTCCTTGTCCTTAGACATTCCAGGTTAGTGAGGGATGTCATAACAACACCTTCACTCAAATTTTCTCACTTGGATCTCTAATGGTTATCTCAGTCCTCTGACCATCCCGTTCCTACCTTCTCGGTCCCTCCAAAACCGGGTCTCTTAATAAGAACTTCACACTGAAATCCTAATGAATGTCTCATGCATTCCTCTTTTTCTATGCAATAGGCTGCAAATATCCACAACTCCTTGTGTGGATGATCTACTCCATGTTTCACTAGGCCTACTGATCCTAGCCTTCATAACCCATACAAGTAGTTTTGCCATACTTATCCAACTCTCTTGGCATTGTTCTTCAAATCATTTTCACTAAGTCCAATAGTTCCTACAAATCCCTCTTAGAGCTATCACTTGTGCAAATCTCAAATCCAACTGGCCTTCTCAGAGATCATGCTCATATACCATGCTATATCTTGGGCAGTAAACTCAGAGTGTGTGTGTGTGTTCCAAATCTAGTGTGTGTGTGTGTGTGTGTGTGTGCACAGACACACACACTAGATTTGGTAACAAATTATACTTAATTTTACTCAGCTAATAAACTGAAACACACTAATCTGTCTAAATTTTACACAAAAATAAAACTAGCAATTATATCATGCACAGTAACACAAAAATTCATCCACAAAAACATAATTCTTATTTGTCCTTCAACAATAATTAGGGTTCTCATATAAGGGAAAATGGCCCTTTTATAATGTTAAGTAAATTTTCAAATACAAGGGGAAACTTATATAAGAAAAACCTTGTCTTTATTGTTGAAAACTTTATTCGTATCCATGCCACAATTTTCTCACTGTATTTCCATATTTTGCTCATTATTGGTTGCTTCTGTAGTTATCCAATCACTAAAAGTCAAGTAAAAAATCAACCCTTATCTTTTGTCCAAAAAATTACAAAATCAACCCTTCTCTACTATCCAGATAAGGTAAAACTCAACCATTCTCTAGTGTCCAAATAGGGGAAAAATTAGCCCTTCCCTGTAGTCCAAACAAGGTAAAACTCGTATTTTCTTTATTGTCCAAATAGGGAAAAACTAATCCCTTATTTTTTTTCCAACAGGGGAAAACTCAATCCTTCTATGTTGTCCAAATAAGAGTAAACTAAACCCTTATTTGTTGTCTAAAAGGGGGAAAGCTCTACCCTCTCTATTTTCCAAATAGGGGAAAACTCAATGCTTATCTATTTTCCAAATATGGGAAAATTCAACCCTTATCCATTGTCCAAAAAGGGGACATATTAGCCCTTATTTGTTGTCTAGATACAACATACTCAACAACCTTACTTGGCCTACCAAAGGCTTATTGGGCCTCCTCAAAAAAACCCTTCTCAACCTTCATATACAACTTCCCTTACTACTCTAGATCTGAGGCCTACTCAACCTTCTCCAAAATACACCTCTTGTTCTTTTTACCACTTTCGACAAATTCTCTTGACCCTCAACATGTATGAGGCCTACTCAGCCTTCCCCTCCAAAATATGCTCTCTTTCCAACCAGAAGAATGAATCACTTTCCCTTATACTTATACTTTTTTAAAGGGTGAAATATAATGGGTCTATACCATGGTTTTGTTTTTATGGGTTTGAGCCATAGGGGATTTGAAATATGAATCTCATCATTTGCACAATACTTCATAACAAGGTGATCACCAATTTAATTTCCCCTTGTGGGTTTATACCATGGGTTATTAGAATACCATAGGTCATCAGAATACCATGGGTCATTAGAATACCAAGGGTCTATACCATGAGTCATTAGAATACCATGGGTCTATGTGTGCAAAGCCCCATCACTTAGCCCACTTGCCCCGCACTTGAGAATACTTCTGATCCTACCCAAAACATCAACATAACAAGTTTACTAGAGAATCCATTCACAAATATGTGTAACCATCCCTTGGATTTCCCTAGACGGTTCTCCTTGAATATATTTTTGAAAATGGAAGCAAGAAGAGGCTTCTAATTTAATTTTCCCTTAATTAAATTAGAAGGAAATTGTAATTCCACATCACATGACAACTTGTACGAGTTAACTAAGTCATGAATACTTATTTAGCTCATTAAATTATAGTTGAGGGTCAAATTAGAGGCATGTAGAGTGTTCTCTAAGTTTTAGGGGAGCCATTTACAGTTTATTTTGAGTTGTAATTAATTAACTTAATTATATGAGCTAAAATCAGTTTAAATAGTTCTAACTAAGGGAGGAACTAATGAGAGATCCAGTGAATTAAATCTTATTTAATTCACATGCAGTGATCAATTAGATAGCTAATAATTCATTGAAAATAGCTCATGCATGTCAATTCTGAGAAAAAACCAGTTGAGATTGGATTTAAAGGGAAGTGTATTATCAGTTGTATAATTAGAAAAATGTACAGGCAGCACATGGAGTCAAAGGAAGAGCCTTAATGTATTATGCAATAATCATTAGGGAATTTCCTAATTAATAAGGGATCAATTACCCTAGGGATTTCGCAAGCAAGAAGGGAAGCCTCGGGCCAAGAAATAGGTTAAGTATTGAACCAAGCTAGCCTAGGAATTAGTGATATAGACAGAGATAGTGCAGAGAGCTCAAATCTTAGAGAAGGATTGTATTGTTCTCATATTATTTGAATTATGCAGTATACAGATAGCAGGGTTTTTAGATGAGGATTTCCCGAGATAAATCTTTGTGTTGTGGGATTGAAATTCTTTCTCTTTCTTGTTCATGTGATTATGCAATTGTAATTGGTTTCCTCAATTCGTAGAGTAGATTCAAGTATTTTGTTTTAGCATATTACAAATATCAGTTTGAATCTACGTGGATTTTCTACATATATGTGTATTTGTGTATGCATGCACTTGGTATTCTAAATTTCTTAATTTATATTTTACATACTAGATTTTAAATTTTGAATTATAAACATGGATATAAACAATTATTTTTAAACTATATTTAAACTATTATATTAAATCAAATTAATAACATGTATCATATTAATATAGACATAAATATTACAAATCTCTTTTTTAATGGATTACAAAATCAATACACTTCTTTCATTGCAATATTGAAATAACAAACTAAAAATTACTTTGTAGAATCAATTCTAAATATATATTATTTTTTCATGGGTGAGAGAATTTACTAATGAAAAGAGAGCAGTGTTGCCTATAATAATGTAGGATCATAAGGTTTGAGATTATATAAATGGATAATAATATATATTATAAAAAAAATAAAAATTAAAGGGGTCACAAGAGGGGACGGGTGCTTTATGACCCTGAGGAAATTAAAGTATTGGAGTATTCATGGGGTTTATGGAATTTAATGAACACCCAAGTGGAAGCCTATGGTCTCCTCCAAAGCCTTCAATTGGATAAATCATATCCATTCAGTCACAATGTTGGGCGATTATCTTCTCATACTTCAACATCTAGTCAAGGGGTCCACCCTGGAGGATAAACCTTTAGATATCCTTATGAAAATAATAATAAAAGTGGAAAAAGAAATACGTTCAATAGCATATTTACATGGTCATTGTACTTGAATAGTGAAGCTAATTATTCTACTAATGAAGTTTGTAAACTGGGGATGGGGGAGTTGAGAGTTAATGGCATTTTTAGGTCTTCTATAATATCCTAATTAAACTTGGAATCAATATCTCTTGATAAATCAAGAATGGATAGAAAAAGTATTTCATTACATAAAAAATAGGGGGGCCTATGGGCAATATGGTGACCCAAATGATTAATAAGCATGCAGACAAGCCAACCAATTATATCCCACTCACTTACAAATTGTGTATTGTAGGATGATAATCCTTCTCTAGCATTGAAGTACATAGTTCCCTTCATTTCAAATCTAATACAGGTGGGTTGATATCATTCTCCAACAAGGGATAATTATGAAGAGTAATGTGGCTCGGTGGTCTCTCAAATGTGGGATTCATGTGAAGGCTTAGCTTGGGATTGTCCCACTTTCACCCTTCACTAGATATCAAGAAATATGCAACTAAGGCGACAATATTGGGCATTCTTTCAGTCTTGGAAAGTTTCCCTGAGTATTAGTGATTTTTGGTTGACAAGGGGACAACTTCCCTTCGAATTGGGTTCATGCTACTGCAACTATAGGGAGACGACAACCTTTCTTTATTTACGGAGTTGTCCTCTTCGTGGAACAAGTAATGCACATGTTACTAATAAAATTGATCACTTAATTGTTCAGTTGCATGTCTATAGTGCATAGATAGTAATTTTGAATGAGAAAAACCTCAAAATTAGGGTGAAAAGAGTCTCTTGTGCCTATTTGGAATGATGTAATAGTGCTTTGTATTTAATTGGGGGTGTTCCTTTGTCGAATTGGGGAGATTCTAGTGAGTATATTTTGTTCGTGGAAAATTATCGGTCAAGGGAGTTGATTGCTAGCCTACTAATTGGTTGGTGGTGAGATTATGAAGAATTTGGTGAGGTTCTACCTAACTTACATTGGTTTTGATAAAAGGCATAAGGGTCTCTTAGATTTAGAATGTTCCTTAGTTGATTTAGAGATATTCAGGTAGAAAATTTATCTTCTTGGAAAACTTTTGGTTAGGTGATCCAACATTTAACCTGGTAATTTGGTTGTTGAGGGATTGTGGTGAACATGGAGTGTTTTAATCGGTTTTCTCATTGGGTTTTGTGAGAGACCCCAGGGGCTCTTGTTTGATACAATTTCAAGCCAGGTTTTGTGGGCTCTGTCTTCCTCTCATAACATTATTCAAAAATTTGAATCACTATATATTCTACTCAATGAAACGCATTGTTGTTGGATATAGTGTTAGTGTAATCATGGGGCGCAACCATAAGAAGGTGATAACCCAACTTGCATATAAATATTCTCTACAATTGGACATCTTGATACTTAAATTAAAACACAATGAACACATTGCATAAAATTTCTAGGTGATGGAGGATCTGCAAGGAGTGAAAACAAAAGAAGCTAAAAATGAAGAGGAACTGGATGCTTTACATAAGCAAATTGAGGAGTTTCTAGCATAGGTCAATAGTTTAACTCTTAGTCTGAATGACATTGTCAATTTAAGCAATCCAAAATCTATCAATTTCCCGAACTTAAATGAACTTGTTCAAGATTGTAGCAGGTTTACAATGGTAAAAGACGGTATAATTAATAATAGTGGAACAATGTGTATAATTAATCAAAATGAAAATTTATCAACTCAAAAATGTACTTCCTAATATGGCGATCTAAATGCAAAATTAAATATAATATAAAATCATTAGGGGAATTTTGAGGTCTAAAATGGGCTTCGTAAGGAAATTGTAAAATAATAGTGGAAATAATAAAATAATATTTGATTACATCATCAAATTTTAGAGGGAAAAAATAAAAAACTACTTTTTCAACTTATCTCCCAAATTTTTTACTCAAATTTCGAGTGGGAGTACTCGTTGGATGCAAAATTTAATTCATCATCCAAAGAGTACCCATGTTGCATACTTTCGATGGGTCCTGCTACACGAAAAATAAGAAATATATGAAAAACATGATTGCAATCACGTTTTTTATGTATTTCTCATTTTTTGTGTACTAGGGTCCATTGAAAGTATGCAACATGGGTACTCTTTGGATGAGGAATTAAATTTTGCATCCAACGAATACTCCCGCTCAAAATTTGAGTAAAAACTTTGGGAGATAAGTTGAAAATATGAGTTGAAAAAGTAGTTTTATTATTTTATTATTATTTAATCTTTTTACCCTTTTACTTAAAAAATGGTGAATCATCCCCCATGGTTGATATTATCATCTTGAATCCTATTGATTCTTAAAAAAATTATTTTTGTTATACATTTTTCTTAGGAGGCCCATTTTAGACCTCAAAATTCTCCTAATCTTCATTATAATTTTAAAAACAAAAGTAAAATAAAACATAATCTCAATTATATACATAACTCAATCATATTATTATTATAAAAAAATTACCAATAATTCAATATAATTATACCACCTATTTTACCACTAATTAAAAAAATCTAAAATTTCTTTTTAACTATTTTCGATTTTAAATATGAATAAATAAAACAAAACAAACCATTTCAATTTTCCATTTAAAAAATATAAAATAAAATATTTATTTTTATAAATCCTCAATATTTATTCTTAGCTTGTAATGAAAACCCTTTGAATTATTCACTGAAACCAAAATCTATGTGAAATTAACTCCAATAAGACAAAGTAACCAGAAAGGATTTTCCATTTAGAATTATTAATTTTTATAAATTATAAATATAAATATTTTCCATTTAAAAATATAAAACAAAATATTAATTTTTATAAATCCTCAATATTTATTCTTAGCTTGTAATGACAACCCTTTGAATTATTCACTGAAACCAATTTTTTTTTTTTTTTTTTCAGAAAGAAAAAAACTACTGTTATATTAATCATTAATAACAGTACATCATTCTTTCATCACATTCTCAACCATATACAGTGAGAAATTCTACATAGAAATGCCATAGTCCGAGAAGTTTTCTAGGATGAAAGATTCGAGAAGAACTATGACCAATTAACTAATACATATGGAGGCATTAAACATACCATCCCTTTCCAAATTTAATCCATCATTATATCAGCCTTCCAACTATGCTTGATAATAGCTGGGGCACAACATTGACAAATCACAAACAACCTGTTACATATAATTAGGCCGTGACTTATACCCGAGTCATTCACCAGTCATGAAAACCCAGACGCTTGTCAAATTAAGATAGAAGTAAAATGAGGCAGCTTGCAATCTATGTAAAGTATCCAAACCAGAACAGGCTCGCTTGCTCGCTGCACTTATGAATAATCTTCATTACCTCAGGCAGCTCATATGATTAAGCTCTCTTGTTTTACTATCACAGTTATAGTCCTCACCCTTTTCATCAGAAAATGAGAAGTATCATCTCCAGGCTCGGATATCTTATTGCGAGGAGTCAGTCAACCATAGATTGCATGCATAGTGGAGATATAAAACATAGGGTTAATCATTGAGCAGGCTCGTTTGTAATGTCAGGCTCGCTTGAGGTAACTGAAGTGGGAAATAAAAAATTGTGGTCTGATTACTCGCTCGCTTGATGTTGCAAACAATTATAGAATATTGTATCATCTGCAAAATGTTAAACAAAACTAATACCAAAAACAAAATGATGAAGTGAAACCATCATGGAATGTCCATGTCTCTGGACTAGACACAGATATTATCTCGAAAGTATACCATCCTTATAATGCCTTCCTTCATACCGAGTGCCTTCTTTGATAGCAGATCTACTCTAGAGTTTAACTCCCTGTAAATGTGTTGCAGGGGAGGGCGTTTTAATTTGTTCCATAAGTCTTTAGTCCTTGCTATCCAACCATAGATAGCTGGTACCGATAGAGAATAGTTGCCATTTATTGCCCCAATAATTATGTTAGAATCCCCGTATATGCCAGATATCTCAATCTGAAGATTATAGGCTATACATAAACCACTCCATAGGGCCAGTAGCTTGGAAACAGTGTTGGTTCCACATCCCGGATTCTAGTATATATGATATCTTTCAGAGTTTGTAGTTTTAATCCATGCCCCACAGCCCAGTGCTCCATTCTGACAGGCTCCATCAAAAAATATAGCAGGCATTGTGATGTTGCGTGGTCTCAGCTTAATGGACTTATCCATAGTTGGTCTGCAAGTTATCTCTTTGTGATATATCCATTTCAGAATGGCCCCATGTATAGCTTGTATTGAGAATACTCCATTTTCGAATATGATTCTGTTGTGGCACTTCCATAGTTCCCAGATAACAAAAAATTGTAGTGACTGGAATTTGTTCCGGATTTTGTCCCATTTATTAGCTCCATCCATAAAGTCAATGGGGATTCCAAGAGCGTCCGAAAGGTGGGGAGAGAACAACATCCATACCTATATAGCCACTGGACATGTATAAAATAAATGATTAACTGTTTCTTCATGTTTTCGACATAGGACACATAATCCTGGCCCCTAAAAAACCCCCATGTATGAGTGAATCCCAGGTAAGTGTTCTCTTTTTCCAAACGAGCCATCCAAATAACATAATTTTGGATGGAAATTGTCTGTGCCAGAAAAGCCAGAATTCTGAAGGGGTGTCTTCATGTGTATCCATCTTGATTAAAGATGTGTATATATCCTTAACAATCAACATACCACCTTTTTGACCGCCGTTCCAAGCAATCCTGTCACCTCTAGCATCATAACAGAGGCCCGTCGCTTTGAATTCTCGTACATATTCAGCCCAGATTTGTGCATCCTCACTGTAAAGTCCCAGCATATCAGCACCTTTTATTACCGAAACTCCAACAGACCAGTAGTGTATGGTTTGATATATATATATATATATTATGCCTCGACGCGCCAGTTTTAGGATCACTCTCTGTTCTAGTAATGTATACTTATCAATGCCAATAATCCAGTCCCTACCAATGATAATATCCAATCCATTTCCAAACGACCATATGAGTTAACTCTGACAATAAATAAGACAAAGTAACAAGAAAATATTTTCTATTTAAATATATTAATTTTTATAAATTATATAACAAATTTTGAACCGCCGAAAATGACGTTGTGTAAAATTAATTCTAAAACTGCAAAAAGGTCGTTTAAATTTAAAATATTTATATAATTTAATAATAATATCAAACCACTTATAAAACGAGTAGTCTTTAGTGCGACTTTTTGAAGGCTTTTACAGTGACTTTTTACGGTGTAATTTCTCTAAATTCTGGTAGGAATTTATTGAAAAGAGAACTTTGATTGCTAACTTTGTACAATTGAAGTGCCCTAGAAGTTTTTGAGGGTGCCGAATCCATATATAAAGTCAAAAAACCAGTTTGAATAACAAAAACCAAGATTTTACCTCAAAAATTTTTACCGGATTCCGACACATGAAACTTCAAAAGGTGACACTAAAGACAATTCCCTTATAAAATAACCTAATGATATCTTTTGGATTTTATTTAGTAAATAATATAAAGCAAAGACAAATTCTAAAACTGCAAAAAGGTCGTTTAAATTTAAAATATATATATATAATTTAATAATAATATCAAACTACTTATAAAATAACCTAATGATATCTTTTGGATTTTATTTAGTAAATAATATAAATTAAAGACAAATTTGTGAGTGGTTAACTTTTAATTATATTTGATATATAAAACTCCCGCAAAAGTCAAATTCATGCCACATCTCACAAAAATTAAATTCAACTTTGCCGCATGAAATTGATGAATGTACGATGAACTTTATATTGAAGTGCCATTTCAACAATGCAATTTTCTTATAGATATCAATTGAAATGACGAAATATAATAATTTGTTTTGCTTAAAGTATGTAAAGTGGCATTTGACCGATGTAAACAATGTGCTATATAAAGTTTTTTAGATAAATATGCAAAATGATGTGTATACATTTTTGAAAGGGATGAAATTTAATTTGGACATTGAAATAATTAAAATATAATAAATTTTAGTTTAAAAGTGGTATTTGAACGATTTAAGTAAAAGTGACAATTATATATCTATATCTATATATATTTATTTATTTATTTTGAAGGGGTAAAATTTATCATGATTTAGTTATTGATTGACAGTAAGAATAGTTATTATTAAGGGACGAAAATAATTAATAGTTATTATTAAATGATGAAAATAATTTTTTTATATAAATTTATATAAATATGTAAAATGATGGATATAAATTAATGAAAAGAATAAAATTGATTGTGATTTGGTTATTAATAGATAGTAAGAACAATATTATTGGTTAATATTTTGTAATGTATATTAAATTATTATTGTTATTTAAGAAAAAAATATATCATCTAATTGATTAATGTTTTATAAGGAGATAGACTTTCACTCTTATTAAATTTGTCACTAAGTCTTGACTTATCTATAATATGTAAGGCAATACACATTCAAGTTTACTAAATTTACTAAATCTGTTTGAGTGTCATTTTGTGTCATTTTAGTTTTTATTTTAATGACAAAAAAAATTAAATATAAATATTAAAAAAACCTATGATTACCTTATTATTATCCTTAAATTACATGTTAAAATTGATATTTTTAAATAACACGAACATTTAAGCTTATATATGAAATTACATACTAATTATAATTGCACTCTACAACGCAGTATGGGGGTAGATATAACATTCATCAATATAATAGAATTTTTTTTTACTACTATAATATTTAGTTCTCTTAATACCCTATAACAACAATGTTTAACACCTTAATATTACACGATGATAATACATTCAAAAACATAATATTATAAAGGATTAAACCCACAATCTTTACCCTTCACCTAAGCCTATAATATGGACAGAACTATATGGTTATGAGCACCATATACAAGGTGACTTATGCATTAATTTCTATCTTCCGGAATACCACATACAAAATCTTGGACTTAATCTTATATATATGTATATTGTATATCAACCATATTAAAGTTTGTTGATGTTATGATTGAATGGGGATTCGGAATGATTAAAGTCATGGTTTATTGCTCGACTCATAATTTATGGTTTGAGTACCAAACAGTACCACCTTACCTCCGCTCGGGATTTCCCGTAGTCTGTGGGATTATTTAATGTCGACACATGTATTTCTGCTCACCGTTTGATTTTCCCTCACTCATCGAGGGTTGTGGTTCAAGCCGGTTGGGTTAGGGTATTGAACTACCCCTCAAACCCTAACCACTTCCCATTAGTGATTGCGAGAGAGCGTCTCCGGCTCTGCAAGCTTGTGGCTTAATGGGCCGCCTCTGTTCTTCATTTGAGATCAGTGCATGTAAGAAAAACGTTCACCCTACCCTCCTTCCGTCACAGATTTTCGTTTACGGTGGTATACTTTGTTGTTTTTCTTGTAAATTGTTCTCATAGTTGTGATTTATCTCGCAGTGTGGTTGCGTCCTGGTGGTTTATTCACTAATTCTCTCCTATACGTGATAGAGACTTGGAATTAGATTTAGATTTAGTGTCGATAGCTCAAATCGAGACTCAACATTACCTCAGCACAAGGATTAGTTGTCCTTCGTCGGCGTGGCCACTACAAGTAACATTGTGTTGAATTCCAACAAGAAATTGCAGCACCTACACTAGTGTGGGACCAATAGATCTTAGCAGAACCTAAACTGGTGTGGGCTAAATTTGGTGCAGTGTCTATTTTAATTTTCCCTTAATTAAAATGGACAATAAAATGTAATCTTATCTCATAATCACTTGTAATAGTTAACTAAGTGTGATAAACTCAGTTAGCTCATGAATTTCGTGTTGAGTGTAGTTGGTGAGGCATGCAGAGTAATTCTAGTTGTAACAGAGTTCGAAGTGCAGTTGGTGCATTAGTTAATGCATGAGAAATCAATTAACTCAATCTAGGTGTGTTAAAGTGAGTTGAGCTAGTTGTAACTATTTGTTGCACTAGTGAGATATCAAGTGAATTAAATATTATTTCATTCACAATCAGTGATCTAACATGCAATTGATGATTTACTATTATTAGTTGCATGCATGTCAGTTCTAGTGGAGACCCAGTTGAGACAAAGGTGAAAGGGTTGTTAAATATCAGTTGTAGGATTATTGGGTTGCACCCATGCAACCAAACACACATTGGATTGCCCATGATCCTTGTGCAGTTTAAGAAGGCCAAAATTCCTAAAGAATAGGGATTGCATTCATCAAGAATTGTACAAGCAAGGCATGTTGTTTAGAGGTTGAGAATTGGCTAAGTGTTGGTTAGTTTTGTCCAGGAAAGTGTGAGACAATTAGCTGAGTGCTGGAGACTCTTGTGAGAAGAGTGCATTGTAATTGTTTCATGTTTCCATGTTGAATATACAATAGAAGATAGTGGGGTTTTGAGCAGCAAGCTTTCCCCAGGAAATTATCTGTGTTGTGGTTTGATTTGATTCTTTTCTTTGCTTCATGTGATTGGCGATTGTGTGTAATTTCCGCAATTGATTTGTAGAAGTGATTCAGTATCTAGCTTTAGTACATTGTTAGAACAGATTGAGTCCATGATAGACATATTGTTTGTATAATTTCTACACACTGCTAGCTTGTTTTATTTATGCCAAGTAGGAGTAATGCACAAACTTTTCTCGTTTCAGGGTTTCATTCTTTTACTGAGCCTAAATTACTTCTTTCTATATTAGGTTCATGGCACCAACTTCGCTTACAGGCCAAGGTGAGTGTCTCTTGTTTACTGTCGATTTATTGCAAAGTTTAAAAGCCTTTAGCTTATTCAAACTGGATGTGTTTTTGTTTAAACCCTGACTCGATTATATATATATATATATATATATATATATATATATGCAAGTAATCTTTACTCTAGGTCTTTGTGGATATGTAATGGTTCTTATGCGCTTACACTGCTTCACATTTGACAAGCTCCCCTCTTCCCTTTCCAGGTACTTCTTCTGTTAGGGTTCTATCATGAAGTTTTTCTCTCTGTTTGGGTTGAAAACCATAACTGTTGCGAGGTGGCTTACTATATAAAATTATTTTCCTGGAGTCTCCAATCTCTAACCACTGTAATTAAACAAATTATTCCAGTTTTCGAACTGGCTTAAAGTTACATTTTCTTTCTTATGGTTTTGAGTTTATTTCTATCCTGAGATTTGGCCTATAGGCTCTCGACTCTGTAAATTTGAATTTTTTCTTTGAACAATCTGTTAATTTATGAAGAGGTTGTAATTTATTCTCTTTTGAGTTTTTCTTTCGCATACTTTAAGTTGTACAGGGTTTATCACCATGATAAACTAATGTTGTTATTGCATGTTGTTTAGAAATAATGGCTTTGTGCATATGTTAGTTGTTTAGATATAATGTCTATGTGCATATGTCACTTGGAAATTCCCATTTTGGTTCTCTGTAGCTTCTGTTTAGTCGAAATACTCGACATTTATCCAGTTCTTATAACATAAAGGAAAGTTATGATACACTCTTAATTAATTCTATCTGACAGAGCACATGCATGTTGTATTTATCTCCTCTGTCAATATAGTAGTCTACTTATGTGTTTTTTTTTAATAACAGAGTATCTACATTTATCTTTTATTTCTAGGTTTTCTCTCACATGCTCTATAAGCCGCCCTTAAAAGGGTCTGGTTCTAAAAGTACTCCATTATTAGATATTTTCTTTGAAATGTGAAATTCTATACTTTGATAGATTTAAAAATGTCTTCTATATTTGTTCAGTATAACAAATAGTTGTTTTTCTCATTTAGTTCTCCTTTTTAAAGATGATATTATTTGTTTTTGCATAGGGATTGATGTCCGGACCATCTTCTTATCAGGGTTAACTTTCTGTAAACCCGTAGTCCACGTATAGTACTACTGTAGATGAGAGTACGATATTTTCCATCTCGGCCTTTCCATCCCCGGATAGACTAACAGTCCTTTCAATTACTCTGTTATGGTTATGTCATATTACTTTGTTTATTTCTTTAGATTTGTTCTACATATATTAGATATCCTGTCCTCAAACAATACATTCAAAACTTTGTATATAGAAAATAAACGTTCATATGGTGACTGAATTTAAATAAATCTTTCTCTACCATATACAATTCTTTTATTTTATTCAATGAACATAATGCACAGTTAAATACCTATTGTTGTTAATTTTCACAGTTACAGAGACAAGTAATTTATCCAACGAAATTTCAGATCAAGCCACTTCTATATTTCTTAACACAAATTTAAGTTACTTATCTCACTTTAGCAAGCTGATGGTAGCCTCCCAACCTTGAGAGAGGCAATTATGTCCTCAGCTCCCCCCGTGCTCTGCACCAGAGTAGGACTTAAATAGCAGTATTACTAGAGTAGACCTCAAGACCCTATGTCCAGTCTACTCCTCCAGATTCAGGTTGCAGAGTTCCACTGGCTCCAACCAGCTCCAGATTACTCTCAACCTCAAGCCTTTTGGCTCTACCCTTACTTCACAGAATCCCTTTTCTTCACTTGGATTTCCTATTTATCCTCAGAGGAAAAGGTAATTGTCTTTAACTGATTTTTCCTAACTACTCCGGAATCTTGGAAATCTTTACCATCAGTTTTATGGAAACCATACCATAAATAATTCTTTATTCAAAAAAAAAAAAAAATCATGTTCATTACTCGATTAAATTTACTTTTTAATCATATTTAAAATTAAATGAATAATTCTTAAAAAAAAATAGTTCAAAGATTAATCTGGGTGTTCCATCTTCCCCCATTGGAGGTAAAAACCATCCTCGGTGTTCTATTATGTGTCAGCAAATAGTTCTGGGTATGCCTCACGTGAAAATCCTTCGTCTTCCCATGTAGCCGCCTTCAGGCCAAAGTGCTTCCATTTCACTTTAAATTGGGTGATGGCTCGCCTCTGGAGCGTTCTTTCTCTCTACTCGAGAATACATTAAGGTTCTACCAGAAATTCACCGTCCGGTTCAACCTACAACCACCAAAGTCTTAAGTTATTTAATATAATATTTAACTCCTTTAGAGGTCTAGTACTCAATTTTATTCCTACCTGAATGTTTTTCCAATGGATTACATGCTTTGTATCATGCACATATCGTTTCAAT
The DNA here is from genome assembly GCA_034641835.2 of Pinus albicaulis. Classification (NCBI taxonomy): domain Eukaryota; kingdom Viridiplantae; phylum Streptophyta; class Pinopsida; order Pinales; family Pinaceae; genus Pinus; species Pinus albicaulis. Next base: position 1,303,714,065 of record CM076577.1, on the reverse strand, counting down.
ATTGATACATGAAACACATTGTGCACCCGTATGTGAATTGGTAATGCCAATCGATAGGCCACCGATCGTACTCTTTCCAAAATTTGGAAATGTCCACAAAACCTGGGAGACAACTTGGCACATGAAGCCCACCTTAAGGTGCTTTTCTTGGGTATAATTCTCACATACACATGATCACCCACTTCAAACTCCCGATATGTCATCTTTCGGTCTGCATAAACCTTCTGTCAGTCTTGGGAAACTTTTAGATTCTGTCAAATCTTCTTTACTTCTTGTTCCATTTCAACCAACATTTCTAGACCAAGCATTAATTTGGTTTCTGGGCTGCTCCAGTTAATGGGCGTTTGGAATTGTCTCCTATATAAGGCCTCAAAGGGGCTCATCTTAAGAGATTCTTGATATCCATTATTGTATGTGAATTATACGAAATGTAAATATTATTCCCACTTCGCAGGTTGTTGCATCACGTACATGAGCAACATGTCTTCTAAGATTTAATTCACCCGCTCAGTATGTCCATCCGTCTGTAGATGATATTTTGTGCTAAATTGGATTTGTGTGCCCAGAACGATGAATAGTGCCTTCCAAAAGGCCGAGGTAAACTTCACATCTCGATCTGAGATGATTATTTTCAGAATACCATGCAACCTAAACACTTCCCTCATGGAAATGTCAACAATCTGCACAATTGTTTAATTGGATTGTACTAGAATAAAGTGAGCTACTTTACTTAGATGATCAATGACCACCATTATAGAGTCATTATGTTTCTTCGTTCTCAGTAGACCAGTAATAAAATCCAACGATATGACTACCCATTTCCATTCTGGTACAGGTATAGGCTGCAAAAATCCTACTAAATGTTGATGGTCCACCTTGACCTGTTGGCATTCCAAACATTTAGTCAAGTATTCAGCAATATTTTTCCACATACCAAGCAAAAAATAAGCATTTTCTGGTAACTAAGATGTCCAGAATAAGTACTTCAATGATACTCATCCAAGATCAACCCTTTTAAACTCATATGATTTTGGATGTATATCTTTCCTCTGAAAGTTAAAAGCTGCTCACTGTTAATCTTATAATCTAATTTCTTTTTCTGATTTTCTGCTTCGTATGCTTACTACCATAAAAATTGATATTCAGGATCCTTCTCCGTTGCCTCTCTTACCTGCTTATGGAGCTTAAATTCCACTTGATTAATGTAGAGTTCATACACATAATGTAACTTCCTACTTAAGGCATCAGCAACACAATTTTCCTTACCTTTAACATGTTGAATCTCTAAATAAAATTCGCTCAGGAATGCATTCCACCTTGCTTGGCGGGCATTCAAATCCTCTTGTTTAATGTATCTAGTCAAGTTGCTATGATCGGTCTTTAACACAGACCCTTTTCCCAACAAGTAATGTCTCCATACCTTGAGCGCATGAACTACTGCTGTCAATTCTAGATCATAAGTGGAGTAACGTTGTTCATGATCTTTTATTTTCCTTGACTCATGCAATGAATCTTCCATCTTGTGACAGTATTGATCCTACTCCTTCCTTGCACGCATCGGTGCATACTTCAAATTCCTTGTTTGGGTCAACTACCCTTAGTATGGGGGTAGTAGTCAACAATTGCTTTAACCATTCAAAGCTCACTTGACATTTGTTGGTCCATTTAAACATCTATCCTTTTCGCTGCAAAGAGGTAATAGGAAAAGAAAAATTTCAGAATCCCTCGATGAAACGCCTCTAATATCTAGCCAATCCCATAAAAGAATGTATGTCTGCTACGTTTTTGTGCACCCTCCATTCCATAATAGTCTTTATTTTTCCAGGACCCACCATTATGCATTCAGTGGAAATGACATAGCCTAAATATTGGATTTTCTCTTTATAAAAGTCACACTTGCTAAATTTGGCATACATCTGATGTTCCCTCAACATTTTTAGTACTTTCTGTAAGTGTTCCTTATGTTATTCCATGGTCTTTGATTAAAATAATATATCATCAATGAATATCAGAACAAACTTGTCCAAAAATGGATGAAATATGCCATGCATTAAAATCATTAACGTTGTTGGGGCATTAGTTAATCCAAATGGTAAAACCAGGAATTCACAGTGCCCGTATCGGGTTCAGAAAGTTGTTTTATAGATTTCCTCGTCCTTTATCCGAATTTGGTGATAACGAGACCTTAAATCTATTTTTTAAAATACAGTCGCCCCTTTCACCTAATCGAAAAGATCATATATTCGTGGCAGCAGGTACTTATTCTTAAATGTCAATTTGTTAAGTTGTATGTAATCCATGCACATTCGCATCGTTCCATCCTTTTTTCTTACAAACAATACTGGTGCTCCCCAAGGGGATACACTAGGTCAAATATATCCCTTGTCTAGCAATTCTTGTAGTTGCATTTTTAATTATGTCAACTCAGGTACACTCATTTGGTATCATGCTCGTGACACCGGTGTTGTCCTGGGCATTAATTTGATAGTGAAATTGATATCCCTCTTTGGAGGTAGTCCCGGTATACTTTCTGGAAACACATCCATAAAGTATTGTACCACTAGTATATTTTCCAGCATGGGGGTCTTATCCTTAGAATTAGCGAATCCCCCTTGGGTAGCATAAATTTGGCATCCATTTCTAATGCATTTACTCAGCTGTGATGTTGTGATAGGATGTAATTGCAATGGTTTCTTGATTCCTTGCAGCTCCTGGCGTGTCCCATCTTCAGCCTTGAAGTAAATAATTTTCTCTTTACAGTATACTAGATACCAGTGCCCCTCCAACCAGTCCATTCTCAGTAATATATCATAGGAATCCAAGGATAGAATATTTAATTGAACCTTTATATATTGATTTCTAAATTCTAAGGGAAAGTTTGAGACTTTAGTGTTAACTCTTCTCTCTTCCCCAGTGGCTAATTGTAACATCCAAGGGCTCTTAAATTTATGGCTCTGCAAGTTACACCCTTCAACTATCTGGGGGTTTACATAGCTTAAACTGGCACCAGGGTCAACTAAAATAGAAACAGTTTGGGAAAATAGTTGACCTTCAAGTTCTATCATGGTTGGCTGATAATCTGCTTGCCGATATTCAAGTGTTGTGTTGATTACTGGTATATTTCAAGCAACATCCCCCACCATAGAAGCCTCTTGCAGTTTGTTTGTTTTTTTGCTTCTCCCGTGATGAGGACAATTCTTATAATGATGTGCCTCACTGCATCCCCAACACTGCAGAGGTGGTTTCTGGATCTGCCCATGCTCTGGTCTGCTGGAATCTTCTGTGGGTCGCTCCTCTATTGGACATTTTGGCTTCTGTTGATTTCTCCCATACTGTCTACTTGCTTAATTTCTTGCAGCATTTTTTAAATTTCTAGATCTGCAACTCTTAAAATTTGAATTGTTTTTCTGCCCTTTCATTGGCGACCAATTCCTACCTACTTCCCCTTTTACCTTGGACTAATGATAGCACATTCGTGATTTTCAAATAACTTCGTCCATAGTATTTGGGTTCACTAATTCAATTCTTTCCTTCATGTGAGAAGACAAGCTACTCAAGAATCACTGAATTTTTTCCTTCTCATCTCTCGGGTATGGTACATATCTCAACAATGATGTGAACTTAGTTATGAATTCATCCATTAACAATTGTCCCAATATCAGATCATTAAATTCTCGATATTTTTCATCATAAAAATGCTTAGTTAGGTACTTATATTTGAAATATTGTTGGAACTCGTCCCAAGTCACATTCTGATCTTCAATACCTCGAACATTTTGGACTTCGTCCCAACATAAAGTGGCTTTTTCCCATAGTTAATAGATAGCCAAGAGAGCTTTGAGTTTACTTTTATATTCATAAACTTGAAAATATTGTTTCATGTTAATTATCCATGCCTATGCTACCTCTTCGGCCTCTCCATCGAATGTAGGAGGTTTGATTTTCTGGAACTCATCCTGCCGTTCCACTTTCTATATTTCATCTCTTACTGATCTGACCACTCCCCAACTTTGCTTCGTTATAGATTATGTTTTTATTGCTTCATATTGTATGAATTCCTTCCGGCTTGTCATTACCCTATCGTCGATGTTTACTTTCTTCTCGGGTATCCCTTTCAGGGGTCGGTTGAGTTGTCCCTTGATTTTGCCTATCTAAGAGGCTTTTAAGAATTCTCTCTTGCTCTTGCATCAACCTCTCATTATCGCTTCTTAGCCAAACCATTTCTTCCTGCAATTGTTGTATCGTATCCAGCAATATACTCATTTGTCATTGTTTTTCTTCAAGTAATCTGTTGGTTTATTGATGCTGATCTACGCTTAGTTGCACCCACATTTCTGGGTTCATCTCTCGATTAGTTTGGGAATGAAATTCCCGAGTAGTTCTAGGGACTTGGTGAGTTGACCCCCTTCTCATTGTATCCTTCTTATTTTTCTGTGCACAATTTTACACACATAAATTGTTATTCATGTGACACATATGGGTCCTAGTGTGTGAACGTTGCTCTGATACCACTTGTAACATTCATCCATACAATAGTATTTTTTTTTACTACTATACTATTTATTTCTCTTAATACCCTATAACAACAATGTTTAACACCTTAATATTACATAATGATAATAGATTTAAAAACTTAATACTATAAAGGATTAAACCCACAATATTTACCCTTCACCCAATCCTATACTATGGATAGAACTATATGGTTATGAGCACCATATACAAGGTGACTTATGTATTAATCTCTATCTTCTGGAATACCACATACAAAATCTTGGACTTAACCTCATATATATATATATATATATATCAACCGTATTAAATTTTGTTGATGTTATGATTGAATGAGGATTTAGAATCATTAAAGTTATGGTTTATTGCTCGGCTCATAATTTATGGTTTGAGTACCAAACAGTAACATCTAACCTCTGCTCGGGATTTCTCATAGTCGTTGGGATTATTTGATGCTGACACATGTATTTGTACTCACCGTTGGATTTTCCCTCCCTCATCAATGATTGTGGTTCAAGTCGGTTGGGTTAGGGTACTAGCTACCCCTCAAAGCTTAACTGCTTCCCATTTACGACTGCACGAGAGTGTATCCGACTCTGTAAGCCTGTGGCTTAATGCGTCACCTTCGTTCTTCATTTGAGATCAGTGCAGGTAAGAAAAACATTCACCCTGCCCTCCTTCCGTCACAGATTTTCGTTTACGGTGTCATACTTCGTTGTTTTTCTTGTAAATTGTTCTCACAATTGTGATTTAACTTGAAGTGTGGTTGTGTCCTCGTGGTCTATTCACTAATTCTCTCCTGTACGTGACAGATACTTGGAATTATCTTTAGATTCAATGCTGATAGCTCAATTCGAGACTCAACATTACCTCAGCAGAAGAATTAGCTATCCTCCATCGGCGTGGCCGCTACAGGTAACATTGCCAGCTCATTTTATTTCTGCCAAGTAGGAGTAATGCAGAGAATTTTTTTGTTTCATGGTTTCCTTCCTTTAATGCACAAGGTTTTCTCGTTTTGACAAGTTCCCCTCTTCCCTTTCCAGGAACTGCTTCTGTGAGGGTTCTATCATGAATTTTTTCTCTCTATTTGGGTTGAAAACCCTAACTATTGCGAGGTGGCTTACTTTATAAAATTATTTTCGTGGAGTCTCTGGTCTCTGACCATTGTAATTAAACAAATTATTCCATTTTTTGAACTGTCTTAGAGTTACATTTTCTTACTTATGGTTTTGGGTTTATTTTTATCCTGAGATTTGGCGCCCTCAGGCTCTCAACTCTATAAATTTGATTTTTTTCTTTGAACAATATGTTAATTAATGAAGAGGTTGTAATTTCTCCTCTTTTGAGTTTTTCTTTCGCATACTTTAAGTTGTACAAGGTTTCTCACCATGAGAAACTAATGTTGTTATTTCATGTTGTTTAGAAATAATGGTTATGTGCATCTGTCACTTGGAAATTCCCATTTTGGTTCTCTATAACTTATGTTTAGCCAAAATACTCGACATTTATCCACTTCTTGTAACAAAAAGGAAAGTTCTGATATACTCTTAATTAATTCTATTTGACAAATCACATGCATGTTGTATTTATCTCCTCTGTCAATATAATAGTCTACTTATGTGTTTTTTTAAATAGCAAAGTATCTAAAATTATCTTTTATTTCTGGGTTTTTCTCTCACATGCTCTATAAGCTGCCCTTAAAAGGGTTTGTTTTTTACAGTACTAAAAGGTTAACTATTTTCTTTGAAATGTTAAATTCTATACTCTAATAGATTTAAACAAGTCTTCTATATTTGTTCAGTATAACAAATAGCTATTTTTCTCATTTAGTTCTCCTTTTTAAAGATGATATTATTTGTTTCTACATAGGGATTGATGTCTAGACCATATTCTTATCAAGTTTAAGTTTCTGTAAACCTGTAGTCTGCGTATAGTGCTACTATAGATGAAAGGACGATATGTTCCATCTAGGGTTCCATCCCCGGATAGACTAACAGTCCTTTCAATTACTTTGTTCTGGTTATGTCATATTACTTTGTTTATTTATTTAGATTTTCTCTACACATATCAAATATCCTTTCCTCGAACAATGTATTCAAAAATTTATATATAGAAAATAAACTTTCATATAGTGATTGACTTTAAATAAATATTTCTCTTCCATATACAATTATTTTATTCTATTCAATGAACATAATGCACAGTTAAAGACCTATTGTCATTAATTTTCACATTTACAGAGAAAAGTAATTTATCTAACTAGATTTCACATCAAGCCACTTCTATCTTTCTTAACACAAAGTTAAGTTACTTATATAAATTTAGCAAGCTGATGATAGCCTCCCAACCTTGAGAGAGGAAATTACGCCATCAGCTACCCCGTGCTCTGCACCAGAGTAGGAATTAAATAGAAGTATTATTGGAGTAGACCTCAAGACCCTTTGTCCAATATTCTCCTCCAGATTCAGGTTGCAGAGTTCCACTGGCTCCAACCAACTCTGGATTACTCTCGCCCTCAAGCCTTCTGGCTCTTCCCTTACTTAAAGAACCCCTTTTCCTCACCAGGATTTCCTATTTATCCTGAGAGGAAAAGTTATTTGTCTTTAACTATTTTTTCCTAACTGCTATGGAATCTTGGAAATGTTTACCATCATTTTAATGGAAACCATACCTGAAATAATTCTTTATTCAAAAAGAAATCAATCATGTTCATTATTGGATTAAATTTACTTGTTAAGCATGTCTGTGGGGTCTTGGTTAAACAGTGATGAGGAGGGTTGTTAAAGGACTCGTCACAGGTTAAATTCCCTTCCCCGATCAAGGAAATGTATTTGGACATGTTGATGAAGATGGAATAAAAAAAAAAAAAAAAAAAAAAAGAAGAAGAAGAGAAAATGAAAGTTTCTACCAAGCTTACAAAAAAAAATTAATCCGGGTGACATGTAAACACATAAACGTAAAAAAATATATAAATAAAATGTAGGTATGGTGTAACACCTATATTTAATGATTATTTATTAAAAGACATTTTTAATTAGACACTGAAGTATTTAATTTTTATTTAGCATATTAACAAGTATGTTAATCAAAAGTTGTGAATTAAATTTTCTTACTTTTGAAAATAAAGTTTTAATTATGGTATGATACCATGAATCTGATGGAAAAACTTTCCAAGACTCCAAAGTAGTTGAATAAGTAGTTACTGGTAGTTACCTTTCCTCTGGGGAATAAAAAGAAAAACCTAGAGAAGGAAAGGAGTTTTGTACAGGTGAAGAGGAAAAACTAGGAAGCTAGAAGGAGAGAGCATCCAGAGCTGGTGGGAAACCAGTGGAAATCTGCTACCTAATTAAGAGAAGAGACTGGACATGAGTCTTGAGGTCTAACTCCTTGGAAAAATATACTATTGTGATTTCCTACTTCGGTGAGGAGAACGAGAGGAGTAGAGGACGTCATTGCCTCACTCAAGGTTGGGCGGAAGCCATCAGAATTACAAAAAGTGAGATAAGTAAATTTTATTGAGAAGGAATCTTGTATATTTACTTGTGAAATTTATGCTCAGATATAGAAACAAAAATTCTGAATGATGTGTTTATCTAGAAAAATAATTCACATAAGTAGGAAACTCTATAAATAGTAGACTAAGGAAAAGTTTCCTCTCTTACAAATTTACTTATTGTGTAGTTAAAAGTTTTATGTAAAAGAGAATTTACAAGAATTATTAGTTAACACTCCTGGTAGAAACAATAATTATATCAGGTTTAGCTGTTAAACCCTAGGGAGGAAAATCCCAAGAGAAATATTGGTTGTCCTATGGGCAAGATTAGCTAGTACATGGATAGAGGATAAGTCCCCATGGGGTGGTCCGATCACCCATTTAGAATAATTATAGAAGAAGATGCAAATAGCATAAATTGTTAAACTATTAAACTCTTAAGTAAATCAGAAGTTATTGTTATGAAAGAAAGATGCTGAAAGAACCAGTATTTCCTACCCATAACATTTTTTTTTCTCTGAATAAGACTAATTATATTAAGTGAAAATATGGTACAAGGTGATTTTACAAACAAGAGAGGCAAGAAGCGGGCCAACCGGAAATGATGAACTATCAATCTTCATCCCAATGAGAGTAAAAGAAACATGCATGAGAGATATGGAGCGTGAATAGAGTGCTAAAAGAAATAAACTGGATTCTACCTAGAATGGGAAAAAGCCTCCAAACAAAGTTTTTTTCCTTTATTTTTGTTGAATTTTACCCTTCCGGCTTGGTGTGGATGGGAAAGAACTACTTGTAGACAGGTGTTGACTATAGGAGGAGTCTCCTTATCTATATCGAAATAGGAGGTCTCATGAGTACGTTTTTTAGAGTTTGTCGTGTCTGGAGGAACCAGAGGTACGACAGAGGACAAGTCATTCGTCTGTTGAGCATGTTCCATTTCTTCATCAATCTCTTCATCCTCTAAGCTCGAAGATTCAGAGTCATCCACAAGAGGAAAACTACAAGGAATCCATATTTTGGATTTGGATTTTGAAATGTTTTCCTCTTTTTCTGCAAGGAATGTGGGGCAGGATTTCTGAAGATGTCATGTTTGGTGACAATGGCAGAAGTGGAAGGCAGTATTCTCATAATCTAGGATCTGTGTTCATACAAAGTCGCCTATCTTGAGATTAATTTGGTCAGGCAGGTCTTTGCTTATATCTACTTCCGCACATATTTTGGCATATGTGTATAGTCCTTGGCACTCCCGAGAGTAATCTGCCATCAAAAAACGGCCCACGGCATTTCCTATTCCTCGATAGACTGAAAGGTGCCAAAGATGGGCTGGTAGATTGCGAAGCCTGACCCAGATAGGAGTCCTGGTGCTGACTACTGTAGCTGTGTCAAAATCTGGGAACCAGGGGGTCATGAAAAGCCTCGCTGCTCCCCAAAACCACGGGCCTTCAGTTAGGGCCTGTTGGTAATTCTTGATTTGATCAAATAGTACTATGAAAAAACCCCTTGAGCAAAAGTTGACCTTGCAGTTGTGGGTCCAGTTGGTGTAGATCCACTCATAGAGATCCTTTGTGCGAGGCCAAAGTCCAATAAATCCACAGATGATAGTGGTTTCTGCAAAATTTTGAAGCTGTTCTGCCAGATCTGGATGGAAAATCTCTATGGAGGGAACATCCTCTAGTTTATCAACTCGAAAAGGCTTAGGGGCCTCAGGGGTTTGGGCAGATTTCCTAGGCTATTCATGGAAAACATCCTTGTAGGAGAAAGCTGGAGTAGAAGAGGAATTTCCTGCGGCTCCTCCTCTCAAACGAAGGGATAAAACTAAAGTAGCATCTCTTACAATGTTGTATAATGAGAGGGGGTAAGAGGCATCAAGTTGTTTACCTCTAAAAATAAGTCTTTGAAGAGCTATGGGAATTCCCAGCTTGTGCTCCAGGGCAAGCAAGAGATTCTGAACTCTGTCCATTGGGTGGACCCAAAGCAGCATGGATCTGCTTGAGAGAAGAGAGATCTAGATTTGAAAGGTAGGAGAAAGATGAGGATGGCTGCCATAGTGCTGGGTTTTTTCAACAATTAAATGCTCCTTTGCGCAGCCCACAAGCAGATCTGAAAGGTCCATCTGCCGCGAGGCATAGACGATGGCAGAATCTACGTTTTTTATGAAGCTAGTTTCATATGCATTGTGAAGGATGACTTAATCCGGCTGAGACATAGTCGTGACCCTGTTGCTGAGTGGAGCAGCCACAGGTAATAATGTTATATCAAAATCCTTAAGCTTGGTGCCAATGGCATGTCTGCTTGTGGCAAAGTGATCTTCCAAGGTAGTGGATTCAACATAGAGTGTGCCCACAGCATTAGCGGCGGCCGCACGGATTCCTGAGTCCTTCATCCTGGGAAGGAATAGCTCTCATCAGGGGTCTGCAACTAATGCTGCAACAGGAACCTTCACGGCAGCTTTGACACAACAGAGCGGTGTAGGCTCGGAAGTGGGAGCCATAGTGTTGACGGCGACGGTAGTTGCAGAGCTCCTCAAAACCCTAACTCCGACCATTGCATAGGAACTCATCTTCCTACCCATAACATTAATACAAAATTACTCCATAAATTCTTCACAAAAGAGATATTATGCATTTACAGAGAATGAATCTTTCGAGTTTAGCTTAGAAATAAAAATGAAGAAATGCTAGATACACATAGTAAAACTCAATATAATTTCCTTTAAAATAATCTGATAAATATTCAAATGGAAGACACATAGAGTTCTTCAAATATCAACATAATAGCTTAAGGAAGAAACCTGAAACATGCATCCAAAAGAACAGAGTGTATATTATAAATAACGATGAGGACTGTCACAAGAAAAGCAGGACTCAAGAATAGCCCTGATGAAGTCTAGAAAACAGAGTATGAAGGACTTGTAGAAATGGAATAACATAACAATTATAAATAAGTGAACAAGTACATATGAAAATCACAGTTCAAAAATCAAACTTGAATCCTGGGTGGTTTTATACCAAACCCTCTGTCGAACGGAGTCGATACACGACGAATTTTTCGGCTATGAAGAAGGAATGTATATATATATATATATATAGAGAGAGAGAGAGAGAGAGAGAGAGAGAGAGAGAGAGCAAAACAATAAATGATAAACCGTTGGAGTTATTTGAACATATGTGTGATAATCAAAACATAACGACCACTAAAATAATAACATTATCAATGTTAAACTACTCTTGCCCTCAATAGGGAAAAAACGAGAAGTAAACCCTCAATCGGCCGAAAAATATATATAAACCCTCAGACCAAGGAAACAACATCTGAGAACCAGCTAAATGAGCAGCTATGGAATTAACAACTGCACTTGAAGGAAAGTGGAGAACTTTTCAGTAAGGAATTTCTATAGAAGAAGGCGAATGTGCTAATAGAAATCGAGTGTGGAGTCAATACCTACACGGTGAAATGCATAGATGAGTTAGGAAGACCTTAATGAAGAATTGTTAAAACAATAGTTACCAAAATGGGTAAAGACATATAACCTTACCTTGGGTCCAGCAGAGGCAGTGTGCCCTCGGACCTACAAATAAATCATAAACCCTGGGTATTAGAGAATGCAAAAACAGTGACAGATTTATTGAAAAGTCTTGGTTCTGAAGTTATATTAAAAAAAACAAGAATACCCAGATAAAATAAATAAGGAAAATTACCTGGGAAAAAAGCTGAATAAGGATGCCTTTGGCTAAAAACCAATGCGGGGAGCTTGGTATACACCTGGGCGCCATGGCCACATTTTGGTCAATTTTTTTCGGCAAAAGATATTCTGGAGGTATTTCATTAACCCAGTGACAGTATCATGAGCAGAAAGGCACATCCAAAAATAATTAGCATAGAGTTCGGCAATATTAGGCAACACATCGGCATAGCAGGGGAAGAGACTCACCATTTCCTAAACCTTTGTGAGAAAAACATTGCACAGTAGATACCCCATAGTTCTAGAGCTTGAAGACTGAAGCGGCGGAGGCACAAGAATGGAGTGGTTAGGGTTAGAATGGGGGTAGGTTGATACACTAACGAACCTAGGAACAACCTCCACCGTCAATGAGCATGCATATCTATGGAGGCAAGTGGAGCCACATTCCAGTGCATTGTGAACGCTTAAGAAATGGAGGTTCCGGATTGACAAGTCCTTAATTCTCATAAAAAATTTCATATCTCCATGGGATGGACATATTCGATCAAAATTAATATATGTACTATCAAATACAGATAAGCCCAAGTGTGTATCATCAATCGTCCTCGAAGCGGGGTAATAACCTTTATAATAATTGTGATTGCGAGATTGCAAGGCATAATGAAACAAGGACTTAACGAATGACATAACAATCACTGGAATCCATGATGCTTAGTTTAATATTATATTTATGAGTAGAATTATAAGATTTTTTTTTTTGTGTGGATCAATTATTTGAATTCTAACAAATAAAAACTAAGGCAAGATTCAATTTTACAAGAATATTCTAGGATAAATATTCTCAGGGTAATTAGAATGGAAATTTAATGTAAAATAAAAATAAAAAATTATCATGGATAAATGATATGTATGAACGTTACAAGTGGTACCAGAGCAACGTTCAAACACTGGGACCAACAAGGGGTCACCTAAATAATAATTGATGTGTGTAAATGTGCACAGAACTGAAGGAAAAAATTCACTAAGAACAATGAGAAGGGGATCCGTACATCAAACACCCAAGACAAAGACAGACCAATAGGTTGTTGGACACCGTACAACAACTCGAGATGGAAATGGTCCAGGTACGAAGTGACAATGAGAGATTGATGAGGGAGCAAAAAAATATACTCAAGAGTATTTCGGAGAAGCAGAGCCATCTTACCACACAACCTAGCCTAGAGAGGGAAACCCATGTACAAGGCAAGAAACAACATCATATTCCTGATAATCCTAAGGGAATTCGCACCCATCAAAGCAACAAGAGTAGGACTTACAATGAGGTTTGTTGACACCTAATCCTAAGGGATTGGGTGAGATTGTATTTTATTGTAATTGAGTAAATAAGGAAGGCCAAGAGACATTGGGAAGTGAATCCAAATAGTCTCACCTCCATGTATAAGTGCACACACAATCTCAATCTAATGCATCTTCAGTTTTGCGGAGTTACCTCCTAGTCTGACATGGTATCAGAGCCAGTCCCATTTTTTGCATTCCTTCCTTTGGTGTAACTCCCTCATGTTCTGAATTTTTTGCAGACTGTCATTGTGCATTCAGTTTTTAGTGCTCCTAGAATTCAGTTTCTTACCGCTCTTGTCATTATGAAATTCTAGAATAATTCTACATTTTTTTTCTGCACATTTTGCCTCATTTTTTTCTACACACCACTATGCAATTTCAGCTCAAATTTTGAGCTTAAGTTCTCTGCACATTTAATTTTACTGTGCAATTTTTTTTTATAGTTCCTCACAGCACTCATCATCCCTCGCCCTCACATCGCTCACCCTCCCTCACATCGCTCCCCACCTGCTCGACCCTCCCTCTGATCCGCTGCTGCTCCCTCTCCCTCACCCTCGGCCCCTCCCCCCCTCACACAGATCCACTCCCCGCCCCCCTCACATGCTCATTGTCCCCTCCCCGCTCACAATCCTCTCCTTCCTGCTCACATCCTACTCCCCTACCTTCTCTCACTCGCTCACCCCTCCCTCACCCATCCCCTCACGCAGACCCTCTCACCCGCTCACCCCTTCCATCTGCCTCACCCTCCCCTCGTCTCCCCTCGCATCCACTCCGATACCGTTCCAACCCTCGACCTGTATGTCCTTTTTCAAAAAAGAAAAAATAAAAAAAAATATTATTACATAAAATGCCTCCCCCTGCCCTAGTAAACACCTCCCCCAGAAAATACCTCCCCTGGTAAAAACCTTCCCTAGAAAAAACCTCCCCAGAAAATAGCTCCCCTGGTAAAAACCTTCCCCAGAAAACACCTCTCCTAGAAAATACCTCCCTCAGATAATACCTCTATTTTTTCCCCAATTTTTTTTTTACAAAAAAAAAATAAAAAAAAAATGCAGAATTTAAACCAGAATTAAATTTTTACCGTGGCAACAAAGCATTTTTTTCTTCAAAAGAATGCATTCTCTCATATCTATTGTAGGATTTTTTCTCTTCGGCATGGAGCACTATCCTGAATGGTCTCAGAAAATCAAGCACACTCTCATTTTTAATGAGCTATGGAGAGGAATTTGTGAAGGAGAAGGAGATCTTCCACTAGCAAAGCCCACTTCAGACAAGAAGATCGCCATTTGGGAAAAAAAGAACTGCAAGGCCTATGTCTTGATTGTAGCTTCCGTAAATGAAGAGTTGAGTCGCCATATTACACCATTTTAAAATTCCTATGAAGCCTTGAGCAAGCTAAAATAACTTTATGAATCACATTCAGAACTTGAAATTGTTCAATTAATGATTAAGTTGTTCTGTCTTGAATTGAAAAATGATGATCCTCTTGCTTTAGCTTCATAAGTAAGATCTATCATGCATGACATTAAGAACACTGGTGTAGAAGTTGATATACCTCTCATAGCATATTGTTACACCATTTTTTGGTCATCTAACCTATTATCATTAGATGAACCCAATTACACCATGTAAGACCAATTTTACCCTAAGTAAAATTGTTTTCACTATGTGAAATAACTTAGTAAAACACCTTTATGAAGTTGTTTATGGTCTAAACAGGAAACACCAAAAGGAAATAATAAACAAATCTATATTTTTTTATATTTCCTAGTCATATTTAACCCAAAACAAGGGAATCAATTAAATAAATCCTTATTTATTTGATTATTTCCTAGGAATAAGTTATTTAAATCCTATTTAAATAATATTCCTAGTTAAATTTGACTAAATCATTTATAAATAATTAAATAAATCATTATTTATTTAATTATATTCCCACCATTTCCTTAAAATAGGAAATAAATTATTTATTTATTTATTATTTATAAATAAATAAATTGACCCAAGTCAAAAATCCTTTTCCCTCCAACAAATATAATAAAATATTCCTAAAGGGTGGTTCTAGAATTTGATTAATAATATTTTATTCATGCAACAAGTTCTAGATCGCCCTAATATTTTGTTATAAATAGAAGGGTTTTCCCCATTCATTAGTCACCTTTCATTGCATTAGATCACTCTAGATCTATACTTTGGTCACATTCTCCATTTTTGCCTTGGGAGCTCCCTTTGAGTTCTATGTTTGTCTGGGTTTTCTATACCAACAAGAGAGAGAAATTATAGATATGAAATGCTGAGGACTTTCAAGAACCCATCCCATTGAGGAGAATCGGAAACACCTTTCTTGTTTTCCTCTCAGGTGCCCCCTTTTAATATAAAAATTTCTTTCAAATACATTGTTCTTGTCTTGTCTATTGGATGCATGGAGCATGATCGCGATCCATATACTAGATCGTCCAGTGATACAGCAACAACTATTGGTGATTCCCGGGTGTGTGTGAGATGTCTCAACCCTCATGAGGGGGTGGCCCTGCAGGTAGCCCCCCACATGCCCGAATGACTTCTTCATTTCATCCTTTGATGCAGCTCCTTCCATTTGATGATGTCGGCCTTAGCCGCTTGCAACGCCTTTTCGATTTGCATGTATCAGTTAGATTTTGCGAGCCCTTCCCTGTGTATACAGTGTTAGCCTCCTATATCAATAGGTTTCATCTTTCATGATTGTCTTGATGAAAGTGTGGAATATGTTCAAACCTTCTTACTTGAGCAAAGGTGTTCCATATTCTTAAAAAAACCAAAAAATCAAAAAATTTAAAAAATGTAAAGAGGGTATACCCTAAAAGAAAGATCAAAGGGTAAAAAGAATAAAAATGGTCAAAAAGAGAAAGAAATGAACCCCAAGCAAAAAGAAAGGCCAAGGAAAGTGTGCAAGTCTAAATGCCACTACTTTTTTCATCTGTTGTAATAAAACAATTGTGTGCAGCTTGTGAACTTTTGCCACAATTCATGAATATGTCAAACTGTTTAAACTTGGCTTAGTCATATTTCAATTTCATGTTATAGATTAGAGAATAAAAATCTAGCCAAACAGTTTAATCTTGGCAGATAAGTAGTTAGGTAGAGTGAATAAAAGGTGCTCAACAGTTTAATCTGAGCCCTTGGATGTAATAAGGGTAGGAATAGATAGATTCATCATGTAAAAAGAAAAGATTGATCAGGGTTTGCAAGTCTAAATGCACCCTAATAAAGAAGACAAAATGGTAGTGTTAAGTAGATAGGGTAGGTAGATGGTGCTGCAAAGTGTTATCTGATGAATGGTGCTGCTACATGTTTTTGATCCTTTACTTTCATCATAAGTACTGAAGCAGGAAATACAATGGAAAATCACAGCAAGCAAAGTCAAATTCATTAACCTCCTTCATCATTTTTCCCCCTCAAGAGTTTTACTAATTTCCCCAAAAGTACTAAGGTAATTTGAGATCAAAGGGGCTCAAGGCATTTCCTTGACTTCTGGAGGGACCGGACCCTCGGCCTAATGATCAAAATGACCTAAGCACTTGAAATAATTCATCATTGTTATCTTCCATCTTTAACTTTTTCCTAAGTAAAATCCTATTTTACTTAGGAAACTGAGGCAACATTCCATAAAATTCCTCAAGACAACTTGTTATTCTAAGCTTAAATGTTGAAGATAAAATGTGCAATTTACTTCATAAGTTTTCACTTTCTTAGATGTACAAAGATGTTTTGATTTTCCTTGTCCTTTATCATATTAACATTTAACTCTATTATATTAAATCCCTAGTGGAATCCCTTTTCCTAAGTATATAACTCCCCTTTCTAATAAATATCCCCAAACACCCTCTTATTATAATGTTTTACCAAAGTATATATTCCCGCACATTTTAAAATAAATATCCCGCTTTATAAAGCCCTTTGGTTAAAACTATAGCCTTATATATCATCCCCGCCCTATGGTGAATTAGTTGTGTTTTAATTAATTCATCGTATAATAAAATATATGTAAAAAAGCGTTAGACACGTAATATATGTGTTTAAACACCAAAAACAAAGAATAAAATGCGACGGAGTCCTGTGCCATAGTGTTCCGTCCACGTAGCATTCCACCTGGCCAAACTACCGCCGCAAACCAATTTCATAATTCCATGGGGTTAATTGATCATTTGGACTAATTAACAACCATTCCCGCCTATTAACTTCTTCCCGGGGTGATTAGATTACACGTTAAAACCTGTTTAAACCCCGACGGGCCCACCTTTGAAGCCGCACAAGTTCCCATCCTTTTTCAGCCGTCAGATCATCCCTCCGTTGATCAACGGTCCCGATCAATCCCGCTGCCCATCCCGTGTGAGTTATTTAGCCAGCGGGGAGTGGGCGGTTTTTGACTATTCAACATTCCACGTGGCAAGCGTCCTGTGGAATCGCTGCCATCGCGTTTTTTACCGCCCTCGTCCAAAAGCGGTGCGGGCTTACCGCTTACCGCTTACCGCATACCGCCGGTCCCACTTCCTTACGTCACCCCGTACGCCCTAATGACGTCATCGCCTCGAAAACGACAAAAACCCTTTTGACTTGTTTTTAAGCCATTTTTCGCGTTTTTTCAGTCATTTTTAGTTTCCGAAAGAGACTAAGCTCCCGCTGCAATTTTCAAATTTCACTGCAAATACACCAAATTACTCAGAAATTCCGCTGCGCCAGTATTGAAGAACGTCCCCGCCATTGTTCATTACCTGTTGAAGAACCAGTTTCCATTAAAAAACATGTATTTATCATTCCGCGCCCCGACTGCAAGTTAAACTTAGTTTCCTGTGTTTTTCTCTGAAAAAGTGGTCAAAAGTCCTCTCTGAAGTCCTCATTGAAGATTTAAAACCTGTGAATTTGCTTCCCAAACCTGCAAATTGTTCCAATTTCCTCTTTTGTCAGATATCCCGTCCGGTCTGCAAGAAAACTAAAACCTCCATTTTGAATCCACAAGAACCAAAATGGAGGCCCCAACTGCTCTAAATGTCACTCCTTTGAATGCTCCCCACCGAGATTTAGACTACTTGCCTCTCATAGATGAAGATTTCCAAATAAAAGACCTGCATTTTGATGAAAGTCCCCGTTTGAGCTTCTGTCGCTGCAGAGACGAACACTCAAAGGGGCAAGATCTTATAGGGTTGTGGGAATCCAATCTCCCAAGGTATTTTATTCCTACAGTCCACGTTTTCCCTGAAATCATTCATTATTGTCATGCAAATTATGATCCCGCACAAAGAGCTGTATTAGCTCCTGATCAAAGTGTTCTGTTCCCTATCACACCTCAGGCTATCAATGCTATGTTACAATTTGAGCCAGAACAAGAATTAGCACCCCTATCCATGGAAGGGTTGATTGAGAAAACCAGACTGTTAACTCCAGAGAAATTGAAAGCAATGTGTCAGTATTTCATGTTACCTGAGCATCAGCCAAAAGGGACTCCCCCCTATGGTTTTTACTTTTTCAATCAATGGGGAAGGCTTATTGTGAATGTAATATCCTTTGTCTTAGGATTCAATACCAGTGAGTATGTAGATGAGATAACTCTGGCTTTGCTATCTATCTTTACCCCCGGGCAGCCTCCTGAGATTAAGTATGATTATGCTTCCTTCATTGCCAACAAAATCCATGATCAATTTTTAAGGCTAGATGATGAAAAGGTTTTCAAGTACCCCTCAGTTATCTATCATCTCATAATTTTCTATCACTCAGACAAATTCCCTTTCCCTGTTCAGAAACTTGATGCTAAAGGTAATCCCAGGTCTGTTATTTTTTGGTCCCCCATCATTCATTTGTCCTCTGATTCTCCCTACTCTTATTCAGAATTCATTGATCAATTTGTACATCCTGCTACAACCTTGTTACCAGGAGTTTCTCCCCCCAGGCTTAGTACTGAGATAAGAAAGACCCTGCAATTGTCAAAAAGTTACAAAGTTGGGGATTGGTACTTGTACCAAAACCATACAGTTATCAGGATTTATGTATGTGAATTACATCCATTCAAGTTACCCAGATATGTACCAATGAGAATTTTTGCTTTGGAATACTTTAGACAGATGAATAACTCAGATGTAATCCATTTCTGCAATGTAAAGAAGAAAGCACAGTTAAGGATCAAAAGCCAGTTAGGTCCTTTCATTTGCAATTCTAGGGAAGCTGAAAGAGATGCCGAACTTATATTAGAGAAAAAATTCCAGACATCTTTCCGTTGGGTCCCTTATGACCCCTTTGGTTTCATTTGTGAAAGAAGGTTAAAAAATAAGTCATCTCCTTATATACATCACAAAATTCCTGACATAGAACAGTATGCAAATCAAGATGAATGGGTTAAAGGAACACTTGTTGAAGAGGGAAGTGGAGCTACCAAATTGAATAAACTTATGAAAGATGCTGAGAAGAAATTTGACCCAGAAACATATGATCAAATACAGGTACCATACATTGGCACATCTTCAGCAGCTACTCTACAACAAGCTATACAGGAAGACAGCCCATCAGTAGCAGCAGAGCCCAAGGGTAAAGGAAAAGAACCTATAGTTCAGGTCGTTGAAACCCTGGTCATGGCAGAAAAATCACAGAGTTCCAAAGCACCAGAACAATCTCAGGCTTCTCAAACACCAGCAAAGCAAATCCAAGTTCCAGAGATGCAAACTCCACCGAATGTGGAAATAGGGAAAAAGAGGCCAGCTCCAGATACCACACCTTCAAAAGGAGCCCCACAAGTTTATCAAGCCAAAAAACACAAGTCTGATCCACCTCCAGATGTAGAGATTATAGATGAGATATTTGATGATGGTAGGGAGGATAGTCAGCAAACAGGTACAGTAAGTGAGACAAACATAAGCCAGAAAGGGATACAAAAGCAGTTGAGCACTGAAGTATCTTCTTTCAGACCACCAAAGACAGATACTGGAGACATTAAGAAAACCTTCATTAATATCAAAACAAGGAATGAACCATTGAAAATGAAGGTCTACGATCAATATATGAAAATGGCTCCTCACAATCAGCAAAGGTTGATGTCAGCATTTGATCTTTCACAAGGTAAAATGCAAATGAGCCACTTCAAAGCTAAGGTGCCAAAGCCAACTTCAGCAACAGATTACATCATAACAAATTTTGAAGTGTTAGCAAAGGATATCCATCCCTTGGATCAGATAGAGCTTCATAGGCAAACAGGGGAAATGGTTTATTCTACTCTCACCAACAAAGCCATGGCAGCTTTAACGCTGCAAGATTCCTTGAATAATACCACTGCAACATTGAAGATTGAAAGGGCTTCCTCACAGGCCAAGGACAATAGAATAAAGTCTCTAGAAGAGATCATCATTGGTTTGGGTCACAATCCCAAAGACACTAAAGGTATTGAGGCACTGATAAAAAAGAAAGAGGATGATATAGCTACACTCAGAAAACAGCTGAAAATACCAGCCTCGAGGCACCCCCAGACACAGGAAATTATAAAAGGAAATTCACAAGAAGAAATGATGGAGTTGCTCTTGAATTTGACAGAGCGACTAAATGAAACAAAAAAGGAGTTGGAAAAAGCATTGCAGGAACAGGAAATCATCAAGCAAACTTCAATAACAGGTACTACAACTACAGGACAACAGGAACAACCATCTCAGGTAAACATTTCTAATTTGAATTCTGAGGATTTAATTAAACAGATGGAGAGTTTGCAGCTAAAGGTCACAGAACTCCAAGAAACAAAATTACAATTAACAAAATTGGAGGGAAAATATGACACATCCAAAAAAACAGCTGCTGACAACCTCAGGGAAATAAAAAGATTGGAGAAATTGGTTGAGGCTTTGCAAAAAGATCTTTCACTGGAAAAGCCTCTGAACGAAATAAATAATATTCTTTGGGACAACATCATTAACTTAATAAGAGATATTTGGCCTTCCATCCAAGCTATTTTTGAGCAGAATGAGTTAGTCAAGATAGCACAAGAGGAAATAAATAAAACTAGACATGAATTAAGAGGCAAGCCAGAGCTGGCCCAGCGGCTCATTCAGTTTTTGAATTCCAGAACAAAACAACAGCTAGCATTGTTAGGAATTGATGACAGAACAGGTGTAGTTTTGGAAGCAAAGAGAATTTTCACCAAGAGGACTTTCATGCAAAATCTAGAAAGAAAGTGTACTGATATTTTGGTCGACATCAACGTTTTCAGAGAAAAGTTTCAAGCTCTGCTGGACAGTGATTTGCCAAGTCCCATGCTCACAGAGGATCAAATAGTAGACTTAGAAACCTATGAGAAAATAATCCAAGCTCATGCTAAAAATACAGCGATAGGTTCTACTAATATAGGTTCTACTAGCTCATCAGAACCTGCATTACCAACTGGGAAGAGTATTTATGAAAAAGTGAGAAATCTATTTCATCTGGAGCATGAATTAAAATATCTATTTCCGAACGAGCCCACTTTTTATAAACTTACTGAAGCCGATGAAACTTTAAGGAAGCTCAGAAGAACAATGATACCAGATGATCAGTGGTGGAAAGAAATGCTGGAAATTTTGTAAAAAAATGTTGTCAGGATAAAAGTTTATCTTTAATATTGAGTAAATGGTAAAAAACAGAAATGCAGATGAAAGAGTATCAGATGAAAGGTCAAAGAGTATCCGTGAGAAGAAAGAGTATTCAACAAGTCAAAGGAATACATAAAGGACAGCACAGAGCCCTATTTTGAGCACTTATCCTTAGCATGTCCATGAAGAAAGGAACAGCACATCAGCCGTTATTCATTATTCTATTTACGAGACCATGTGTCTTTTGTTTGTTTGTAAATATGCTTTAAATCAACCTGAATTATTGGCTATGATAGAGTAAGATTGTTAGGATTATTTTTGTATAAATAAGCCCTCAAAGAGAGTTTTGAAGGGTGGATTCTATTACTCTGCTGTAACATTGAGGTTTTCGGAATAAAAAGCTTTTGGACAAATTTACTTGTGGCTTACTGGATGACGTTTTGAAGCACCGGACTTGTTGCAGGATTCATGTGTTGGACTTCAGTTCAATAAGTTTTCCAACCCTTGTGTTTAAATTTTATATTAGTTTATACTATCATCATATCCGTTTCTGAATAGTTTACATAAAGGATTGAAACAGAATTTGCTTAATTGTACTCTGTTTTCAAATGTGATTATTCTCGATGTTTTCTTCTGGATTAGTTATAAGCATGAATTCTTAATTGCTCATGTTTTGCTGATTTAAACATTGTTGATTACTGTAACAAAGAATCCTTCATTGCTCTTTGTTTGTAGTCATTTCTCTTCTTTCTCTTGAATATGGTGAAAGATTCTTAGCTGCCTTTCATCCCTTCAAGACCATCCATCCACTTTAAATTTTAAGGATTGTTCTCTGTCTAGCTATCTTGCCCCGTAATACCATCTTGTGTTTAGAAAAGAAATCCAGTAAAGCCATCCTTAGACTCCATAGCCCAATGGACTGAAAGCCCTCAACCTTGCCCTTAGTTTGTGGATTCCACCATTTTCCCAAAACAAACTTTAAATCTATAACTAGCCTAAAATCATTCAAAAACAAAGATAAATCATAAAGAGAGAGCCCTCTCTGGATGCAGATTGGCTAGATTCTGCATCTAAAAGGTTGGTTTGTGGTTACCCCGGGTATACTTTCCTCTTACACAACTTCTAGGAAAACCTGAGTGATAACATACAGGGCATTTGGGTTGTATTTGTATCTCATGTACTTAAATATTATTGTACAAGTCCTGACTGTTATTCCAGGCACAACATGTATGTGGGATTCATCATTCTATTTTTTTGGCTCGTATGCTAGCATGTACTTTATAGTTCGGTTCCTTGTTTACTGGACATACTATTCTTTTGTACTTTGTCTCGGCGGGCATAGGTAGGACATACTATTCTTTTAATGTTTGAGGGTTTTAGAGGTGAAAGGCACCATAAAAATAGGAAAAACAGAAAACTGAAGAGAAACCCTAGGGTCTGAAATAGCTAGATATGCAGGAATATATAAAACGACAGCGGTCGCAAAAGAAAACCCGTGTGGAGTCGCCAATTGTTAGTATGAATCTTTCATCAGAAAAGGCCACTTTAGCTACGCATAACAAATAGCCCTAACATCAATTATGGCAGCCAATATCTTTAAGTCTGCAGTTAGTTGATCCAAATAATGCTGCACAAATTCAGATATAAGCATAAAAGACATTAAGCAGTAAAAATAAAGTAGGGCTCCATGCATCCAATAGACAAGACAAGAACAATGTATTTGAAGAATTTTTTATATTAAAAGGGGGCACCTGAGAGGAAAACAAGAAAGGTGTTTCTGATTCTCCTCAATGGGATGGGTTCTTGAAAGTCCTCAGCATTTCAGATCTAAAATTTCTCTCTTGTTGGTATAGAAAACCCAGACAAACATAGAACTCAAAGGGAGCTCACAAGGCAAAAATGGAGAATGTGTGACCAAAGTATAGATCTAAAGTGATCTAATGCAATGAAAGGTGACTAATGAATGGGGAAAACCCTTCTATTTGTAACAAAATATTAAGGCGATCTAGAACTTGGTGCATGAATAAAATATTATTAATCAGATTCTAGAAACACCCTTTAGGAATATTTTATTATATTTGTTGGAGGGAAAATGATTTTTGACTTGGGTCAATTCCTTTATTTATAAATAATAAATAAATAAATGATTTATTTATTATTTTAAGGGAATGGTGGGAATATAATTAAATAAATAATGATTTATTTAATTATTTATAAATGATTTAGTCAAATTTAACTAGGAATATTATTTAAATAAGGATTTAAATAACTTATTCCTAGGAAATAATCAAATAAATGAGGATTTATTTAATTGATTTCATTATTTTTGGGTTAAATATGACCAGGAAATATAAACAAATATAGATTTGTTTATTATTTCCTTTTGGGGTTTCCTGTTTAGACCATAAACAACTTAATAAAGGTGTTTTACTAAGTTATTTCACATAGTGAAAGCAATTTTACTTAGGGTAAAATTGGTCTTACATGGCGTAACACCAAAAAATTGGTCATCTTAGGTTAGATGACCAAAAAATGGTGTAACACATCTGTTAAGGCATTGTATCCCACTTACTCACATTCCCTTGCGTCATTGCAAGCAAGTGGAAACCTCGTGAAAATCACCTTTGATTCCCTTGAGAAAAAGTTTGCAGAAAGAGAAAAAACTTTTGGAAAGATGACAACCCCTCTTTCTTCTAAAGAGGCTGTATTCTTTGCACATAGAGATAAGAGTCATGCTCAAGATTATTCCAGAGGAAGAGGTGGCTGAAGAGGAAGAGGAAGAAGAAATTTCAGAGGAATAGGGGGACAGACAAATTCAAACTGAAAAATATGATCTTCATTGCATACGTTGCAATAAATACTGGCATGATGCATCTACATGTAAGCTCCCTTGGGATAAAATTGAGCAGCAAAGAAATCAAGAAAAAGTTAAAACTCGTGACGGAGACAAAGTTAAAACACCTGAATCCGCTCATTATGTTGTAGCACATTGTAACAATGGAGTAAATGAAGACTTGTTTGATGTTTCATTTAATTCTTGGAGAAATGATTGGTTCCTAGATTTAGGAGCAACATGTCACATGACATTTAGAAAGGATTTTTTTGAAGAATTTACTGACAAAGTTGATGGAGCAGTATACTTCGCAGATAAATCCAAACTCAAGCCATCAGGGCTTGGCACAATCGGGCTTAAGTTGCCTGGTCTTCCAGATCATCTTCTACATGAGGTTATAATATACCTCCCTGAGTTGAGGAGAAAATTGTTGTCCTTGGTCCACATCTTCTAGAAAGTACACTCCATTCACATGTTTTATGGCAAGGTTGAGGTCAAAAAAGCATCAGATCACTCACTTGTCATGGAGAGAATAGAAGAAGGAAGACTCTTGAAGCTACAAGGTTCCTCTGCTCATGCACAAAACTTTTCATTTAGTTCAGTGTTCACATCATGATGAAGGTACATTCCCATCAAGTCTTTTATGGCATGCTAGATTTGGACACTTAAACTATGATAGCCTTCGATTGTTGAAGAAAAATGGTGTTAATGGACTGCCTACAATTCCTAGGAAACTTAAGCAATGTGATGCTTGTATTCTAGGAAATCATAGCAAACATCCATTTCATGATTCACATTCCAGAGCACATAGAAAACGCGAGCTTATTCATTCATGTTTATGTGGCCCTATGCTTGTTTCTTCTGCAAATGGAAATAAATATATGATGACATTTATCGATGATTACACCAGAATGTGTTGGGTTTACTTATTGAAGAACAAATATGATGCTTTTCAAACATTCAAGAATTTTCATGCATGGATTGAAAATGATGCACAAACTCATATTGGATATTTTCATACTAATAATGGAAAAGAATACACTTCAAATGAATTTGAAAATTATCTTCATCAACATGGGATTAAACATCAAACAACTGTGCCCTATAATCCCCAATAGAACGGTGTAGCTGAAAGAATGAACCGGACCAGTTTAAATATGGTTCACTCCATGATGTTTTTTAAGAATGTAAAATTGATGTTTTGGGCTGATGTGGTTATATGTGTTGTATACATAAAGAATAGGTGTCGTTCAAATTCAATCAGAAAAAAAACTCCTTATGAAATGTGGCATGGCCACATTCCTTCGGTAAAGCATTTCAGTGTCTTTGGTTCCACCTGTTATGCTTTGATACCCAAGGTACAAAGGAATAAACTTGGTGTTAGAAGTTGAAAATGTATCTTCTTGGGGTATTCCAATACCTTCAAAGGATATCTTATTTATGGTGAATTCAATAAGAAGTTTGTAATAGCAAGAGATGTCATAATCCTTGAATCTTCCAAGACTGACAATGTTTTGAGCAGCAACTTGATCGCCTGGATAGATTCACACATGTAAAGTATTTTCAAGAAATTGATAATAAAATTCCACATCTTTAAGGGGGGATTCCTATACTGAATCAATCTATGGAATCATTTTCTGAAACACTCTCTCCCCCACATGAAGAACCAATCACGGATGACACCTTGAACGACGTGATTGACAAAATTAAGAGATTGAATCTTGTTTCAATTCCAACTCAATCAAATGAGCAGCCTTGGCCATCTCAGAAAGGTCCCCCCAAACGGCTAAAAAAGACACTAGAAAACATTCATCCCGATGAGGTTGGAAAGAAAAGAACAAGAAGTTCCACTAGAGAAAAAAAAGGTGACGTAGATAATTTTGATTCACCTATTGCTATGGATATTGCTTATAACTGTGAATTGAGTTTTTCTATATATCATGAACCAACTTCCTTCAAAGAAGCCGCTTCTCATGTTGAATGGAATGAAGCGATGCAAAAGGAGTATGATGCCTTGATAAAGAATGGCACTTAGAAGCTAGTTGATCCTCCTTTGGGAACCAAACCAATTGGCTGTAAGTGGGTCTACAAGAACAAGTACAAAGAAGATGGATCACTTGACAAGCACAAAGCCAAGCTTGTGGAAAAAGGTTTTGCACAGAAAGAAGGGGTCGATTATGAAGAAACTTTTGCCCCCACAGAAAAATGGGCTACCATCTGGACACTCTTTGCCTTAACAGCTCAGAAGGGATGGAAAGTCCCTCATATGGATGTAAAAACAACCTTTTTTAATGGAGATCTAAAGGAGAAATTTTTTATGTCCCAGCCAGAAGGATTTGTTGTGAAGGGCCAAGAACACAAAGTATGCAAAATTATAAAATCCTTGTATGGCCTCAAGCAAGCACCGCGAGCCTAGTATGAGAAATTAACCGAGCATCCTCTGAAACTTGACTTCAAACATTTTGATCTTGATGATGCAAATTTGTTTGTTAAGAAAGTTGGAAAAACAATTGTATATCTTGTGGTGTATGTAGATTATCTTTTGATGACAAGGAACAATGAGAGTTATATTGCATCTGTAGATAAAGAATTGAAGAAAGGTTTTGAAATTACTGATTTGGGCTATGTTCATAACTATCTGGGTATTGAAGTAACTCAACATCCTAAATTTATATTTATTTCTCAAAAGAAGTACATTGGAGATATTTTGAACAAGTTTGGCATATATGAATGCAATCCTTTAACCACTCCAATGGAACAAAACTTGAAGCTCACATCCATTGAAGGGAAGGAGTTTGAGGATGCAATGAAGTGTAGAAAGCTTGTAGGAAGTCTTATCTACCTGACTACCACCAGACCAGACATCTCATTTGTTGTTGGAATCCTCTCCAGGTTTATGAAAAAACCATGTGAAGGACATTGGTCTACTGCAAAAAGAGTTCTAAAGTACTTGAAGGGGACTCAAGACTTTGGACTCAAATATACACAGGTAGGTAATTTCATCTTGATCAGATACTTTGATTCAGACTTTGATGGGGACAAAGAAACTGGGGTGTTTACTTTAGGTTATACCATGAGTCTTGGATCAGGATTTTTCTCATGGAGATCATGAAAATAGTCAGTTCTAGCAGATCACACAATTGAGGCAGAATATGTGGCAGCAGCTGAAGAAATAAAGGAAATTGTGTGGCTCAGAAAAATCCTAGAAGATTTGCAGATGAAACAAATGCATTCAACACCACTCATGATCGAAAACACTTTTGCAATAAATTTGGCCAAGAACCCAAAGTTCCATGATCGAACAAAGCACATCAATAAAAAATACCATCTGATTCAACATCATGTTGAGACCAAAACTATTCATCTACATCATTGTTCCACAAATGAGCAGACCACAGACATCTTCACCAAAGCACTTGGAAGAGAAAAGTTTGAAAAGTTCAGAATGATGCCTGGACTCACCAACATCTCTTCATATTAAAGGGGGGAATGTTGACACCTAATCCTAAGGGATTGGGTGAGATTGTATTTTATTGTAATTTAGTGCATAAGGAATGCCAAGATACATTGGGAAGTGAATCCCAATATTCTCACCTCCATGAATAAGTACACACACAATATCCATCTAATGCATCTTCAGTTTTGCGTAGTTACCTCCTTGTCTAACAAGGCTGAGTCTGAAAATGCTTTCGATCAGCAAGAACTAAAGAAGCAGAGAGTGGAATTGCACTGGGAATTCTGAAATATTAAACCCCCTACATTTGATGGAGAGGTTGAAGTGGTGTGTTGGGCTAGAATTCTGAATTACAGATAAAACACGCTTCCCTAGACAGATGAAAATCTAGAACAACAGATTAAAGACTATACGACTACCTTTCCTAACTCAGAACAGACACACAGAAATGATTAGAGGCTTACTTTTAATCCAAGCACTTCTAAATGGCTCCTTCTATCGATTCTGTTGTAGCTTCAAATTCAAGCAGTTTGTGCGAAATGCTTCCTGCAAGAAAGAACACTAAAACAACAGAATATGGCAATAATACATATCTCTAGTCAAGTTATTTAGCTAAATCAGTAAAGCATAAATAATATACATCAACTAAGATCTTGCAATGTGGAAAATCAAAGCCAATACAGATGCATATAGGGAAAAGTAAGTTGTATTCTTTATTGATGATAGAAGGAGAGGTTACAACCAAATTATTGATTTGAAGTGACCCTTCTAGCAACGATCCTCAGCCCCATCACAGTATAAATCTCTCCAATAGCTATTACACAAATCTAACTCTCAATTGAAAATCCTCTGGCATTTATCTACTCAAATTATTCCTTTTCAAACACTCAAATCTGTGTTCAATTTATAGATGAACTGAAGGTAGTTTTTTAATGAATGACTTTCCAATAATAGGCAATACATGTTCCCAGTCACGTAGATGTCAAATGGACACTTGGATTTGAACCTTGACACATGTGAACTCTTCTAGAAGGCACTGGCCAAGTGGAGATTCCGGAACAATGAGAATTTCACTCCCAATGTGACTAACGCACCCATAGATGTCGAGAAGTGCTTTGCAGAGCAGCCTTGCATAGGGCTACCTGCATATGCAACGCACTTAGTCCCTTTAGAGGTAGTGTTGGTGAGCTCCCACATGCTATATAATAAACTTCAAACCTTGGAAACTTTTGCTTGATGAAAGTCATGTTTGATTTGTCTTGTTCTTGCCTTAGGGCATGTAGCAACTTGAAATGACAGGGAATGATAGACCCTTAGTCATTGGTCCTGGACATGATGCCCAGTTAACCAGGTCATTGGGAATGATGCCCAAATTTTCCTATAACAATTGCCCCCTAAAGCATGAGGTCAAAATAATAAAAACATTTGATTGATATGCTTTACACTATGATCGGCTGGAGATGAAGAAGAGTGGTCACTTGCATCAATCTTACAATACATTACATCATGATATATCCTCTTTGATCATAATTTCTGAGGGTAGGCATTCCCATGTTCAGCACATAAACAATATAATAACATGTACATAATTCATAAAGTTGTCGACACTGGAATGTTGCCCAATGCAGACATGCCTACAGATATAGGCCAATGTTCGGATGACAATCTATATGTAAGGTCACCGTATAGATGATGTGTACAACAATCCTGAATTCGCAACCTGGATGGATGAAACTAGATCTGGGGTCTTCTTATCTCATTCACTTGATCATTAGAGTATAATTCTAGCCATGTGAATATATGATTTGTCGTCGAACATGGAAATACATCGTTTGATTACCAGTCAATGATGTGAGCTATTAACAAACGCGAGAGAACCACCATTAATGAAAATGGCCCTCAAGGTACTGCAGTACATTTTGTAAGGTGTGAATAGATGATTTGATGTCAAATGCCAAACAAAATGTTTCGGTTAAAGGTTCAGAAGCGAGGATCTTGTTGATGCTGTAACAAGCCTCATGATACTGGAATCTGATGTTTCTAAGTGAACTTCCTGGATATTGACTCTGTTGTCGATAGGAAGTCACATTACCTCGAAATGGGAGTTACTGATTTTGGAGACAAGGGTATGACTTGATATAGCAATTTTTAGGGATGACGGTCATGAGAATAAAGGTTTATGATTATTACAGAAGGATGAGTGTATTCACTGGATGACTTTTCTTGAACATATCGGCGACACTGTGATGAGTTGGCAGCATTGACCCAAAACAGAAGTGAAGGTATGATGAACCATAGGTGTGAATGAACCTTCAAGGTGATTACCTAACCCAAACAGTCACGGACATGGAGTGAAAGAAGTGTCATGTTCAAGCGTGACTTGTTACCAAAAAGAAATTTTTCTCACTTTTCCCAAATTTTCCCCAGTCATTTGTTGACTAGTACCTCTTTATTTTTTAACAAGCTTGAGGAGGATAACATTTTCTTGATCTATAATTCAACCCTTTGGGCGAATAAAGTATCACTATTTAATAATTTAACGAGTCTAGTGATGAATGAAACTCGATTCCTGCCATGATCGACAAGCCCGTCGCTATTTTATGTTTTAACGAGCTTAACGACAGTGATAGCCTTGTCCTTTTTCATATTTAGAGAGTTTGAAAAAGTGGACGAAAGAAAACTCCATAAGTACTTTTTCATAAATTTGTCACTCATATCTGAAAAAGTGTAAAATAATACCTGAGAGAACCTCTTTGGTCATGTTTAACCAAGGTATTCCTTTTTCGTAAATAATATATCTCAGTCCAGAAAAGGGTTAAACTTATACTAAGTAGATATCAATTCATTTACTTTTACGAGCTCGAAAAGACAAGTGCTCGGAAATATTTTCACATTATCGGAGTTTGAAAAGAGCTGAAAGAAGACTCTAGGGGTTCCTTTTTCGCTGTTATAGAAGCTCGAAAAAGAGATAAAAGTGCGCTTCAAATCCTTTTTTCGTTTTTAACAAAGATCAAAAAATAAGGAGAAAAAGTATGCTTTGTGGTCAAGTCATTCTATGAAATAAATCTGCACGACTAATCTATTCATCAGTTGTATTTCTTGTTCAGAACAACATCAAATGGATTAGAATACCTGTTTCATGATAAAAACATAATAAAACTATAGAAATAGCAATAAATTTAACTTGCAAATAATTAAATGACTATTAAAAAGTAGTTTCACTATTCATTTTACCATTCCATAGTTACCATTTGTATTTTGGAGCTTTGAACCTGATTTCCCCCCCGAACTTTAGCTGTTGATTGTGATCGTTTCTGTGGATGGATTTTGTCGCCGTTCGATCCAAGTTAGTGCCATGAACCTCCTCTTCCCTTTGGTATTCATTTCATTTCCAATTTTTGCAAATTTTAAGGGTTTTAAGGCCCCTAGGGTAAATTCTGCCAAAAATGAGGGCAACGCACCCCTGAATGTCGAAACCTGCGTTGCATAGCAGGTACAATGAAGTGTACTTGAATGTGAAATGCACTGTCTCTTGTCAGGGAGTGCGTTGGGTGCAGTTTAAGTTTTTATTTTCTTAGTGTGCCCAAAATTGACCTATTTTTTCGCAATAAATGGAATCTAATGGATCTTATGGTTGTGTTTCAGGTTTCCATCGGATTATAATGCCGATTACATGGAGAGAAAGAGAACTTGAAGAATAAGATATGATTGCCTTGAATGATTTGGGTACTGTAAGAGCCCTAAGAGATTGTGGACTGCTTAAGTACTTCAAATTGTCCGGGATGAGGCAAAAAATCGAACTCTTAGAGTTCTTAGTTCGAGCATGGGATCCGGCGATAGAGGCATTTCATATTAAGAACCAAGTGGTTCCTATAACAGTTGAGGATGTGTATTTTCTCATAGATATGTCGAGGAGAGGTTTGCCCATTTCACTCTCAGGGTCTAATATTGGAGGAGAGATAGTGAGGGATTATATTCTACAGTATTGCTATCCAGGGGCAGAACCTAGCAAATATGGAAAAATAAACATCCGAGATGTCAGAGATTTGCCTTTGAGAACTATCCTTTTCACAATCGCTAAAATTTCCGGCACCGTTACACTACATGTAGCAAACAGATCATATATGTAGTATGTGCTAGAGTGTATGGAGCCAACAACCTTCAATTGGTCTAAAGCTGTTCTATCTTAGATAAAGGAACAACTGAACAAAGAAAAGGGAGGAAGGAAGAAGAATTTAAGTTGTGGTTATATCCTTATATCCTTTGCCTTAGAACGGATACCACTGATGCAACCACAACATGTGACACTGGATATAGCTAGTCCTAGAGATCCTCGAATGCAGAGATGGGTAGAACTCATGGGTCGGAATGCTGGCCAATCGACTATTTTGTTCTATACTGCATTCTTTTCCTGGTTTCGGTGACATATTGTCTCCATTGATGAGTATGCATACGCAGGCGTCGATTTTCGAGGAGATCCAGATTTAGCATTACCAAAAGGCGCTCAGTGGGGTGCAAAGGTAAGAATGTTTTGACCATGTTTTTTGATTTTCCTAAGGTTTATACAATGTTTTTGTGGTTTGATTTCTTTCCAAGACTAAAATAAATGTTTGATGTAATGCAGATGTTGGTCGCATTCAACCAGTAGTGGAACTAGAGCGTGAAGAAAATGTGCCAATAGAGAGGGCTATCGAGAGAGCAGTCCTTCAGGATCTTGATCTGGCTGAGACTCTGACTGAGCTTCAACATCACATAGAAGGCTTGACCTTTGGAATTCTAGATTTCCAGATCGAAGAGCTTCCTATGCGACTATAGTGACACATTATTGGGGTTCCTAACCTATAACTATCTATCTATATGATTTCATAGTTTTTCCTATGTTTAATGGGCAATTCTATTCAATGATGTGAATGTTTTCTTTACATATGTTGCAAATGTCTGTCTAAAACTTTATTAGCTAATGAATAAGTCAATGCGTTCAAATTTATGGAAATGTGTTGATATTGAATAAAATAAAAATGTCTTTTCAAAAATCGAATTCTTAGGAAAAATATAAGAAGTGTTGGATTTCTAACAGTATAAACATTAGTAATTTGTAATACCACAAGTTGTGAGTCTAACCTTATGATTATGCGGTTAATACCAAATGAAATGGAATTAGAGAGAAGTTCGATCAATGCGCTATACTCAGCGATATTGTTCGTCGATCTACCAATACAAATCCCTTGAAAACTCACTAACTCGTCGTTCGGAGCGAAAATGGCCCACACTGGAGAGGATAGATTATGCGTACTATGACTAGCACCATCAGCATATCCAAAAAATGGTTCCAAATATTCAGACATCTGCGATGAAATGTAAAGCGAATTACTAACATCAAGAAAACTCTAAAAACAAATTAAGATAGTGAATGCAAATCAACAACATATATACAATATAATACAAAAAATTACCACCCTCATGATTAAGCATAGCAACGTTTCAAATACAACCCATTTCTAAGCTATGCCAATGGAATTCCATCGTAATCAACTAACTCATAGGCACCCTTAGCAAGAACTCTTTTGACAATATAGGGGCTATGCCATAATGGCTCAAATTTCCCTATACCTATTACTTCATCTTCTTGATCGTAGAGAAGGACCAAGTCACCCTCTGAGAAAATGTGAGGCTCGATATTTTTGTCGTATTTCACCTTTATATGTCTCTTATGCGCTTCATTGGCCAATTGGGCTTCACGACACATTTAATCAAGATGGATGAGGTTAAGGAGACGCGCTTCTTTTTCTGAGGTGTCAGGTAACAAGTCTATTGCGAGTTTTAACATTGATATTTCAAATATTGGTAAGATAGCTTCTAGACCATACACCAATTGAAAGGGAGTAAATTTGGTTGCATTTCTCTCCAAGGTTCGATACGCTCACAAGGCAGAGTACAGGATTAAATGCCAGTTTCTTTTACAAACTCCTATCATTCGTTGAAGCATTTGTTTAAGAATTTTGTTAATAGCCTCAACTTGTCCATTTGATTGTGGATAATAAGGAGTAGAATTATCATGTGACAGTCCTAACTTGGCAGTCAATTCAGACATCATGTGGTTGCGAAAATGTTTCCCATGATCTGTAACTATATCATGTGGGACCCCAAACCGTGCAATAACGTGGTTAAAGAAAAACAATGCAGCTGTTTGTCCTATGTTGTTGAATGTAGGCATCGCTTTGGCCCATTTGGTAAAAAAGTCGACTGTGACAATAATATAACCATGCTCCCTGGACGAAGGAGGGTTATAGGTCATGAAGTCAATACCCCATTTTGTAAATGGTCCAGTAGAGACAAAAAGATGCATTGGCGCTAGCGGTTTTTAGATTTTATGATAAAAGATCTGGCATGCATGAAAAATTTTGACCGCGAGGATGCAGTATCGAAAAATAGTATGCCAAAAGTAACCGGCACAGAGTTTCTTCTGCACGGTAGCATATCCAGATAAGTGTCCACCACAAGCCCCAACATGACAATCATTTAATACTTTTTCGACCTCCTCATGAGTGAGGCACCTCCTTAAAATGGTATCAACACCATGACGATAAAGTGTATCACTGAC
The DNA here is from genome assembly GCA_034641835.2 of Pinus albicaulis. Lineage (NCBI taxonomy): Eukaryota > Viridiplantae > Streptophyta > Pinopsida > Pinales > Pinaceae > Pinus > Pinus albicaulis. Next base: position 1,303,679,573 of record CM076577.1, on the reverse strand, counting down.
GATCAGATAATCTTTGGCTTAGTATCAAATATGTAGTTGTTCAAAGCGAGAGGTATTAGGTTGAAAATTTTGGGTCTGGAGATAAATGATGAAATCACCATACCAAGGATCAGATGATCTGATCAGAAACAGAGACTCATCTGGAATTGATGGTTCTGACGTAGTTTCAGTACTGTAAGAGGGAAGGTCACAGAGAAGCTCAGCAAAAACTAAAGACTTCTTTGACTTGGATTCGATAAATTCCAAATCAAATTCCTGCAAAATGACAATCCATTTTGAATATTTTCCCTCAAGAAATTGACGTGATAATATGTAATTCATGGGGTTGCAATCCGAAACTATTGCTATTTTTCGGAGCAAGATATAATGGCGAAATCTTTGGATAGCTTGAACAGTTTCCAAGGCAAGATTTTCTACGTATGAGTATTTAACTTCCGTATCATTGAGATTATGACTCAAATAATAGATCAGATGTTCAATTCCGTCTTCTACTTGGACCAATACCATAGCAATGGTCGTTTTGGCCGCGACGATATATAGGAAATAATCATTTTGATAATTAGGAGGATACATTAATGACGCTCGGACAAGAGTGTCCTTGACAAAATCAAAAGAAGTTTGTGCAACTTGGTCCCAATGGAAGGGAATCCCCTTTTTCAATAGTCAAGTAAATCCTTTAGCCATTTCAGCATAATTTAGAATGAACCTTCTTATGAAGTTTGCCTTTCCTTGAAGTTTCTGTATCTGAAGTAAGTTTGACGGCGCAGGAAAATCAAGAATGGCATGAACCTTCAAAGGGTCAATTCAAATCCCTTCTTTTGAGACTACGAATCCAAGCAAATGACCAGAACCAACACAAAACACACATTTATGTAGATTAAGGCGTATTTTGTAGTGTCGGTAGCGTAAGAAAATGGCTCTGAAATGCATCAAGTGATCAATCTGATTTCGTGAATGCACTGGTAAGTCATCTAGATATGGTTGAACAATGTACTTGATGTCATTGAAATCATAATCCATTGCTCTCTGAAAAGTTTCTTTAGCATTCTTTAAACCAAACGGAAGTTTCCTATAAGTGAATGTGCCCCAGGGACAGATGAATGTTGTCTTATGTTGATCATCTGGGCAGATATTGATTTGATTGTAGCCAGAAAATCCATCCATGAACGAAAAGATTTCACATCCAGCACAATCTTCTATAATCTGGTCGATAAAGGGAGTAGGATAGTTATCTTTTGGACAAGCATGATTAACATCCCGATAACCGATGCACACTCTAATGGTCCCTTGTTTTTTCATGACAAGAATGATATTGGAAACCAACTCAGTTAGCAGAACAGGGTAAATGAAACCAGTACGCAAAATTTTTTCAACTTCTGCTTTGATGGCAGTGACTTTCTTAGGATGTACAAGACAACACACCGGTTTGACATCAGGATGCATATTAATAGTGTTTTCAACTATACTAGTATCTATGCGTGGCATTTCCTCGTAAGACCAAGAAAAAACGTCACAAAATTCACAAAAAAGAGAGCGATATGATTCGAGTTCTGATGGAGAACAAGAGACACCGACATGAATATTCTCTACAACACCAGTTTTGGTCGAAATATAGATAGAGATAATTTCTTCGATATTTGAAATATTTCGCTCGGAATCGATTGCATTAATGGGAAAAGAATTTGAAAAGAATTTTTTGATGGGTGGATGATATAGTTCACTAAGATTATTTTCTTCATAATTAAGAAGATGGGAACGATGATGATAATCTTCCCATGGTTCTCCTTCTGACATCATAGCTTCCAAAATATTCTCATTTGTCAAGAACGTTGAGGAAAATGGATCAAATGGGGTACCAAAATCTAATGAACGATCAACCCAAACACTCGGTGACACTCATTTTGGATTTTCCACCCAAGCCAGATAAATTGATTGCTATGCCAGCTCAATAGGGCTGGGCGGAAGAAACTCATCCAACGTAGAAACATCAGAATCACCCGTACTCTTCCTTAAGCTAGATAGGGTGGAAGAGATCATGTAGCAGGTCTCTATACTTGCAATTTCTGCCGACATCGTTGGCGGCGGTAATGCAAAGGTTCCCATAAGAGTGGAATCCTTTAAGCGTCCTACACCAATGTTCTGAAGTTCTAGTTGGGGTATGTGAATGAACGGAACGCTTCCAGTTACCTGTGAAGGAGAGGCAAAGAAGGATAGTTGATTAATGACTATAATTGTACCTTTATGTGGAAAGGAAATCATTCTAAAATATGTAGAAACAATAGCAATCATTGCATATACCCATGGCCTTCCAAGTAAAATATTATAGTCAAGGGGTCCGTCAACAACCTCAACATCAATATTCATTATTTTTCCCCCTAGTTCAACATGCAGGTTATTAATAATACCACAAGGTTTATATGTACATCCATCGAATGCCTTCAACGTCATTGATGATTGTGATAAGCGCGGCGAACCAAGTGACTTCCAACAGTTTAGAGACATAATACATGTAGATGCTCCCTCATCAATAATTGTACGATGAACAAGGTGATTGAGAAAATTTACCTGTATGGAGAATGCCAATTCCGCTGGTAGTTGCGACACATAGCCCGTATGATTAAAGACGACAAGATTAGAATTAGTCGGATCAATTCCACCAATAGCTAACAATAAAACCTGTTTTTGGGAGGGAAAATTTTGTAATACCTCAAGAGAAGACATAGCTGAAGGGGATTGAGCCAAATATTCAACTGTATTATAATTTTGTGTAGCTCTTGCTCGAGGATCATATGTCGATTTATGAAGTACTCCCTTTGGTGGCTTGATTTTAAATTCAGGAATAATAGTAGGCAGTACTGATTCTGTAGATGGATTCATTGTCGAGGTAGTGGGTTGATCAGTGGCTGGACTAACATAATATTTATTTCATGTCGACACCAAAATATATGTTGAAGGTTTTTTGACAGATAACATTAACACTTGGGAACTAGGAGCTCGATCCATAGTAACCCTATTTGTGTCTGGATTTGTAAATAGGTTTGTCAACACAGCTGATGCATTAGAAGTATTGATGATTTTTGAGACTTCCTAACAAAGTGTTCCTCATTACAGATTATGCATGGATAACGAGGTTTCCGAGGTCCAGACGGTTGATCAGATGATCTTTCCTGCAGGTTAGAAGTTTGCTTTTTCTTTGATTTCCCCTTTTTCTTACTTCCTGGTTGCTTGTCACCTTTACCTTTGTCAAACGACACGACATTAATTTCGGATGTAGGAGCAGGATTAGATGCAGTACTGTGGTTTATGTTTGTAGTGCCTATCAAGCCGTCTCTGGTATGAGAGTCCTTTAATTGAGGAGGAACATTGAAATTAGAACTCAGCGCATTAGGGATTTTTTCATAGGGCGTGCCAGACTAAGTGTAAATCAAGTCTAAATATTGTGCATGAGCAATAACTTGCTCTTCTGTGATGACGCCACCCTTAGCCACATCCTCAGTTATAAATGGTAACAGGGACTTAATGAACCATTCAACATGGAGCTGATCCAGAACAAATGTCTTAACCATTCATCGACGACGACGCCACTCATGAATATGATCAGAAATGTGAGTAGCATTAGTATGTTTGAAATTAGTCAAGAGTTCCATTCCAATTTCATATCTAATGGGTAGCTAGAAATGAGTAAAAAAGACAGTAACTAGGGCTGTGAGATTATCAAAATAAGCTCTAGGTAATTCAATGTACCATTTTGCAGCCAGACCTGTGAGCATACGCTGTAAAAGACGTAGTTGAACCAAATCATCATTCAGGGAATTTGATGAAAACCATAAATGATAAGTCATAACATGAGTCGAAGGATCTTCTCCAGGGTTTCCATTGAACTTAGGAATATCCGAGGTAATTTGTGAGGTATCACCGACCACCAGGGAGAATAATTGATCGGATCATTAGTTATTCGATTTAAATCTGGTAACTCTAAATTTGCAACAAAGGGCAACTGTCTATTAAGGTCAGGTTGAGCATAGCCAGGGTAAGATGGAATTGCTTGAGCAATAGGCTTTTGAGCACCAGCATAAGGAATATGCTGCTGGTAACCCAGATAGTGGTTGTTTTGCATAGCAAACACTTGAGGATTCTGTTGACCAAAACTTGGATATGATACTTGTTGAAATGAATTTTGAGGCATTTGCGCCTGCGACTACCAAGGGGTTTGTCCACCAATGTTCTAACCAAAATTAACATGACTTGGATTCGGTTGATATGTATAACTAGTTTGCGGTTGTGACATCCCATAAAATGGTAAACCAACTTGTGAATAAATAATTCCTGATACATGTTGTTGTAAATTAATCAAAGGATTTGGAGTCTGCTCACCCAACATTTGATGATATTGAGTTGAAGGACCCATTTGATAAGGTTGAGGATGTACAACATTTTGATTCTGTAACAAGGGTATAGATATATTAACAAGTGGCAATGAAGTGGGTGTAACTGGTTGAACCGGATGATACGAGTGTACAACCATTTGTGGCTGGATAGGAAAAGTGTGCTGCCATTGAAAAACATTCGTTTCAACATTAGATTGACCAAAAAGTGATGAGGTACTGTCATATTGGGTGACCAAAGGTTGCTCCCCAGCATGAGGATGATAAGAAGATGGAAAATATTGCTCTCCAAATGTTGGGAGTCCAGTTGATATGGTACTTGAAGGAATAGACCCAGAAGAATTGGCTTGATATTTCCCTGATGATGTGTATAATGAATCAAGTAATTCAGTACTTACAATAGGATTACCAGTTAAAATACCAGATGATGACATTGGTAAAGTCCATGGATTGGAATATGCACCAGATAAAATTCCAGATAATGATTTGTAACCTGATGGGACCATAGGGCCTCCATGAAAATATGACTCTGGTGAAGTGGTAAACATCGATGGAGTAGCGAGAGCAGGAGCTGACGTAATTGGAATAGCAGGCCCAACCGAAGATGTTGGTTCAGACATGGTTATTTGAAAAAATGTATACCCTTTTGAATCGACAGGAATTTGAAAAGGAGGAAGATCAACAAAAGAAGAGGGTGTCGATTGAGAGAAAGACTCGTACAGGTAAAGGTTCTCCCCAAAATGGGTTGGAGTTAAAGGTGTAGTGTCTTGTGGGATTTCTTCAATCGCAATTAAACCAGGTGGAAGAATTTAACCTTCAGGCCCAAAGTATATTTTAGGTGGTTGACTATGTGATATGGGAGATTCAATAGCTACAGAACTTTGTGGGATGACCAAGGTAGGAACAAATTTCAGTTGTTCGACTTCGGGATTCATATGTTCTGGCAAAGAAGAGATAGGATCTAGATCAATTTTTGGTTGAACAACGTCGGATCGAGGAGGTATGTCTTACTTATTAGATGGATAGTGACCACGGGTAGCTGTGAAGACTTCGTTTCGACAATAGTAGATGAACCGGGATGTGTAGAAACAACTTGAGCTAACTCTGGTTTGTGGGAAAATGATGTTTCACCATAGGTACGAATTGTACTTGATTCGACAGATCGTGATCACCTTCACCTACCTGAAGTAAATTCTGGTGGTAAAGGTGGTTTTAAAGCTAATATACGCGAACAATGGGGGCAAGGATTTTGTTCTGTCATGATTACTGATTAATTTTAACCAAAAACAAATAAACAAAATAAAAGGGTAATGCTAGGCAAAAGGGTTTACCAAGAAACTGTGAACTGCAGAATACCTCCTGGCGAACCAAGAAGTACGGGCACGCAATGTCCCCGAATGTTGTGTTCAGTGTATCAAATTTTACAAGGTGCCCGACTTGGTTCACTATGGATGGATAACACCTAAAATTTGTCCTCCCAAATATACCCGAAGGTACATGGAGGCCCAAGTCCGTATTAGTGCTGTCTGATTTGAAACCGCATAGTGAGAGCACCCCTCTATACTTATCGTGCTATAACACCGCCCGATATACTTGAAAGTACATGGATGAGCTACGATATAATTACGTACGTGGAGTGAGGTATCACACTCGGAATTTATCGCAGACAAGTTAACGACAACTGTTATGTTTTATGACGCCGGAGCACGTCTCTAGCCTAGACCTTCTAAATGTTATCTTTATGGTTCCAATGCTTTGTTAGGTAATTTGAGATTAATTTTATGTTGATCTTTCTTACAATTTTCCTTTCAAAGGTTCACTGCGATGATGTATTGGAAAATTCCTAAAATGCAACTAAAAATGATAATCAATCTTTCACTTTCAGTTTCTTCAATGAAAAACCTAGCTACTAAGGGAAGAGAGAAAATAATTTGTGAGCAAACAAATTAATGAGCAAAAAAAATCAATGATCACAAACTAAATGCATATTTCCTAATGTTCCTTTTTGCAAAACACACAAAAATCCTACATGCAAATGCAAGTTTTTCTTTTTGTTTGGTCTACGAAACCAGAGATTCTGGGTTTGATCCCCAGTGGAGTTGCCAATTTGTTTGGCCAGAATTGTGAATTACAGATAAAACACGCTTCGCTAGACAAATGACAATCTATAACAACAGATTAAAGACTATACGAGTACCTTTCCTAACTCAGAACAGACACACAGAAAGGATTAGAGGATTACTTGTAATCCAAGCACTTCTAAATGGATCCTTATGTCGCTTCCATTGTAGCTTCAAATTCAAGCGGTTTGTGCGAAATGCTTCCTGCAAGAAAGAAAACTAAAACATCAGAAGATAGCAATAATATAGATTTCTATTAAAGTTAGTTAGCTAAATCAGTAAAGCATAAACAATATACATCAACTAAGATCTTGCAATATGGAAAATCAAAGCGAATACAGATGCATATAGGGAAAAGTAAGTTGTATTCTTTATTGATGATAAAAGGATAGGTTACAACCAAATTACTGATTTGAAGTGACCCTTCCAGCAACGATCCTTAGCCCCATCACAGTATAAATATCTCCAGCAGCTGTTACACAAATCTAACTCTCAATTGAAAATCCTCCAACATTTCTCTACTCAAATTATTCCTTTTCAAACACTCAGATCTGTGTTCAATTTATAGATGAACTGAAGTTAGTTTTGCAAGGAATGACTTTCCAATAATAGGCAAGACATGTTCCCTATCATGTAGATTTCAAATGGACACTTGGATTCGAATCTTGACACATGTGAACTCTTCTAGAAGGCACTGGCTAAGTGGAGATTTCAGAACAATGATAATTTTGCTCCCAATGTGACCAACGCACCCATAGATGTCGAGAAGTGCTTTGCAGAGCATCCTTGCATGGGGCTACCTGCATATGCAATGCACTTAGTCCCTTTAGAGGCAACGTTGGTGAGATCCCACATGCTATATAATAAAATTCAAACCTTGGAAACTTTTGCTTGATGAAAGTCATGTTTGATTTGTCTTGTTCTTGCCTTAGGGCATGTAGCAACTTGAAATGATAGGGAATGATAGACCCTTAGTCATTTGTCCTGGAGATGATGCTAGTTAACCAGGTCATTGGGAATGATGCCCTAATTGGCCTATAACAAGGTTTAGCAATCTACCAATTGCGAGAGAAGGCTACATTATGGTGGGAAGAAGTGAAAAACGTATGTGGAATTGAAGACCAGAATGTAACCTGTGATGAATTCCAGCAATATTTCAAGGACAAGTACCTAACATAATGATTTTACGATGAAAAATCGCAGGAATTTAATGATTTGTGTTTAGGTCAACTGTCTATAGATGAATTCATCACCAAATTTACTTCCATGTTAAGATACGTGCCATATTTAAAGAATGAGAAGGAAAAATTACATCAATTTTTTAGTAGTTTACGTGCTCACATGAAAGAGAGAATTGAATTTCTAGGTCCAAAGACGACAGATGAGGTAATTCGAAAGGCACGGATGTGCTATCAACAATCCAAAGCAAAAGGAGAAGTTGGTAAAAATTGGCCACCCAAGAAAGGAAAAAAAAAATCTTCCAACTTTAGAAATAGCAAACCTGGAGATTATAAAGTCGTTGTAAGGAATTCAGCAAATAAGTAAATTGGGAAAAATCAGCAAAGACCTAAATGGACACTTGAAGACTGACCCACTGAAGCATCCAGCAGACCAAATCATGGACAGTCACAGAAGCCACCATTACAGTGTTGTGGATGCAGTGAGGGAAATTATTACAAAAACATCCCACATCGTGGAAGGAATGAAACTACAACTAATGTGCAAGAAGCATCTATTATGGGAGATGTGGTGCGAAACATACCCAGAATCAACACTGCACTTGAAGATCGAAAATCAGATTTCCAGCCAACCATGATAGAACTAGAAGGTAAGCTACATTCCCACCATGTATCTATTTTGGTCGATCCTCATGCTAGTTTAAGATATGTAGATCCCCCGATTGTGGAAAAATATGACTTACAGAGCCAAAAGTTTAAAAATCATTGGCTAGTATAGCTAGCTACTGGGGCAAAGAGAAAAGTGCATGCCAAAGTCTCCAAATGTATCCTTGAAGTTAAGGATCATAATATAAAGGTTGAATTAAACATTCTAACTTTAGGTTCTTATAACATATTGTTGGGGATGGACTGGTTGGAAGCGCACTGCTCGCTAGTAGATTGCAAAGATAAAATTATTTATTATAAGGGTGAATATGGAACACGTGAAGAGTTGAAAGGAATTAAGAAGTCACTTCATTTGTGTCCTATTTCAGCATCTCAGTTGGGAAAATGCATTAGAAAAGGGTGTCAAATCTATGCGATTCAGGTGGGATTTTCCTACTCCAAGGATAATGCTCCTATGATGGAAAATATACTTGTGGTGCAAGACTTCATGGATGTGTTTCCACAAAACATACCAGGACTGCCACCAAAGCAGGATATAGACTTTACCATCGATTTAATGCTAGGGGTAGAACCGGTATTGCGAGCACCATATTGAATGAGTGTGCCTGAGTTAACAGAACTAAAAATGAAATTACATTAATTTATAGACAAGGGTTATATCCATCCTAGTGTGTCTCCTTGGGGTCACTAGTATTTTTTGTAAAGAAAAAGGATGGTACCATGCGAATGTGTATGGACTATAGGCAACTTAATAAATTATCTATTAAAAACAAACACCCATTTCCTCGAATTGATGTTCTGTTCGATCAAGTAAAAGGGGAAATTGTCTTTTCAAAAATAGATTTAAGATCTGGGTATCATCAAATAAGGATAAAAGATGAAGATATTTATAAAACATCCTTCTGAACCAAAAATGGGAATTACAAATTTTTGGTCCTACCGTTTAGTTTGACCAATGCACCTGAAACATTCATGAGTTTAATGCATGGCATATTTCATCCATATGTGGATAAGTTTGTTCTTATTTTTATATATGATATATTAATCTATTCAAGGAATATGGAGGAACATAAGGAGAATCTACGTATAGTGCTGAAAATGTTGAGGGACCATCAACTATATGCCAAATTCAGATAGTGTGACTTCTACAAGAGACAAATACAGTATTTGGGCCACATCATTTCTGTTGAAGGAATAACAGTGGACCCTGAAAAGATAAAGACTATTATGGAATGGAGGGTGCCTAAAAATGTGGCAAACATATGAACCTTTCTGGGACTGGTTGGTTACTACCGGCGTTTTATAGAAGGCTTTTCCAAAATTGCATTTCCTATAACTTCCTTGCAGTGCAAGGGGCGAGTGTTCAACTAGACCAATGAATGCCAATCTAGTTTTGAGAAATTAAAATAGTTATTGACCACATCTCTTGTTCTGAAAGTGGCAGATCCAAATTTAGAATTTTAATTCTGCACTGATGCAAGTAAAGAGGGAGTAGGTGCAGTGTTGTCACAAGATGGGAAGGTGGTGGCATATGAATCTAGAAAGTTAAAAGACCATGAACAACGATACTTCGCCTATGATTTAGAATTGACTGCAGTGGTGCATGCACTCAAGATATGGAGGCACTACATATTGGGCAAAATGTGTGTGTTGAAAATTGACCATAGCAGTTTAACCAGCTACTTTAAACAAGATGACTTGAATGCTCGCCAGACTATATGGAATGCATTCATGAGTGATTTTGATTTTGAAATGCAACATGTTAAAGGAAACTAAAATCAGGTTGCAAACACGTTAAGTAGGAAGCTACATCATATTTATGAATTATATTTTAATGATGTGGAATTCAAGTTCTAGGAATAGGTTAAGAAGGCTGCAGAAAAAGATCTTCAATACTAATTTCTATGGCAGCAAGCACAAGATACGTAGGCACGGGGAAATCAGTCGGACTATACCATCAATGGAGAACAATTGTTAATCTTTCGAGGCAAGATATACATTCCTAATCAATTAAGTCCGAAAGGGCTAATCCTAGATGAGTATCATAGAAGTTCGTATGCTGGACACCCTAGCTATCAGAAAATGTTAACAACCATAAAAAAATATTACTTTTGGCCCAGAGTGCGCAAAGACATCACTAGATATTTGACGAAGTGTTTGGAATGCCAGCAGGTGAAATTTGAACATCAGCACCCAACCGGCTTATTATAACCCAAACCAGTATCGGAATGGAAATGGGAAGTTATATCGTTGGATTTTATTATTAGCCTACTAAGATCAAAGAGACATAATGACTCAATAATGGTAGTTGTTGATCACTTGACCAAAGTAGCCCATTTCATTCCTATACAGTCCAACTTTAAAACCGTACAAATTGCTGACATATTTATGAGAGAAATATTCAAATTGCATGGTATACCAAAAACAATCATCTCTGAAAGAGATGTGATGTTTACTTCAGCCTTTTGGAAAGCACTGTTTACTGGACTAGGCACTCAAATCCAGTTCAGTACGGCTTACCATCCTTAGACGGATGGGAAAACAGAAAGGGTAAACTAGATTTTGGAGGACATGCTACTAATGTATGTAATGTAGCAACCTACAAAATGGGAAGATTATCTACACTTGGTAGAATTTTCCTACAATAACGGGGATCAAGAGTCAGTCAAAATCAGTCTGTTTGAAGCTCTATATGGAAGATAATGTCAGATGCCTATTAATTGGAGCAGTCCAGAAACAAAGCTAATGCTTGGAACGGAGATGATGGTTGCTATGGAGCAAGAATTTAAGAAGGTACAACAAAATTTGAAGAGTGCACAAGATAGACAAAAAGTGTATGCGGATCGAGAAAGGACCTACAAGGAATTTGAAGTGGGTGACCATGCCTATGTTAGAATCATACCCAAGAAGAGTACACTAAGGTGGACTACCTGTACCAAATTGGCTCCCCGCTTCTGTGGACCTTTTAAAATTTTGGAAAGGGTGGGGTCAGTAGCCTCTTAGTTAGCTTTACTAGGACACATACGAGTGCATAATGTGTTCCATGTATCTGTGCTTAAAAGACACATACATGATCTTAAACACATAATACATTGGCAGAATGTTTAGGAAGGAAGGAAATGGGAAATTAATATTTCTAAGAAATATAAATTACTATTTATTAATTTACCATTTGATGGTTGTAGGTCAAACTAGATGGAGAGTTTCTGGTAGAGCCTCAACGTATCTTCAAACGGAGAGAAATAATGCTCCGGAAGTGAGCTATCACCCAAGTTAAAGTGAAATGGAAGCACTTTATCCCGGAGGAGACAACTTGGGAATATGAAAACTTTGTGTGGGAGGCATATCAAGAACTGTTCAGTGGAATGGTATAACACTAGGGACAATGTTCATTTTAAGCAAGGGAAGTTGTAACACCCATATTTGATGATTATTTATTAAAAGACATTTTTAATTAGACACTGAAGTATTTAATTTTTATTTAGCAGATTAAAAAGTATGTTAATCAAAAGTTGTGAATAAAAGTTTGTTACTTTTGAAAATAAATTTTTAAGTATGGTATGATACCATGAATATGATGGTAAAAGTTTCCAAGACTCCAAAGTAGTTGAATAAGCAGTTATTGGAAGTTACCTTTCCTCTGGGGAATAAAAAGAAAATCCTAGAGGAGGAAAGGGGTTATGTACAGGTGAAGAGGAACAACTAGGAAGCTAGAAGGAGAGAGCATCCAGAGCTGGTGGGAAACTAGTGGAACTCTGCTACCTGATTAGGAGAAGAGACTGGATAGGAGTCCTGAGGTGTAACTCCTTAGAAAAATATACTGATGTGATTTTCTACTTTGGTGAGGAGCACGGGGGGAGTAGAGGACGTCATTGCCTCACTCAAGGTTGGGTGGAAGCCATCAGAATTACATAAATTGAGATAAGTACATTTGATTGAGAAAGAATCTTATATATTTACTTGTGAAATTTATGCTCAGATATAGAAACATAAATTTTGAATGATGTTTTTATCTGGAAAAAGAATTCACAGAAGTAGAAAAATTTGTAAATAGTAGACTAAGGAAAATTTTCCTCTCTTACAAATATACTTATTGTGTAATTCAAAGTTTTATGTAAAAGAGAATTTAAAAGAATTATTAGTTAACACTCCTCGCAGAAATTTTTTTATATCAGGTGTAACAGTTAAACCCTAGGGAGGAAAATCCCAAGAGAAAGACTATGTGTCTTGTAGATGAGATTATATAGTACACAGACAAAGGAAAAGTCCCCATGGGGTGGTCCAATCACCCATTTAGAATAATTATAGAAGCAGATGCAAATAGCATAAAGTGCTACAATATTAAACTCTTAAGTAAATCAGAATTTATTGTTACGAAAGAAAGATGTCGAAAGAACCAGTGTTTCCTACCCATAACATTAATACAAACTTACTCCATAAATTTTTCACAAAAGAGATACTATGCATTTACAAAGAATTAATCTTCCGAGTATAGCTAAGTGATAAAAATGAAGAAATGATAGATACAGACAGTAAAACTCTAAATATAATTTCCTTTAAAATAATCTGATAAATATTCAAATGGAATACACATAGAGTACTGCAAATATCAGCAGAATAGTGTAGAAATTATATAAGCGATATGTTATACATCGAGATTCTACGATCACACACTATTTGACTTCATGCACAATACAAAATCTCCTCTACCATTGATCATTAATTACGGAAATAAAATCAATCGCATGCACACATTAAAACCATAAATATTCACACATATGAACACATTATTTTATGGGAAAGCTTAAAGCTGAAAACCCCCAACTATATTTATATTATATTTCATAGATATCATGTAACAATCATCATAAAAATCTTCTCACAAGCTCTCAGTACAATCTCCAATTTCTACACACTAATCAGGTCCGATCTAGCAAATCTCATGCTCCAATCTCTGCCACCTACTAGCCTGCCTCTACTGTGCAATCACTGCTGAATAATGGCTCTGAATGAACTCGAATTGGTCCAGCCTTGCTCACGCAATCCTCATTGGCATCTCCAACCACTGTGTGTTTCAAATCATGCAACACTATAGTCACAACTGATAGTCACACTGCTCTTTCACCTACCTCTTCAATGGTCTCCACTAAAACTGTCCATGCACTGTAGTTAACTGATGTATTATTTAGTTGATTAATAAATTAATAATTATTGAATTAATTAATAATTAATTCACACCACTCTCACTAGTGTATCAATCAGTTATACTAGATACAACTAGCTCAACTATGTTTAACTCAGTTAAACTGAACACAACTCCACCAACTACTTCAATAACTCCACCAATTTCTGTCACATGAGTTCTATTTGAGAGTCTCCATGAATTAGCTCCACTTAACCCTCGAATAGCGTAATTCCTTCGAAGGCTCACATTGTACATGCAAGCACTTAACTTAAGTATACGAGAGAGAATAAGATAATGTTTATAGTCCAAATATTATTAAGAGCTAATAATATTCGACATATCTATTTTTAGACGGCAATCTAAAAATAGATTCCACCCAATATGTCTAAAAATAGAAGTCCATCTATTTTTCCAACTTGACCAACCATCCACAAATAGCATCCTGCAACTCATAGAATATGATCGACATGTTTAAAAATAGACATAGTCTAAAAATAGACTTTGCGCCAAAAATAGCCTATGGGCCCACTTAGTGAAGGCAACTCTTTTCACTAAGCTCATCATCTTGTTGAATCTCAACACTCCCTCTCAACAAGATAGGGATTATCTTCCACCCCGATCCTGTCTCTATGGTATTCGATTTCTCCGGTGAGAGCATTCGTCAATATATCGGCATCACGATCCTTCGTGGGAATGTGAAAAGTAACATGATCTTTCATTTTACAATCTACGATATGATGAAATCTTGGGATCTGATGTGTTTAGATCTATCATGAAATACTGGATTAATCGAGAGTTTGATGCAACTTTGATTATCACAATATATCACAGTAGGATCTAAGTGTGAATCGAACAACCTGACCAGGATCTTCCTCATCCATATAGCCTCGCATGCAGCCAAACTCGTTGCCATGTACTAGGCCTCCGCTGAACTGAGTGCCACGGATCTCTGCTTCCTGCTGTACCAAGAAACTGCTGTCGACCCGATACTGAAAATCCCTCCAGATGTGCTCTTTCTGTCCGTTGGGCTCCTTGCCCAATCTGCATCCGTGAAGCCACACAACTTCACCTCATCCGACTGTCTGTACCATAATCCATATCCCGATGTGCCTCTGAGATATCTCAATACATGCTTTCCTGCCTTCCAAAAGAGCTTGGTAGGCTTAACCATAGCTTTTGAAAGCTGGTTAACAGCATAGCATATGTCGGGTCGTGTATTGACCAGATACATAAGCGACCCCACCAACTGTCGATAAACAGTGGCATCCACTACCTCCGCTGAAGTAGCATCCTCCTTCCTCCAACCACCAGGAAGAGGAGTATCAATAGGCTTGCAACCATGCATGTTGAACTTCTCCAGTATCTCCCGGGCATACTTACCCTAAGAAACAAACAGTCCACCACTGCGCTGCCAAATTTCCAATCCCGGGAAATAATGAAGGAGGCCCAAGTCCTTCATCTCAAACTCTTTTGCAAGATCCTCCTTGCATGAGAGTATCAACAGCTCATCACCTGTCAAAATCAAATCATCTACATAAAGTACAATGATCAGCAACTTACCCTCCACCACAATCTGGTATAGGTTCGGATCCACCTCACTCTTGGAGAATCCAAGTCCGGTGAAATAACTATCTATCCATGTGTACCAAGCACGAGGTGCTTGTTTCAACCCATACAACGCTCTCTTGAGCCTGCACACATGCGACTCGTTGCTGAAGATCTCGAAACCTTCGGGCTGCTCTATGTACACCTCCTACTCAATGACTCCATTGAGGAACGCAGTCTTCACATCCATCTGATGAATGTGCCACCCCATCTGCGCTGAGAGAGCAAGAATCGTCCGTATGGAAGAATACCTTGCGACAGGTGCAAAGGTCTCCTCATAATTGATCCCCTCTATCTGTGAGAAGCCTCGGGCAACAAATTTTTCCTTGTACTTCTCCACACTCCCGTCAGCTGCCTGCTTCACTTTGTAGATCCATCTCGAACCCACCACTGATTTCCCTTCCGGCCTTGGGACAATCTCCCATGCACTGTTTCTGACAATCGAATCATACTCTTCCACTATGGCATCTACCCATGCGGGGTCCTCCACAGCTTCCTCGAAAGAGGATGGCTCTGTCACGATACACTTGCTCATAAGAGCCATGTATCCAGTATACCGGTCAGGTGACTGTCTCTGTCTGCGCTGTGATGTAGGTGCTCCTACAATCTTCTCTGCATCTTGAGCCAGTCGCTCAGCTTCTGTAGTGCGCTTCCACCCTCTGATGGTTGGCGTTGCATGAGTGGTCTCTTCCACTCCATGAACCTCCTCTTGTGGCTGATCCACATCCCGAGGCTCATCCTTAGGAACTAATAGCTCCTCATCTGCATGCAAGTGTGGCTCCCTCTCAAGCGAACACTTCATGGCTTTCTCCTCCTGAAATTTGATATCCCGTCGCACAACAGTCTTGCGACTATCTGGAAAATACACACGATAGTTGTGGGGCGTATCAGTGTACCCCACAAATATCCCAACCTCTGCGATCGGCTCCAGCTTCTTCCTGGCATCCTTCGTCACATGAATGTAAACAGGTGAACCAAAAATCCTCAAATGGGAAATATCAGGCCTCTTACCAGAAAACGCCTCCTCGGGTGTACTCATGCCAAGTATCCTGTGAGGACAACGGTTCTGCACATATACTGCAGTATTGCATGCCTCAACCCACAAGTGTATGGGAAGGCCCTGATCATGCAACATCGCCCGTGCAGCACCCACGATCGTTCTGTTCTTCCGCTCAGCAACCCCATTTTGCTGTGGGTTATGAGGTGCTATGAGCTCTCTTCGAATTCCTTCTGCGCTGCAAAAGTCCTTGAATTCGCCAGAGATGAATTCACCACCATTGTCGCTCCTAAGAGCCTTCACCTACTTCCCCGATTCTTTCTCAACCAGTGCCTTGAACTCATAGAACTTTGAGTATGTCTTGCTCTTCTTCTGCATGAAGAAGATCCAGCACTTACGAGAAAAATCATCAACAAATATCACATAGTACCTGTGCTTTGCTGTCGAAGCTACTGAGAAAGGTCCACACACGTCTGTGTGAATTATCTCAAGGATCGTCATGGCACGACTATCCTTCTCGTGAAAGGTGGCTTTCACAAATTTTCCCAAAGTACATCCCTTGCACTGATCTGACTGCGCAAGTGTACCTTTGGGAAGCCCGGTAGAAATCTGCTGCAAAATTTTCAAAGCACCATGGTGAAGATGGCCCAATCTCCTGTGCCATAGCTCACCCTCATCCCAGCTCACCACTCCTACCTTTCCTGCCATTACTGCGCAACCATCTACCTGCAATTGATAAAGGTTCTTAACTCGAACCCCTATCCTCCGAGTTTCACCAGTTGCCTTACTGCGCAGGAAAGCCTTTCCCTTGCTAAAGACAACATCATATCCCTTGTCTTCTAACATCGCCACAGAGATAAGATTCTTCTTCAATCCTGGAACATGCATCACTTCCTTCAATACGAAGGGTTTACCAGACTCCCTCTCAAAGGAAATGGTACCGATACTGGTCGCACTATATCTATCATCATCGCCCATCTCGATGTGCACTCCAAGATCTTTCTCATCCAAATCAGTAAACAAATCTCGATCTCCTGTCATGTGAAAAGATGCACCACTGTCAAGAAAACACACTGAACCCATCACACTTTAGACCAAGCATGTGATCAATGAAAAATCCAGCTCAAACTGCGAGGCTAAGGCCTCTCCAGCTGCAGATCCAACAGCCTGCTTATTTTTTTTCTTCTGTGGACAACTAGTGGCATAATGTCCATGTTGGTGACAATGAAAGCACTTCACCTTGGACATGTCTTGCTTCTTGCCTTTCGCACCGGATTGAGAAGCATGCTTCTTGCTCTTCCCCTTCTTTGCTTTGGCATACAAAACTCAATTTTCTTCATCAGAGTTCTTTGATGAAGATCCGTCCCTGGTACTTCGCCTTATCTCCTCTTACACAAGATCCGACCAAAGTCGCTCCCATCCTGGCAATTTCTCCCGACCATTGACAGAGTCCTGATAGGAATGCCAACTCTTCGGAAGCCCAAGGAGAGCCAATCTCACCAAGTCCTCGTCATCAACAGTAACCCCCACACTTCCCAGCTCATCCCTACATTGGATGAACTTCGTGAGGTACTTGGGCATACTGTCGCCTTTCTCCATTTTTATGTTCCTAAGTTTATCCTTGAGCGCCAACTTCCTCTGGTCGCTCTTGCTTTGAAATAAATCTGTCAAAGCTTTCCACATCAAGAATGGAGAAGATTTACCATGAAGGCTAGACACTATGTGATCCTTCACACCTTCCAACAGAATCCTTCGACACTTTGTTGTCTTCTTTTGCCATGCGTCAAGTACGGCAACATCACTAGAAGTAGGTTTTGGAATTTCTGCATCTATGAACTCCTTCAACCCATTATCATCCAGCACCGCCTCCATCCTGTCCTTCCATGCAATATAATTCGAGCTGCCCTCAAGGGCATACTCCAATCGCAATCCGTTGAAAGACATCTCAACTTCGACACCAAGAAAACACTGCTGCAAATTCGAATTCCACCAACACAAAACTCAACCGCTTCAATGTTTTGCAATTGCTCCAATGATCAATATCGCTCTGATACCATGTAGAAATTATATAACTGATATGTTATACATCCGAGATTCTCCTGATCACACACTATTTGACTTCATGCACAATACAGAATCTCTTCTACCATTGATCATTAATTGCGAAAATAAAATCAATTGCATGCACACATTAAAACCATAAAAATTCACACATATGAACATAGTAATTTATGGGAAAGCTTAAAGCTGAAAACCCCCAACTATCTGTATATTATATGTCATAGAGATCATGTAACAATCATCATACAAATCTCCTCACAAGCTCTCAGTACAATCTCCAATTGCTACACACTAATCAGGTCCGATCTAGCAAATCTCATGCTCCAATCTCTGCCACCTACTAGCCTGCCTCTACTGCGCAATCACTGCTGAAGAATGGCTCTGAATGAACTCAAATTGGTCCAACCTTGCTCACGCAATCCTCATTGGCATCTCCAACCACTTTGTGTTGCAAATCATGCAACACTATAGTCACAACTAATAGTCACACTGCTCTTTCACCTACCTCTTCACTGGTCTCCACTGAAACTGTCCATGCACTGTAGTTAACTAATGTATTCTTTAGTTGATTAATGATTTAATAATTAGTGAATTAATTAATAATTAATTCACACCACTCTCACTAGTGTATCAATCAGTTAGACTAGATACAACTAGCTCAACTATGTTTAACTCAGTTAAACTGAACACAACTCCATCAACTACTTTAATAACTCCACCAAACTCTGTCACATGAGTTCTAACTGAAGTATCCATGCAATAGCTCCACTTAACCCTCAGGAATAGCGTAATTCCTTCTGTCAGCTCCTGTGCCACATCTGTGCACTTAACCGAAGTGCTCCAAGAGAATAAGATAATGTTTATAGTCCAAATATTATTAAGAGCTAATAATATTCGACATATCTATTTTTAGACTGGCAATCTAAAAATAGATTCCACCCAATATATCTAAAATTATAAGTCCATCTATTTTTCCAACTTGACCAACCATCCACAAATAGCATCCTGCAACTCATAGAATATGATCGACATGTCTAAAAATAGATATAGTCTAAAAATAGACTTTGCGCCAAAAATAGCCTGCGGGCCCACTTAGTGAAGGCGACTCTTTTCACTAAGCTCATCATCTTTGTGGCACCAAAAAATAGCTTATGTAAAGAAACCCGAACCATGCATCCAAAATAATAGAGTTTATATTATAAATAACGATGAGGACTGCCACAAGAAAAGTAGGACTCAAGAATAGCCTTGATAAAGTCTAGAAACAAACTACGAAGAACTTGTAGAATTGGAATAACATAGCAATTATAACAAGTGAACAAGTACATATGAGCATTACGGTTCAAAACTTAAACTAAACTCGGGTGGTTTTATACCAAACCTCTCATTAAATGGAGTCGACACACGACAAAGTTGTCTGGACATGAAGAAGGAATGTATATATATATATACGTATAAACTTGAGTGTATTTGCATAGATGTGCAATAATCAAAACATAGTGGCCACTAAAATCATAACATTATCAGTGTTAAACTACTCTCACCCTCAACAGGGAAAAAATGAGAAGTAAACCCTCGATGGGCTGACAAATATATATAAACCCTTGGACCAGAGAAACAACATTTGAGAATTATCTAAATGAGCATTTGTGGAATTAACAAGTACACCTGAAAGAAAGCAGAGAACTTTTCAATAAGGAACTGCTGCAAGAGAAGGCGAATGTGTGAACAAAAATCGAGTGTGGAGTCAATACCTACATGGAAAAATGCACATATGAGCTAGGAAGAACTTAACGAAGAATTGTTAAAACAATAGTTATCAAAATGGGTAAAGAAATATCACCTTACCTTGGGTCTAGCAAGGGTAGTGTGCCCTCAGACCTACAAATAAATCATAAACCATGGGTATTAGACAATGCAAAAAAAGTGATAGATTTATTGAAAAGACTTGGTTCTGAAGTTAGATAAAAAAGAAGAAGCAAGAATACCTAGATAAACTAAATAAGGAAAATTACCCGGGATAGAAGCTGAAGAAGGATGCCTTAGGCTAAAAACCAATGCGGAGAACTTGGTATACACCTGGGCACCATGGTCACATTGTGGTCGAGCTTCTTTCGGCAAAATAAATTTCTAAGGTATTTCATTAACCGAGTGACAGTATCGTGAGCTTCGTCACATCCGAAAATAATTAGCACAGAGTTCAGCGTTAAGAGGCAACACATCGGCATAGCAGGGGAAGAGACTCACCATTGCTTGAACCTCTGTGAGAAAAACATTGCACATCAAATACCCCATAATTTCAAAGCTCGAAGACTGAAGCAGCGGAGGTGCAAGAATGGAGTGGTTAGGATTTAGACAGGGGGTAGATTGATACCCTAACGAACCCAGGAACAACCTCCACTGTCGATGAGTATGAATATCTACGAAGGCAAGCGGAGCCACATGCCAGCGCATTGTGAATGCTTAAGAAATGGAGGTTCTGGACTGACAAGTCCTTAAGTCTCATAAAGAATTTAATATCTCTATGGGATGGAAATATTTGATCAAAATTAATATATGTACTATCAAATACAGCTAAGCCCGAGTGTGTATCATTAATCCTCCTTGAAGCCATGGTAATTACCTTTATAATAATTGTAATTGCAAGATTGCAAGGCATAATGAAACAAGGACTTAATGAATCACATAACAATCACTAGAATCCCCGATGTTTAGTTTAAGATTATATTTATGAGTAGAATTATAAGATTTGTTTTGTGGATCACAACATTTTAATTATTTGAATTCTAGAAAATAAAAACTAAGGTAAGATTCAATTTTACAAGCGTAAATATTCTTAAGGTAATTAATGGACAGTTAAGGTAAAAAAAAAAATTATGATGGATAATGATATCTATGAACGTTACATATGGTAAATAAATAAAACGTATTTTTATACTTACTCTAAAGGTATAGTAAATAAATATAAATATAAATAAACTAAAGGTGTGGTAAATAAATAAAACCTCTTTTTATATTTACTCCATAAACCTCTTTATATTCAAAGAAAACTCAAAAATGAACTTTATTTAGGTAAAGCCTATGGGAAAAATACCATTTTAATACCATGGCCAAATACCATATTTATAAAAGAGGTATGGTAAATAAATAAATATAAAAGAGGTATAAAAAGGTATGATAAATAAATAAAAATATATCAAATAGGATTAGAAATCAACATCTAATTATATACCAAGCCTATGGGCCAAATACCATGGTTAATAAAAGAGGCATGGTAAATAAATAAAATATAAAACATCTTTTTACATTTACTCCATAATCCTCTTTATATCTACAAACACTCAAAAAAATAGTTTTATTTAGGTGAAGCCTATGATCCAAATACCATGGGCCAAATTATTATTAATACCATAAAAAAAAAAAAAATTACTAACCCTAATATTAATATTAAAATATTATTATTATTATTATTAATATATTATAATATTAATATTATTAAATTTAATAATTTTGGATCCCTAAGGTTTGTATTTGAGTATACTATATGCATTGACTATCTCATGTAAAAATTTAAACGTAAATGTAAATGTAAAAGTAATTTTTAACATTTAAAATGTAATCTAATTAATCTAATGTTGGCCTAATGAAAAATCACTTCTCTCCCTAAATATATAAATTTAACACAAAAACAAAGTGTCGAATTGTGTTTTGTAAGGAAGCATATTTGTGACACTACGAAGAGTGAAATGATATTTGTAAGAAAGGATTTCAAGAGCTTTGGGAAGTGGAAAATAATATTTGTTGGAAAAACGATTTCAGTAAGGATTTCAAGAGCTTTGCTAAGTTGAAAATAATATTTGAAGGATTTCAAAAGCTTTGCTAAGTGGAAAATAATATTTGCTGGAAATGATTTTAGTGCAGTGCAGTACGAAATGATATTTGTTAGCCATCAATAAACTCTGTCATATCACTTGATGGCTTAAAACAAGTCTATTAGTATTCAAGAAACAAATTTGGAGCAAATCTGTGAGTTCTTGAAGCCTTGCTATGTTTTTTGTACAAAGGACCCATCTCACTAATATCTTCATAAAAAACCCTTCAAAATAACCCTGCTGTTATCATGAAGAAGACTGTTTTTTGGACCCCTCTTCCACCATCTTTCATTCATAATTTCCCCTTAAAAATCCCTCCACTCCCTCAAAAATCCCATTTGAACCAATAAAAGTCCTTTTTGTTGGTTTTGAACCCTTCTTTATATCTATCAGAACCTTTAAATACCTTCAAAAACCCCCATTTCGGCCTTAAAATCTAACCTTTTCATAAGCGGACCTTTAAGCCCCCACGGGTTTAAGTTCTCAGCTCCTTTCTCCATGCGACCGGGACCTGCGACTATCGGCCTCAGTTGTTAGCCCTTTTCTCGCTATCGGACTTCGCTCCGCCCCTATTCCTTCCGCTTCCTTATGTTTCCCCACCGATGGGATCTGAGCCATTGATCTTGCAGATCTAACGATTCTCGCTCCATCGCACCAACAATTTTCCTCCTCGATCATCACTTACCAAACCATCCTGCCGATATGTTTTGGACCGTTGATCTGGCTCCCCCAGATCCAACGGTCGGCGCACTTTCGCTGTTTCACTACCCCTTTTCTCCATTCATTCGTTTCTGCGGCACGTCGATTTCATCTGGACCATCGATCCTCCTAATCGGACAGTCATCGCTTCATCGCCACATCGCGGTTCACCCCTCCCCTCGCACCATTCATGCCCTTGTGCGATTTTGCGATGCATCATCCACCGTTGATCATCTTGATCCAACGGTCAGCATGCCTCTACTTTTACCCCACCCACTTTTCTCCAATTTATCTCCGTCGTTGATCAAGCCCGATCCAACGACCTGCATTCATTCTCGCACCCATTTCACCAATTCTCCCCAGTGTGCAATTCTAACGCGAAATAAGCGGTTTTAGAGGGACACGCATCACTCTCTGACCTGTATCGCATTCCCCCAGCCCAATACCACCTACCACCCAAATCTTGCATGAATACGACCTCTGGTATTCCCAAAAACCACTTTTCCAGTTCTTCGCACCAAACTCAGTTTTGAACCCTGGTTTTGGTAGTTTTTCACCATGAGACCCTTTTCCGCTGCATCCATCGCCTCCTCACAGCTCCTCCACTTCTGCCCGAGCCTTTGAAGCAGTTCAATCCCTCGCACAGGATTTCATAACAAGTTTATCGTTGTATGTAGGTTTAGAATGGTGGCTTAATGTTACAGGCCCTCCCACAGCCAAACACCAGTGGCAAAAGCTGAGGAAGACGATCCTGAGGCTGAATCAATGCAGAAATGGATTCATGGGTTGATTATTAATGTCTTATCAATGTCTCATGAACACTGGTGAAGAACAAAACCCCCAACGCAGAAGCCGAGTCACCTGTACAATACAACAAACAATGAAGATCATAGATTAGAGATTAAGGGATAAAGGTTAAGAATAAAGCAAGAAAATAAATGGCTTAACTTGCAGATCAAAGATAAAAACACAGTTAAAGCCAAATCAGTGTTAAATGACAAATATGGACAATTCAGCAAAGGAGAGCTTCGAATGACACATCAGTGAAGCTATTTACTCCTCCTAGGACTAAAGACACCTTGACAGTTATTATGCTGACATAACCTCTTTAAATTGTTAAGGCAGTTATTGTAAAGGTATGGGTGGTCTCAAAACCCATACTGTCCACTTTACATGTACCAAAAGAAAAGACAGGACTGCAACAGCCAGATTACTTCTCCACAAAGACAGTCTTTGGAGTTATTACTAGTTTGATAATTAGGCCCCAAAGTCTACAAGAAATACTAGAATGGGCAAGAAATTAATGTAATATTTATGACACAGAATGGGCATTCGAATGATTTTCTCCTCTGTTTTAATTGACCATTAATACCATCTCTGTCACCTCTCCTCCCCATTTACCTATAAATCCTATTCGAACTCTCATTGTAAAAGTTGGCATTTGGTGAACTCTTTGAAGTAATACATAGACTGGCAGAAGTGAAAAGAAATTGGTGTATTGAAGTTTGTGGATGGCTTGGCTTGTTTATTGATGAAGGAGGCTAGATCATTGGATCCCTGAGCCTGGTTGTGGTGAAGTACTCTCTAACAGTAATTGTTATTTCTTGTTTTCCATTTTGTTCCATCATTCTATACTTACAGTAGAGTAAAAAGTTTAGGCTAAGAAATGTCTCCTAGAAGCACCTTAGACTTGTTTTCTCTTCACTGTCTTTATGTTTTCATCTGCTGAGGTATTATTGAGTAGTCTTAATCGCTCTCTTGAACCCTCATGCTTGTTTATTTCTGAAATAGTTCATACAGTTGGCCTCAAGAACGATTTATGGTTTTCCCTGCTTGCTTGTTGCCACTTGAAAACTATTTTCGAAGTCTCCTTTCAAAGTACCATTGTCCATAGTCTGCCAGAGAGGTCTGTTTTGATCATACCCTCTGTTCTTGCTGAGATAATTGTTTTGAAGGTCTTTAGAATTGCAGTCTTAGATGTTTAGGTGTTCCCTCTTCTATGAATGCAGTGATTTGTGAATCTTATATGTTTTCTAAATCCTTGCTAGTGAAATATTTAGAAGAAATAAAGTGTTCCTCGCCTTCTGTATTTCATTGGAAAATTCTGTCTTGAAATTATCATCTGCCGAAGTGTGGTTTGTGGAATTCATGGTTAGCCCTGTCTATCAAATGCATCTATATGTTTAGATAATGTTTTAAGTCCCTTTGTTGAGAAGTATAGATAATTAAGGATTCTTAATTTCCCTTAGTTTTACTTTTCATTCTAAGTCGTCAATGTTCATTTCATCCCACCTGCAAAACCCAACAGATCCATTGACCAAGTTAGATTTTCCCTTTGGTACTCCAAATTCATCAATCAAACCTGCTATGACTACCACTTGACTCCATTGCCCAATGGCTTATAGAATTCCCCACTCTGTCTATGCTGCCTAGATCATCTATGTCCAACACAAATCTGCACTTCATAACTAGCCTAATATCAACCTCTCAAAAGCATCAAGCTATATCCTTACAAACATATTGAGAGATCCCTCTCTGAGACTAGGAGGGCTAGACCCTAGAGCTCTAAAGCTTGGTTTGAATGTTGCCTTGTCATTTGGTTTTCCAATCAGCCAAATCACAGGACCCCAACACTATTGATTTTTAGGTTTGATTTCGATTGCTCTTGCATTTCATTTTTTTTTCTACCTTTTTGTTTTTACCTTTTCATCTACTTCTACTACATGGATGTGATTATGGGTGATGAATCACTCTTACCGCCAAATTATAATGATTTAGTTTATGCCTTGGGCGAAACAAACAAATTACTTTCAAGAATCTATTTCTAAATGTGTAAAAAACCCACCTAAATCCATCTTAACTCAAGATCTATCATGCGCACGAGATCAAATCTCTAGAGGTGCAAACCTTTCCTCAAGCTTTACATTCAAAAAAATGATTTGTAAGTAGAAATATTCGATCCCTCTAAACCCTTAATAAATCTAAAAAAATAGATCTAGCTAATTTAACTACATACCTTAATAATAATAATAAAATTAAAATAAATAATAATAATAATAATAATAAAATTAAAATATTAAAATAATAATAATAATAATTTATATATAACCTCTTATCTTTTATTTTTTCCAATTACCTTTACCTTTATACGATCATAAAAAGAAATACCCATATAAGCATTTTCATGAATATTAATTTATGACAAATAGCTCATCACATCACTGAATTTCTCATCTTTATCTTTAGACGATGATAACAAGAACGACCCCTCTTAGCTTTCATAGATATTCATTTATGACAAATCATTGAATTCGGGACTTGGAAATCCACTTTAAGTTTGCCATTAATTAATCAAAATTATTTATTTATATATATATATATATATATATCCACTTTAAGTTTGCCATTAATTAATCAAAATTATATATATATATATATAATAATGGCAAGAAAGATTTTCATTTATTAAAATTATTATATTTTTATAAAATAAAAATAAATATTCAAATTAATTTTATTTTTTTTTAATCAAATTATTTGATATATATATATATATATATATATATATATATATATATATATATTTCAAATTGTGGCCTATTATGAAATTATAAAATTAACTATAATCACAAATAAAATAAAATAATAAAATAAAAATAAATACATTTAAGAATTCTAAATAATCATTCTATTAGTTATTTTTATTTTGAAAAACTCAACAAATTCTTTTATATAAACTAGGTGACTATAGGAGATAAAACAAAATGAAATAAAGGTAGATAATTTCATTCAGTGGTCTTTAAAAAAATTTCTCATAATTTCTTTATGAATTTTTTTCGTTAATCTTCATCTCTAACTTCATTATGTTGTTCCCAACATTAACAACATTGTTCAACTTATAAACTTGTATGCATGATATATTTAATTAACATATTACTATGTTTTTATCAATGATCAAAAGTAGAAATTGTTGGCAGAAAATTTTTGACCAGTTAATGACCAAGATTCAGCCTGAGTTGCTAATAAAGGAAGTCGTCATAGTCTAGCTCTTCTTCGACATTTTCACTCCCTTTTGCAAATGAGCATCTCACCTGAGGTCAAACAGAACCACAGAAAGTTGAAGGGATTCTAGATTAATATCATAATGTAATTCTCATCATGATCAACTGTCATCTACACAAGTATATTATAACTGAAACATAAGGCCATCAAAAAATAATTCAGAACACTACTTGCATAAATAAAACCGAAAATTTAAAGGGGGGAATATATTTGTCACACAATCGCAACATCAACACATAATTCCCCAAGCTCCATTTAATTATTAACACCAGCCATTACATCAGAGATCAGTCAGATCTTCAGGACTCTATTAATCATAATATTATGTTAACCTCTACAAAACATATGCTAGATCTTTTGAGGAAACACAGAGATCTACGACACCGAATACACTAGCAAAGAGACTCAATGTATATGGAAAATTGTTGTTGAATTCACTCCTCTATAATTTCTGTTGTAGTTGCTACAACACCCTCCAAAATTTCGGCCTATACCAAATTTCGAAGCCTTCCTTGGTCGTGTTCATCATCAACACAAAATTGGAAGTTCATTTTATGTGTTTTCTTAGAATGTTATGATCCCTTTCGCAAGATAGGCAAAGTGCCGTATTTTGGCATGTTGGTTGTTGCATTGTATGCATGAGCCTATTCTAGTGGTTCCAAGAGCTCACCTTTATGCAAATGAGTTGTTCTAACCTTGTAAGTACATGTTGCACTCATTTCCAAAGTATTAAGCATTATCACACAAGTGTCATCACTGTCGTCATAAAGTGTATCTTTGGTGTCGCATTTGTCATAACCGGTCGTAAAGTTGTTGCACAAAGGGAAATGATTTGTTTGAATGATATAGATGATCTATGTTGATTGAATCTTCAAAGTATTCTAAGTGTGTGATCACAGTCGAAGTTTCATCACCATTCACAATGATATCACAGATCCCGTATGTTGAAAATGGAAACAAGAATAGGTTTGTAATTTAATTTTCCCTTTATTAAATTAGAAGGAATTGTAATTCCACATCACATGACAAATTCTATGAGTTATATAAGTCAGGGAGAATTAGTTAGCTCAAAACATTCGAGTTGAGGGTCAAACTAGAGGCATGTAGAGTTATCCCTAAATTTTAGGGGGTCCAGTTGTAGTTTATTTTGAGTTGTAATTATTGAAATTAATTATTTAAGTTATAATCAGTTTAACTAGTTCTAACTGATGGAGGAACTAGTGATAGGTCCAGTGACTTAAATCTTATTTAATTCACATGTAGTGATCAATCAAATAATTGATAATTCGGTAAAAATAGATCATGCATGTCAGTTATGAGGAAGACCCAGTTAAGATTGGAGTTAAAGGGAAGTGTGTTATCAGTTGTATAATTAGAAAATTGTACACGTGGTGCATGGAGTCAGTAGAAGGCCTTAGAGATATTGGGCAAACATTATTGGGTAATTTCTTTATTAATAAGGGCTCAATTTCCCTAGGGATTGCACAATCAAGGTGAGGCATCTAGAGGCAAGAAATTGGTTAAGTATTGAACCAAAGCTAGCCTAGGATAGTGTGAGATAGGCAAAGATAGTGCAGAGAGCTCTCAAGCCTGAGAGAAGCATTTTATTTTTTCATATTCTTTGACTTATGCAACATACAGATAGCGAGGTTTCTAGCTTAGGATTTCCTTAGATAAATATTTGTGTTGTGCGATTGAAATTCCTTCTCTTTCTTGTTCATGTGAGTATGTGATCGTAATTGGTTTCCGCAATTTGTAGAATAGATTCAATTATTTTGTTTTAACATATTACAAGACCAGTTGAATCTATGTGAATTTTCTACATGGTATCAGAGTAGGAATCACTATGGAAGAGAATAATACGAATTTTTTTTGAATAGGTGAATCGAATTTGCAGATCTATTCTTTAGGACCAACATCAAGATCAGGATGTTGTTCTGTGGATTAAGACTCGAATATTCCCTTGAGGGTAGTTCTAATTATATAGCTTGGAAGGACGAGATTGAAACAATGTTGGAAGACAAAAGGCCGAAGGATTTCATAGACAGTTATATTCCTAGGCCCGCTACAACATATGCTCAAAATATTGATGCATGGAAGAAGAATGTAGCAAAGGTGAGAAGGATTCTGTTAGACAGAGTTCCAGATAATATTGTCCCGAACCTCCATGGAAAGGAAACTTCATATGCTATGTGGAAGACCTTAACATATTTGTTTCATAACAACAATGACCACTAGAAGTTTGTGCTGAAGGGCAAGCTCAGAAAAATCAAGATGGAGAAGGGTGACACAATACCAAAATACTTGAAAAAGTTCACTCAAGGTCCATATGAACTTGGAAGTGTTGGTGTTACAGTTGCCGAGGATGATGTTGAAATTGGAAACAATAAGGGCTTCCAATTTAATTTTCACTTAATTAAATTAGAAGGAAATCATAATTCCACATCACATGACAAGTTGTACAAGTTAACTAAATTGGGAAGAATTAGTTAGCTCAGTCAATTTGAGTTGGGGGTAAAACTAGAGGCATGTAGATTTTACTCTAAGTTTTAGCGCATATAGTTGCATTTTATTTTGAGTTGTAATTGTTTAACTTAATTATTTGAGTTAAAATCAATTTAACTAGTTCTACTGATGGATGAGCTAGTGAGAGGTCCAATGAACTAAATATGATCTAATTCACATGTAGTGATCAATCAGATAATTTATCATTGGCTATAAATATTTTTTGAATTTTAGTTCTAAGATTGACCCAGTTGCAATAGATTATCAGTTGAAGGGAAGTAGGCTATCAGTTGTACTATTAGAAAATTGTACAGTTCATGCATGAGGTCAACAGGACACCTTAGATGAATTACACAATCAATTCTTGGGAATTTTCTATTTCATAGGGGCTCAATTCCCTCAGGAATGTGTAAGCAAGGTTGAGCAACCCAGAGGCAAGTTTTTGGTTAAGTATTGGACCAAACTTGTTGGGATCAGAGTGAGACAATCAGAGACAGTCCAGAGAGATCTCAAGCCTGAGAGAAGCATTGTATTGTTTCATATTCTTGACTTAATGCAATATAAATATAGCAGGAATTTTAGCCGAGGCTTCCCCTAGATACATATTTGTGTTGTGCGATTGAAATTATTTCTCTTTATTGTTCATGTGATTGTGCGATTAAAATTGTTTCTCTTTCTTGTTCATGTGATTGTGAAATTGAAATTATTTCTCTTTCTTGTTCATGTGATTGTGAGATCGAAATTGGTTTCTGCATTTTTTGAATAGATTTAAGTATTTTTTTTTAGCATATTACAAGATAAATTGAATCTATGTGTATTTTCTACATGGTATCAGAGAAGGAATCACTATAGAAGAGAATAACCAAAGTTTGTTTTGAACAGATGAATCGAATTTGCAGATTTATTCTTCAGGACCAACATCAAATAAGGATGTCTTTCTCTCGATTGAGACTCAAATATGCCCTTTCGGTTAATTTAAATTACATAGATTGGAAGGAAATTATGGGGCCAGTGCTGGAGGACAACATAATGAATGAATTAATAGAATCTGATATTCCTAGGCTCGCAACACCAGATGCTCAAAATCTTTATGCATGGAAGAAGAATGTAGAAAAGGCAAAAATGATTTTGCTAGAATGAGTTCGAGACCATATTGTCTCTAACCTCCATGGAAAGAAAAATCCATATGCTATGTGGAAGGCATAAACATATTTGTTTCAGAATAGCAACGACCATAGGAAGTTTGTGCTGAAGGAAAAGCTTAGAAATATCAATATGGAGAAGGGTGACACAATACCAAAATACTTGAAAAAGTTCACTCAATGTGGAGATGATACTGGAAGTGTTGGTGTGATAGTTTCCCAAGATGATTTGGTGAGCCTAACACTTCTAGGCCTTCCCAAGAGCTGGCACAGTGACCAGGATTCAGTGAATGGGAGGGTGAAGCTACCAAAGTGGGAGCGATTGTGGTCTAACTTGGTACAAGAAGATATTCGGTGAAACACCAAAAATGGATCCTCATCAAATACTGATGAGGAGGAGAATCTTGCCTTAGCTAGAAAAGTGAAGAAAGGGAAAGGGTCCTATTCCAAATCAAATTCCGGTTAGGCAGGAAAGAAGTGAGAATTGTCGAAGGTAAAATGTTTTCACTGTCATGAGCTTGGACACTATGCTACAAATTATCGACACAATAAGACCGGCAAGAAGCCATCAGGAGGAGCAGCAGGTGAAGCACTTGCTTCACAGTTTGAGTTCGATTTCACAGTTCGACTTGGATTTCGAGTTGGATGCACATCGAGATGGGAGATGATAGGAGGTAATGCGCTATCAGCATAGGTACATTTACCTTTCAAAGGGAGTCATGTATTCCTCTCGCATTAAAATATGTCATGTATGTTTCTGGTTTAAAGAAGATTTTTTTTTTTTTCTATGTTGGAATATCGTGGTTATGATACGATATTTAGCAAAGGAAAGGTGCTCCTTTGTCACAAAGCCATGGGACAAGTGAAAAAGATTGAGGTTTGAGTAAATAAACTCTACAAATTGGATGTAGAAGATTATGTTTCCTTGAGCATGAAAACAAAGAAGGTGGAGAGTCTAGACATCAGTGAGTTATGGCAACGAAGATTGGGCCATATACACCATGCCACTTTTAAGATCATGTAGCAGATTTCTAAAATACTCCCTAAGGGTGAACTTGAGTAGTGAGATACATGCAAAGGGTGTACATTGGGGAAGTATACCAAAGCCACCTTTCATGATAAGGAAGAAAAGCAAAGGCGATCCTTGAGAGAGTTCACTCAGATATGTGTGGATCGTTCTCAATAGCCTCCACAACAAACCACAGGTATTATGTGAATTGTGTACATGATTTTTCACACAAGTGTTGGATTTTCTTCATGAAGAACAACGATCATACGTTCTCAAATTTTTGTGAGTTCAAAGCACTTGTATAGAAAGATACAGGGAAGAACGTGAAGGCTCTCAGAAGCGACAATGGTGAGGAATATGTCTCGAACGAATTCAAGAAATTTTGTGCTTAAGAAGGAATTCGATGAAAATTTATAGCACCTCATAACCCACAATAGAGTAGTGTTGTAGAAAGGAAGAATAGAAATATTTTGGTAGCAACACGAGCGATGTTTCATGATCAGGGCCTATCGTTGCATTTATGGGTGGAAGCATGAAACACATCAGTATTTGTGAAAAACATAAGTCCTCATCGGATACTTGGGATGAGTACACCAGAGGAAGATTTTTCAGGTAAGAGACCAGATGTGTTGCATTTTAAAATTTTTGGTTCATCAATTTATTTCCATGTGACCAAAGGTGCCAGGAAAAAGCTAGAGCCAACAACTGAGTTGGGAGTATTTTTGGGGTACACTGATACACCTCACAACTATCGGGTGTAATCACTGACACACAAGATGACAGTGGTTTGAAGAGATGTCAAATTCGATGTATAGAATGCCATGTGAATTTCCCTTGAGAGGGAGCTTCAGTTGCATGCAGTTGAGGATATCTTGGCTCAAAAAGAAGAACCTCAAGATGTGGAGCATCCATAAGAAGAGGTGTAGAGAGTGGAAGCACCCACCCATGGAGAGACATCCAAAGATAGAAGGAAGCACACCAGAGAGGCTAAAAAGTTGGTGCTTGATGCTAGAGAGAATGTGGGAGCACCCACATCACAACACAGGCAGAGAAGTTCCCCAAAGTGGTACACTAGCTACATGGATCTTATGGGCGAGATTGTAGAGATAGAGCCATCATATTTCGAGGAAGCAGTGTAGCAACTAATTTGGGTTGATTCCATGGTTGAGGAGTATGACTCCATAATCAGAAACAATGCATAGGAATTTTTCCCAAGGCTGGAGAGGAAGTCAGTTGTAGGATCCAGGTGGATCTACAAGGTGAAGCAGGAAACAGATGGGAGTGTGGAGAAACACAAGGCTAGATTTGTGGCCTGAGGATTATCTCGGGTGGATAATATTGATTATGATGATACCTTTGCACCATTCATAAGTTACTCATTAATCAGATCCATCCTTGCATTTTTAGTGCAGATGGGATGGAAGATACATCAAATGGATGTAAAGAAATCCTTCCTCAATGGAGAGATTTAGGAAGAGGTGTACATTGAGCAGTTAGAAATTTTTGAGACCTTCGATAGAGAGTCACATGTCTCAAGAATACACTATATGGGTTGAAACAACCACCTCATGCTTGGTACACCAAGATCGACACCTACTTCATTGGGTTGGACTTCACCAAGTAGTAAAGTAGATGTGAACCTTTACCATATTGTGGTAGAAGGTAAAATTTTGATCATTGTAATTTATGTCAATGATTTGATACTGACAAGAAATGAGCATCTCATCAAGTCTTGAAAAGAGGATCTTGCAAGATAATTTGAGATGAAGGACATAGGCACCTTGCACTATTTCCTGGGATTAGAAATTTGGAAAAGAGATAGGGAGTTATTTGTATCTCAAGGCAAGTATGTGTATGGTTAAGCCTACCAAGCTCTTTTGGAAGGAAGGAAAGCATGTGTTGAGATACCTCAAAAGCACTACAAAGTTTGGGTTGTGGTATAGGCAGATAAAGGGAGTGAATCTTCAAGGTTTACGTATGCGTAATGAGCAAGGAGTCCATCTGACATGAAGAGAATATCAGGGGTCATCTTTAGCATTGGATCAGCAATAGTTTCCAGGAACAACAGGAAACATAGATCAGTTTCACTTAGTTTAGCAGAGGCGGAGTACATGGTGGCCCGTTAGACAACATGTGAATCCATATAAATGAAGAAGATACTTGTTGGTTTGTTTGGTCGACAGATGGATCCGATAGTTATTTATTGTGATTGTTATCACAAAATTGGACCTGATAGGCTACTAATCAAATCAATCTCATGTAACTATTTCAAACCAATATTTTGATTGAGACTTAGCCTCCTCAACTTGAGAGGGCTCTCTCAAAAGGTTAATGATTTAGATAAAAATATAGATGGCTAACTCTATGTGGGGTAATAAATAGATAAAAGATAGATATAGGTTGATAATCACATTAGCAAGTACACATTGGGCTTATGGAGTCAAAATAGTTTTAGTAAACCAATGAATCTACTTAACATGGAAGTTGAGGCATATCAAATTTTTAGTCAAGAAATAAACACACATGAAACTGTAAAAACATAGTCAGTTCATTTATATAGGAAGTCAGAGCATATAAAGATGAATTCTGAGTAATATAGATAAATACCACTATAATAGGATAATAAGAGATGCAAATAGAATAGGAACACACCAAAACTCCTTCTAAATCCCAAGTTGGTTAAGTAGAAACTCTCTCTATTAGTTGAAAACTAGACAATTACAATAAGCACAGTCTTTTGCTAAAATGTCCAACCCTTTGCTAATTTTACCCAACGACCTTTAATATTATACCATTTACAACATGAGATGATCTCATATTAGGCTAGATACATTGAATTTCTAACTCTTGACACCTTGCATAACCATAAAAAAAAAAATTAGGACAAAAAGACACCTAATCTACTAAACAATTCTATTACAAATAGGACTCAAACTCCTTATCACTTATCTATAACAACCTTATCTAAATTAAATTACATAATTTTCCAAGTGTATCAACATATGGTCGAATTTTGATGACAGGCTTCAGCTCTTCATGACCTCTTTGCTGACCTCCACAAAAGTAGGAAACCAAACCCTGTTTTTTAGGAATAAGATTCTTTTCCTTTTTTAAGCATTCTGACCATCATTTAAACTTTATTTCATGGTCCTTAGATATTGGATATTATATTAACATGTCTCATCACTCATCCCTAGCCTCCATCTATCCAAAAACCACTGTATAACTTGTTCAAATGGTTGTAATTTATGGCGCTACGAAAACACAACAGTTTCGTTGCGCCCTTTGTAGCACTGCCATTTCAACATTTTTTCTTCAAAAACTTGGTTCTTTCCTTATGAAACATTTTAATCATTCTTCAATACATCTTCCATAACAATTACAGCTCTTAACTCATCCTTTAACCCCTTGAAAACTGATCAAAAGGAGCAGAAAAGGAAGCTACAACAGTTTCATAGCGCTTTTTTGCTTTTTTACATTAGATGCGCTACGAAACTGTTGAGTATGAAGTTTTGTCAAAAAAATTTGCCAAGTGAAATGTATTATTCCCCAAAAAATAAAAACATAACCTTTCTTCAGTATTTACAATTCATACAAACTGTAAACCCATTTCATTCTAACTTTCTTGAGGCATTCATTCTTCATTTGCAATACATCCTTGCAGATTTTTCTTGAAAAATAGGTCTTGGGATAGAGCCTATATCTCCTGATACATGATGTATTTTGAGAAACTAAAGGAGTTTTTTGTAGGCAATTTTTTCTTTAATAAAAAAATCTCTTGGTTTTTTGAAACACGTCTCCTGCTGTCCAGAAACTGCATTTGAAAAACATATGTAAAACAGGAAAACTCTGTTTCTGAAAATAGGGCTTCAATGAAATCCTTGTATCTCTCAACTGATAACAACTGTGAGAACATTGAGAGAGTTTTTTGTATCTGGGGTTGTGATGAAGACAAACCTCTTTCATAATTCGAAAACACTTTTTCATTTGGCCAGAAATGGAACTTGAAGTTGACTGCTAAACAGTCATGTACAGGACAGTTTCATAACAGTAGTTTCATAGCGCATTTTAAGTTATCAATTTCTACCACCTCCTAATGAATTTGAAAACAATGAGAGAGTTTTTTTTAGTTAGGTCTGTTATGAAGAAAAACATCTTTCATATTTCCAAAATTCATTTTCAGTTTCTCAGAAACATCCTTTGAAGTTGAATTCTCAAAGTCAGAAAAAACAGAGTTTTGTTGTTTGCGCTACGAAACTATTAGCGCTTTCGTAGTGCAAAGTGAATTTTTTCAATTGATGCACTATGAAAGTAAGGTTTCTTGGATAATTAGGCAGTTTTGATGAAAAAACTTAGTGAAATGAAATGAATGATGAAATGATGAATGACTTGACATGAAAAACATTTAAAATGAATTTATTTAACACTAAGGAAGGTTCAAACCTAAAAATATAATACTCCCCTTTGGTCAAATTCAAGAAATGATTCCTAAGACCCTATTTTGACCCATGATCATAAACAAACTTGACACAATGATGTTTGAAATATTTTTGGGTGATAACAGTGGCTCGACTTGGAATAGTGTGCCCCCGTGGTACACTAAGAACCAGTAGTTCCAGTGCTGCTATCCATCTTCTTGGAATAAAAACTTTGAAATTTTACCAAGTCTTCTTCAAACTCTTATAGCCTTCACCTCGAGCTCAAGCTTGATGATCACTGCAGAAGAACCAAATCTGTACCTACTGAAAAGATGCTCAGTCAACTTTGATCTTATTCACATGCTCCTACCTACCCTATCAGATGCAATCTCCTTTTTTAACTCAAGCAACATGAAACTTACAGTGAAGTGAGTCAATGATTTGATCTGATATTTGAACCTGTTGACTGCACTTGAACCAAAAGTAAGCATGATACTGAAATGACCAAGGTAACATAAAATGTATTTGATCCTCATAATGAAAACATAACTGTAAATCTGGACTGTAGAACTCTTCCATGAAGTCAGCTATAGGAACATAGAAGACATGATATGTTTGATGCTTCTCATGAAATTATGTAGCTTTGGACAACTTATATATGATTTGCTCAGCCACACAAGATTTCAAATGTGTGCTATCAAACTGCTATTCAAACTGATTTTCAAAAACAATGTATTCTTCCTCAATCTCAAAAGATAAAGGAAGCAACACCCTATCTTTGTGTTCTGGCATGGAAAGCTTTTGAAAAGACTGATCTTGATCATGAAGATAATAAGATTTAATTTTACCTTCAAAAACTTCAATGTCTTTCTATTTAGGCCTTAGAAATCTATGGCAACAACAAAGGGGATAACCACCCGGTCCAGCCCTTAAGACAGTGCCTTTTCCATTTGGGATAGTGGCTCCGACTGGATATAATGGGACCAGTTTCCCAGAGTTGGGTTTTTGTTTGATTGTTGGGTTTCTCTCAAGGGATTTAAATGAATAATTCCTAAAAACTAAAACAAATTTATTCTAACATGTAAAAGCTTGAAATTAAAACTAATTTAATCTAACCCGGGATAATACTATTTTGATGCGATCTAAAATAATATCTATTCAATCTGTGATGATTAAGATCATCACAGATTTAATAGAATTATTACTTTGTAAGATGATTCTCTTGAAAAAATAATTAATCAAAAGAAAATGAGAGACATATCACATATATTTGATGATCATATACAAAAACACATTAATTCCTATCTTTATATCATACAGTAGTGCAACTGATATTTCAGATAAAAAAAATTGATTTCATATATCATTCATGAAAGTTGGATTCATCACTAATATTCAAAACAGAACTAGCATACATGATAATAGTACCAGATGTGTACTTTCCTATTCATCTGATCAATGATAGTAGGCCACATTCAACTCATACATCAGTAACTCTTTCAAAGAATACATAAGTGCATCAACAATGATCAACAAAATGATATGTAATTGAAATGGTTGTGTTCCATTATTTCATCAAGACATCCACAAACTTACTTACAATTAAGTATTCTTTGCGAATGTCCTCAATAAAATTATGGACCCTTCTCTAAATGCATGAGAAGGGTTTAAATACTATGCTAATTACCTACAAAAATATTATACAAAATATCTTATGAGGTGGTTTCAAACAACCTTCCTCATATTTAGTATCTATTTGCTAAAAATTGAAAACAAACTAACTAATAATCATGCTGGATGATAAGTTACTGTCAGTTGTGTTTTTTGCTCACAAATGTCGGACATCAGTTGAACTTGTGGAGGTTTGACGGATTCTATATTCATTTGTGCAGCAAATATAGTGTCTAGTAAAAACGACTGTATTCTCTGTATGGAGTTCAGAAAACAGTTCAATGTCATGATCTGATTGTGTGGTTTGACCAATAGCTTCCAGTATGCTTCCCAATTAGTTTTCTTTAGCTGTAGAAGTGTTTCTTCCCTAAGTTGACCAGCTTCTTTCCAAATTTGTTCTAAATCTTTGATATCAGGAAGATATTTGAAATATCCTTCTCTGATGAGCCTAGAAGTGTGTAATATATGGTTAATAATTTTGACCATATTCTTTATATACCTGTTGCTCTGGCTATGGCTAATTCTGCTTGTTTCACTCGTGCATCCCAGTCTGTAAAAAGAATATCTTCGAAAGTTTCCTTGATATTTGGGAGATCTGACTTCTTCCCTTCTTCTGTATCTTGCCATTCAATATAATTAGAGATTTTGATATTAAGTTCATTGAACTCAATCCTTTGGTTAATTACTGTGTTTGTTAATTGTTCACTGATTTCTAGATGTGGAATTATGTTTGACATTTGTACAACAAATAGATTTTGTTGTTTTGATAGTAAGGCACTTAATGCCGATGCTTCATTTATGAATTCCTCTGCAGTATGAATTCCTTCATATTTGGTAAGATCTTATCTCAACTGTTCAATCAGTGAATTTTTTCTAGATAAGTCATTTTCATGACTTATCTTAAGCATTTCCATCTCTTGCTGTACTCTGAGAAGTTGTTGTTCCACTTTCTGATTTAAACTCTTTCTTTCTTCATCTAGCTGCTGTTGTAGTTCTATGATTTTGACATCCTTTTCTTGGATCAAAATAGATACTTCTCCTGCCTTATCAATTGTCGCAGTGGTGTATGCACCAGCGAATTGAGATAGCCGAGTTAAACTTTCAATCGGATTTGATGGAGTATTTTTCCATACTACTTCCATAACTTCATTCCCCGGGAGTGTTTCAATTCTTCTTCTTTTCCTCTGTTTTCTCACTACAACCTTATGAAGAGGGATATAGAACACATCTAGTGGGGGAATATCAGTCACCTTGAGGATAATCTCACAGTCAGATCTGTAGGAATTATTTTTGTTTCTTGGGAGATTATCTCAGGAATTTCAATGATTTCCTTTGTTGAAACTATTTGTTGATGTGGAGTCTGGAATTCTGTATTCTTCTATGATGATGATGCCTATGGAGTATTTATGAATGTATTGCTGAATGAAGTACAGATTTTATCTAATTCACTTTGATTTTGTGAATTTAATTATTTTTCTCTGATTTCTTGAATTGCTTTAATAGTATAACTTGTAATAAAAAAATCCTGTGGAATCTGTCTGAGTCTTTGTTCTCTGAATTGATTGAATCTCTGTATTTCTTCTGGATTTAGGTTCAATTTGAAAAAATTTAGGATTTCTTCAAAATTCCTGATAGATTGCAAAAATCTTCAAATCTGTCATCAGTGTGTACAATAGACTTGAGTTTTACTGACAAAGTGAATTTGTTAGCAACCTTTTCTTGGTCGAAATATCTGGAGGGTAAAACAGGGAGCTTTAATAGCTCAATATTCTGACATTCTTTCAATGGATGACTAAAATTTCTAAGTGCAAATGAACCACATGAAATTGGAAACTTGGCCACAAAGACTTTTTACTGTCTTTCAAAGCTTTAATGAGTCCATTACCAACTGTTTGGTAAGCGATTTCTCTTGCCATCAACTTGTCTGAAACATATAATGGAAGAATATGCGGGGGAGAAGAGCTTCCAAAAACTCTAATATAGGAAAATTTTTCTTCAACAAAACTCCTACCCATCATTTGAAAGTCTGCAAGGGCTTCCTTAGTGAATCTAGGGCTCACTATGTCATACATAAATTGGTGAAGTGGTAATACAACTCCATAGCATAGCTTATGAAAATGTGGTGCATAATTATGTTCCCATATCTATTTATGACTCAAATGTATCAGGGTAGGGTATTTAGGGGTCCATTTCCATCCCATAACTCGAAAGTTGGTAGAAAAACAGATGGCATAAAAAATATATGCACTCATATAAAACTGGGGAACAGATTTGGAGGAAGAAGTTTTGGTTTGGCGATATTCATTAATTGCCTTGACTAGATTATCTGAAAGGATAGTCGCCCAATTCATTATGAGGGAGTTAACAAAGGAGTCAATTAGGGGAAGCCAATTTATGGAGAACTTGGTATTATCAGGTAAACCATATAATCTGGATAACAGTGTCGCTGCAAAGTTATAAGGGTTTTCTAATGACGCGATAGGATACATACCGGTTTTCTCATATTTGAACTTGTTGTGTAATTTCATCCAACCTTGAATTTCCTTGAATGGGTCTTGGTTCTTCTCAGCAAACTTTGCAACAAACTGACTGTTGTAGGTATCTTGCAGGTTGGGCAGCTTATACATGATCTTCAGATCTTCAGATCTTTAGGTCTGAAAGAACCTAGAATCTCATCCTTGCAGGTTCTTAACTGTCTGTCTTTGATCACTGATTTATCAAGCACCCATCGAATCATGTCGGTATATGGAAGAAGAGTAGCTCTCGCTGCCATTCTATGGAGGAAAGAACATGCAATATCTTTGAATTGCAAGTCTGAAGGTGTTGCATCATCGATAGTTGCTGCGACTTCCACTACCTCTAGCTCTTTGTCTTCAAGTATAGTGTAAATAAATTTCCATTTAGTAGCTCCCCCATCAGCAGTGCAGACAGTACTAGAGAATATAGGTTCCATTTTTGTTTGTTCGAATTCTGCAACAATCTGTTTGTCGTGCTTCTGAATAACTTTGTGGATAGACATATCTTTGAAAGGAAATCCCTATTAAAGACAGAGTAAATGATCAAATGATGGAAGATATATTGAAATGATATGTTTTGAAAGGAAAAATCCGGAAAACAACTATGTCATTAATTAATCATGACGCATCCATAATTGTTTACATTGGGATCATAAAACATAATTAATACTTTCTGACATGATTTATTTTTCATAAAACCTGTATTCAAACCTGTCATATCAATCGTATCATGCTCTTTGAACTTGTCTTAATGATGCGTATTTCCTTTTGTTTATGCCATATGTGATTTCACGAAATCGCAGTATCGCAATATCGGAGTTTTGCTAAGGATTGCTTACAGTTTGGCAGTGTAAATCTGCGATATGCGATTTATTATGTCGTTTGCGAAATTTCACATCGACAATTGCAAAATCGGGATTTTGCTGATTTATGGTTTTAACTTAAGAAAATATTTGTGTGAAATTGCGATTTGCGATAGAGATGTTTTTATTTAATTTATCAAAGGTATAAATTATTTTAAAAATAAAAATGGGTGGGGGGGGGGGGTTGCATAGCACAACAATTGGCGATTCACTTGGGAGAACCAGATATCTCTAATTGGTTTATTTTGACATTTCTAAACTTTCAAAACAAGGAAAAGATATAAGAATACAAATAATATGATTCATGAATTAGACATTATTTTTTCAGAATATAATCTATTTACTTATTTCATTTCTTCTAAATTAACTCCTTCAGTGATAATATATAGGTATGTATATCTGTCAGTACTTAGATTTAAAAAGATAAAGTAGGTTTTCTCTAAAATTGGTTTCATAGATTTTTACTCATTTATCACAGATAGAGACATTGTTGCCAGCAGGCGTTTATAGCCTCGAAAGGGTTATATTTTACCCAATAATGATTCATGGTCCCATCCAAATTTGATTTCTTATTTTAAAATATAATTATGACATATCATTAACTTTATTTTTCTTAATACATTTCCAAAATCATTGTCCAGGTTTGGTAGCCTGATAATGACAATGTCATTCACTGATAGTAATTTAGACTGAACAAGATGGCTCGTGATGAGACCCCTTGTCTATTGATTTTTTTATAATCATATAGCTATTACCCTGTTATAGTATGCAATTTTGGTAATATCAGTCTACATTATTTCTCTATGATCATGATAAACAAGCTCGTGATGAGACTTATTTTCTTTTGAATTTGTTCATTGTATATATTTCTTTTTATTTTTTATATTTCTAAAGAAGAAATTTTATCAGATGCGATGAATCACTAGCTCGTTTAAGAGTTATGGATGATACTTGTAGAGTTGGTAGATACCTTTTTGTAGAGAATCCTTGCTAAGTTAAAAAAATCATTTTCTGACCGATACATAATAACTATATTTTATGATATCTAAAGTCTTTTTCAGAAAGAAAATGCCTTCAGTAATTTCAATTATCTAAAATATAAAGTTTATTAATTTCTCATAATTATAGTCATCTTTCTCTTTACTTATTTATAGAAGCGAAAGATCAAAATAATTTATCAGAAATTTTGAAAATTTGAATGAACCAATGATGATACTATTTACAACTTTTATTTTCCTAAAGAAAAAATAAAATTTAAAAGCTTAATTTTCTAACAGAAATATTTTTTGAGAATTTGACCATTTACAGGCAAGGAATCTTTTCTACCTGATAAGTCTTGCAGCAAAAGGTAGATAAGCCCATTTTTTCAATGATTTGAAATGGACCAAGCCATAAGCTTTGGAATTTGGTATGCTTACCTTTTTCCTCATGTGTTTTATCCCATTTTAAA
This sequence comes from Pinus albicaulis, assembly GCA_034641835.2. Classification (NCBI taxonomy): domain Eukaryota; kingdom Viridiplantae; phylum Streptophyta; class Pinopsida; order Pinales; family Pinaceae; genus Pinus; species Pinus albicaulis. The sequence continues at coordinate 1,303,637,169 of CM076577.1, read as the reverse complement.
ACAAGATCTCCTATTTCAATTTTTTTTGAACTGGTGGATGATGTGTCAAATGAGGTTTTCACTATTTGTTGATGATGAGCATGTATAGCCTTAGCTTTTTCTCTTTGTTCTTCAATTTTAAGAATTTGATCTTGTCTAAGTTGAACGGAAGATGAAGGATTTTCATCAATAAACTACACTAAAGTCAATGATGGTATTGTTATGTTTGTGGGTAAAACTGCTTCTTTCCCATAAAATAACATAAATGGAGAAGTACCTATTGATGCTTTTTGGTCGATTCTATCTGCCCAAAGAGAAAATAATAGTGCTTTGTGCCAATTTTTATGATTTTGTTCTACAGTTCGTTTGATGATCCTGACGAGGTTTTTATTTGTAGATTCAGCTAATCCATTACCTTGTGGATAATAATTAGCTGAGTATTTTAATTTAAAACCTCTTTTCAAAGCGAATTCTATCATGGCATTTCTATAAAATTAAGATGCATTATCAAAGATCAAAGTTGATGGGAGACCAAACCTGCTAATTATGAACTGATCAATAAAATTTGTAATACCTTGTGTATTAACCACCTTTAATGGGATAGCTTCTACCCATTTTGTGAAATAATCTGTCGCAGTTAGAATATACCTGTGCTTTTTTGAAGAGTTAGGAGTTATTTCACCTATAATATCTAACCCCCATTGTTCAAATGGTTGTTGGATATTTACTGGCTGTAATGGTAATGTTATTTTTATTTCTCTTCCTGCTGCGGTTTGATACACTTTGCATTTTCTTGCGTATTCATGTGCATATTTAAATAGATTTGGCCAATAATAGCCAGCATGCAATATTTTATGAGCTGTGGTGTCTCCTCCGAAATGACCTCCAGTTGGTCCATCATGTAATTCCTGCATTACTTTTTCAGCTTCAGTTTTTTCTAAACATCTTAATAATACAGAATCATAATTCTTTCTAAATAACACATCACCTATGAGTTTATATTGATTTTCTTTAAGTCTCAGAGCACGCTTTGCTGTGTAATTGAAATATAATGGAGCATATCCATTTTTCAAGAAAAAAATTAGATCAACATATTGTGACTGAGAATCGTTTAGGCTTACCTTAAATAGTTGCATTTCATTTGATTGATATTCTTCTATTGATGTATGAGAAGCTCTAGTTAACATCCTTCAAAGACCTTTTCCCTTAAAATTTTTATCAAGGTGTATCTCTACATCATATTCTTGAAGTGTGGTAACCCAATTTGCTCTCTTCTCTCCTACTTCTCATTGGATTAATATTTGCCTTACTGTTGAGTAAGGTAATATTATTTTAGTATGTGTTTTTAGGAGAAAGGGTCTAAAATGTTTCAAAGCTTTAAATACAACATGTTTTTGTAAGGTAATATTATTTTAGTATGTGTTTTTAGGAGAAAGGGTCTAAAATGTTTCAAAGCTTTAAATACAACATAAGCTTGTTTTTCCACAGCTGAATAATTCAACTCAGCACCTTGTAGGTTAGAACTAAAAAATGCAATTGGTGCTTCATTGTTTTGATCATTTAACTATGTTAGAACTGCTGCGTATGATGTGTCGGAAGAAAATGTGTATAATATAAATGATTTAAGAAAATCAGGAGTTCTTAAAGAGGGGGCTTCTATGATGGCTTTCTTAATCAACTCAAAAGAATTTCTCTATTCTTTTCCCCATTTAGAAATTGAATTTTTCTTGATCATTGATTGCAAAGGTAAAATGATTTGGAAAAAATCGGGAAAAATCTTTTTAGAAAGTTAATTTGTCCTAAAAATTATTGCATTGTTTTTTTATTACGCGGTAAGGCAATTTTTTCAATTTCTTGAATTCTATCAGGGTCAATGTGGATTCCATTTTCGGAAACAATGAACCCTAATAATTTACCTTATGACTCCGATGCGGATGTTTAGTTTTGTTAAGGGGCCACTAGGTCTGGTTCTGCTCCCAAGGCAGTTCACTTGGGGTGGCCACATGGCCCCCCATGGTGCCTTAAATGCCACCTTCATTAACCATCTGCGATGGGCATTTAATCCTCCTCGCCGTCACCTCCTCCACCTTGATCAGCGCATACGCTATCAAATGGAGCATTTCAGCTCGAATTCTCCAGCTCGTTTTGATGATGGCCACCGACCTCTATCGCCATTGAGCTCTCTCTGCCCGGGTGGCTGTGCTACAGGTGGTGAACGAACAGCTACAGGTCGACGGTGCTTGTTGCATTGCTGCTTGGAAACCGTTCCGGGCTTCCACTACTCGCACAGTAACTTCTGTCCTATTAATTTCAATTTTCAAGATTCTCCTGTTTTTGTTGGTCATCTTACTCCTATACTTGTAGCTCCTTCCAGAGTTTGGTTGGATTCTTCTAAGAATTTCACCATGCCCAGGCTCAGGCAGAGAATGACTTGCAGGAGGGGTGCCTCTTGGGGCAGATCCATGGGCGAACGTCCTCCCCACAGCCCCAGTGTTGACTTCTCCTCGGAGCCTTCTGCAAGGCGCTCCGCTCAGAACTTTTTCGACCCTCCTGGTCTTCTCCATGACAGCCATGCTACCGCGCCTCCTCTGTCCATGCCTCCGCCCCATGCTCCCACAGCGCCACCTCTGTCCTCGCCCCAGCCTCACGCTTCCGCTTCCCCTCCTTGCCCTAGCAGTCGTTTCCTGAGACAATCCTCGCAACAAGATGAGTTGCGCTTCGACTGTGCGTTTGATCGCCCTTCCATCACTACCTTCATAACGGTTACCCTGCGCGAAGAAGTCTCCATCCCTCCTGCTCCGCCCCTTGGTCCTTTGCAGACTCCTTCTGTGCCCGTCTTCGACTCTCCTTCTGGTCCTGAACCTACTCCGTTCATGACCTCTTTTGGCGTTCCACATGCCCCCGTCCCTTCTTCCTCGGGACCTTTTTATATGCAGATGGAAGCAGGCCTGTCAGGCGAAGAAGAAGACAAGATTGCTGAAGCAGAACCAGAAGATCAATATGGCTGCAGAATTGTGGAGGAGCAAACTGCTTCAGACTAATTGTTCACTCTCTTCCATGACCAGTTTTCAATATGAGCTCTACTTTAGACCTTTTGCAAGGTTTTTAGTTTCAATGATAACACATAGCAGATACAGCTGCATGCATATTTTGTTTTTCTCTAGTTTTATTATGCTGAATGTAGTTGACTCTTCACCGGTTTCCCAGTTCTTGGGCGGTGTAATCACTTTCAAAAGAACTGGTTTCCCGTTTATGGGCAGTTCCATATTTAGACAGAACGTGGCAATCAAGCCTGGTCTCAGGCTTCCTCAGCTGAGTCGTGGCAGTTTTGTAACATTATGTTCATAATAGAAATAGCGCAATTTAGCAAAAAAAAATAATTTACCTTATGATAAGGCAAAATAACATTTTTTAGGATTCGAGGAAATGCCGAATTTTCTACATATTTCAAAAATGTGTTTTAGGTGATTAACATGATTGTTTCTATGCTTAGAGTAAACAATAATGTCATCTAAGTATATAAATAACCGACACACTAATCCTCTCGAAAGCTATATTCATAGCACGTTGAAATGTGTAGCACGAGTTAATCAACCCAAATGGAATTTTTGGTATGCGTATGTTCCCTATCGGGGTCCTATGATTTGGCATATTGGCATGCCAAGTGACAAGGCAACATGCAAACCAAGCTTTAGAGCTCTAGGATCTAGCTCTCCTAGTCTCAGAGAGGGATCTCTCAATATGTTTCTAAGGATGTGTCTTGAATGGTTTTAAAAGTTTATTTTAGGCTAGTTATGAAGTGCAGGGTTGTTTGTTTTGTTTGGTTGGACAAATGTGTTTCATGCAATATAGATAGAGCATGGGAATCTACAAGCCATTGGGCAATGGAGTCATGTGAAAATCCAAATAGTTCTGATTGAGAAGGAAGGGAAACCAAAGGGAAAATATAACTTGGTCAAGGATATGTTGAATAATATAGGTGAAATGGGATGAACATTAAGGACTAAGAGTGAAAAGCAAACTAAACCCTTTCACAATGGCTTAAAAGATTCGGGGAATGCCCTATTTCCTCAGGTAAGCTCATTGCTTTGGACTTAATTAACATAAACACTCAAAGAAGAGGAGAAATGCAGACTAAACCCTCTCACAATGACTTAAAGGATTCAGGGAATGCCCTATTTCCTCCAGTAAGCTCACTGTTTCGGTCTTAATCAACATAAATACTCAAAGAAAAGGAGAAATGCAGACTAAAACCCTCTTAATGAATTATAGGATTCAAGGAAAGCCCTATTTCCTCCTATAAGTTCACTGTTGAGAGCTTAATCAACAAAGACATACAATTGCATTCAAAGAAGAGGGAATGCCTTAGACATCTAGGACTGCAATTATAGGGACCTTTAACACAACAATTACAATAATGAACAGAGGGTATGATTGAAACAAGCCTCTCTGTCAAACTACAAGCATTAATAATTAAAGGGAGATTTCAGACACAACATTCAGTGACAAAGAAAGAGGGAATGCCTAAACAGTCTTTAGCACAACTAAATTAACCATTTCTGAAATTAAACAAACTGAATATTCAAGAGAGCTATTAAACTACCCTGTCATGTTCAGTAGCAAAAAACATATAAACAGTGCAGGATAAACAGGTCAGAGGTTCTTCTAAGATACATTTCTCTACCTAAACTTTTTATCCTACTGTAAGTCAAAGCATAATGGAACAAAGTGATAAACGGGGAATAACATTAACAATAAGAGATTACTTCACCAAAACCAGGCTCAGGGATCCAATGGTTTAGCCTCCTTCATTCAACAGAGAAAACAGAGACTTCCACACTCCTTCAGAACACCAATGCTTCTTCAAAGCAGCAATATGTATTACTTTAGAAATAACCAAATGCCAAACTTTTGCAATGAGACTTCAAAGAGTTTTTATAGAGAAAATGGGAAAAGTAGGTGAAGAAGGTTTTAATGATCATCAGAGATAGGAGAGGGCATTCGAATGCTCCATTATGTGTCATAAACATAACATTAAATTTTAGACCGACTTGGTGTCCTCGTTGCTTGTTGAGGTTCATTTGACATGACATAAATTAACCCACAGAGTGTCTTTTGGGAGAGATACTATCTGCAGTGGTACTGTTATCTCCTCTGGTGTGATTTAAGTGGAAGAATGGGCCTTTAGGACCCCCATACTTCTAAATAACTGCTTCTGACAGTTTGTAGTAGCTTCTTTGGTGTAATAACTGCTTGGCAGGACTTTTGTGCATGGAGATGGGTTATGTCTGTGTCAGTCAACTTCTGCACCAATAACTGCTTTGTTCCTTTGTACTTCGACCTGTTTTAGCTATGTTTATGCTTTAACTTTGCTGATTGCTCGAACTGCTTTTGCACTGATGCTCTCGAGGTTGTTCTAATCTTCTATGCCTTGTCTTCTGCCACTGAATATGTGATCCTCATCTTTCTGAGTATTCTGTGTATAGGTGGAGGGTTTCGCTGAGCTGGAGGGTCACTGAGGGTTCATGGATCTGATCCATTAATTGATACGACCTCGCCCTTTTTTCTGGTTCCTTTGACGCTGATTGCTGGCCCTGAGATTTCTATCTGAGCCTTTGTGTCACTTTTGTGACTGTAAAACATTTATCCTTCATCAGCCATGAAAAACCTGCAAACACACGATAAACTGTTATGAAAACTTGTGGGCTTGGTTTAGATTGCTTGCAGAGGCTCTTGGGTGGCAGAGAAGCAGTTAGGAGGTGGTGCATGTAGCGGAAAAATGGAAGAAACCATAGCAGATCAATTGACCAGGTCCAATGGAGGTCTAAGTGTGAAAGGGGACGTGGACCGTTAGATCAAGATGATCTACGGTGGAGATCTCTCGATGAGCGTTTCGGGAGAGAGATGGGAGGCAAACGAATTGAGATGCCGATATAACATGGACTGTGCGATCTCAAAGATCGACGGCTAGGACCAAAACTGAAAGAGACATTGTGGAGGGCAGCGGTATGGTGGAAAACCAGGAATGGTTTTCACATAGCAAAATGGGGGGAGGTTGTTATGGGCGGATGGAATGCGATTCCATACACCGGGCGACACGTGGATTCTTAAAACCACCTATTTCACAAAATTTTGAAAGGCTAATCCTCAGACATAAAAATTTTGTGATATGGAGTGTCAGTCGTTGGATCATGAGGTGTTGATTGGACGATGTGGGTCGCACGCGATAGGCACAAAGATGCAGGGGCGAAAAATGTGGTGGGTCAGGTGATTACATGCGACGTTTGTCGCGTTGCGGGCGGAGGTTGAAGGACTAGGTGATGCGATGGCCGTCGATCTTCTCAGATCAACAACCAAGATTTCATCGCATGGTCGGGGGAAAAATAACAAAGGGAAACAACTTTTGCGATTGCTATGGAGGGGGCTGTGGGTGGAGCGCGACGCAATCTCGGCCGTTGGTTCTTGTGGGTTCAACGGCAGAGATCAAATCGATGGATCGGGCCATCAAAGGACCAAATCTTGGGAAATAGACTTATGTTTTGTGCGATGCGACGAAGGGGTGTGGTCCCATGGAAAGGTAAGGAGACCGAGGGTTAAAGAGAAAGGGCTTATCGCATCGGCGGGTGGGGTAAAATCAAAGGAAGACAAGGGAATGGGGAAAAGACTCCGATTGTGATGGGGCGATGAGTCCTAGCGCCTGGTTATGGTTCAAGGTCATATGCGAAGAAAGGGGTTAAGGGCTAAGCTGAAAGGGGCTTAAGTCCTTAGTGAGAAAATGAAGATTTTCAAGGATTTTAAAGGGTTTTTTGAGGGATTTAGAGGTTCCGATAGGGGTAAAGACGGGGTTTCAAACCTTATAAAGGGGGTTTCACATGGATTGAAGGGAATTTAAGGCCTTTAGAGGCTAAATGGAGGGTTGAAAGATGAAATAAGGCTTTATGAAAATGGGGGGGAGAAAGTGGAAATAGGCAGTTTCAGAGGCCTTTTGGAACAGCTTTCTTCGGTGAATCAGCATGGTTTTAAGATGGAAATAGCAGTGAAGATTAATTCAAAGGACAAGGAATCATCATAAGACTTCAAAGATGATGGATTTTCAAAGGAAATATATCTCTTGAAGGCTTGAAAAAAAAATCTAGCCACCATGTGGTATAACAGAATTTATAGGTGGCTAACAGTGGCTCCACTTGGGGAGGGCAGCTTGCCATTTAGGTGTCCAGAACCTTAGTAATTTTTGTATTTAGCAGACCAGTGCCATTCCATTGGGAAAAATTCTTCATTTGACAACTTTTCACTGTCCTGCAACAAGAAATCCATTTGAACAACACTTCTACCTATCCCAACTATTTGTCCTAGCATTGTTTTCTTCTTTGAGTGCACTTGGACTGGCAAACTCTTTTTTCAACATTTTATTCTGCAAACAGAAAAATAAACCTATCTATTGCTACCCTTATTTGTCCATGAGTTTAGATTAAGCAATTGAACTCATAAGTTTCTCTACCTAACTATTATCTGTCAGGATTAGACTGTCTGACAGATTTTCATTCTCTATATTCTAAAACAGAAATTGAAACATAGCTAAACCAGGATTAGACTGCTTGATTTGCTGTGGGTGCATGGCATAAAGACAAGCTGCACATGAACTGAAACTTGTAGAAATTAAAAACCAAAATTTTGAAGGCTGAAGATCCGAAATTCAGAACGTTCTTCCTTCTCATTGTGACTTCGATTTTGAGCTTTTTAGAGTCACCCCTCTTTTTCTTTCAGCTCTGGTTTTGATCTTGTTAGAGTTGTTTTCTTTTTCTTTGCTGGTTTAAGTTTTGAGCATGTTAGAACTAGTTCTCTTTCTTCTTTCCTAATATGTTTTACTGATAAGCCAAGTTTAAACAGTTTGGCAAATCTTCTTCACTATCCTATCAGCAGTAAATTGAAATCTGCCTAATCATGATTAGGCTGTATGATTGGACAGTAGTGCTCCTTAAAGTAGTGGCATTTGAGCTTGCACACTTTCAATTTTTCCTTTCCTTTTTGGTATGGGGCTATACCTTTATTGTTTTATTTCTGCCCTCTTTTCTCTTTTTCTATTGTTTTTGTGTTTTTCAATTTTTTTTAAAGCAGAGAAAACAAAAACTAGCTAAGTGCTCACAGGCTGAACTTTATTGACATTCCTACCTACCCTAATCTAACTTGGAATATTTACATGTTTAGCTAATGAACTCTCTTTTCCAGTACAACCAATCTAGTAAATGATTCCATGATTGGTCCTTTCTCATCTCTTTGGGCAGGCTGGACAAGCAGGGCCACTCCCATTCCTTTTGTTTCTTAGTAGCAGTGCTAAAAAATCTTCTTGCTTCTGATAACACCTTGTTGCTAACAACCTTTATCCCTTCTTCAAACATTTTCAAGAAATGAGCATAGGGATCTTGAAATAATACCTGGTTGTGAATTTTTGGAAGATATGTTTCAACCAGGATTACCTCTTCTTTCTCCACTGGATCGAGATAAATATTTTCTTGAGAAAGAAAAACCTCCTCATCTTCGTTATCATCTGAACTGGAGGACTCATCATATATTGAAACGTTGTCCTCTTGTAGTCCTAGTAAGCTCTGGTTCAGTGGAATGTACTCTATGAAGAGATCATCATATTCTTGAGCAGGGGTATCCTTTATTACCTCAATATTTTCAGGATAAGGTTCCTTATATTCATCCTGCTCAAGAAAATCCTCTTTCTTCTCAACCTCATCATCACAATTAATAGCTTGCTGGCTCCCAATTATGTGAAAGCTATTTCTGATGGTTTGGATCGGTTGACTGCTGCTTTCAAGCTGATGATAGTGAAACTCATGACACCAATCAACTATTGGTTGCCCTGCATGATTAGTTTCTGCTTGAAGCTCATCATCATCATCAGACTGATAAAAATTTTGCAAATCATTAGTATAAACCATCTCACCAATCAAACATATTGGGTTATCAGTTTTCTTTTCTTTGAGTTGCTCTACAAGTTTATTTTCTATTTCATGGCAACAAGGACTAGTAGGTAGATGAACAGTAGTGTTTTGTTCCAATGAAGATTTGAGGGTTGGCTGTCTTTTCAATATTAGATCAATTTCTTCCTCTATCAAGAGAGAAGGAATTTTATTTTTTCTTAGGACAGATGTACAGCAGTCCTCTTTCTCTTGTGTTGGCTGATTTTGAGGTTGGATGTCTTCTTGAGCCTTTCTTAGGGAATCTCTACTTGTGCTTGCAGGGAAACTTTGAGGAATTTCTTCTATTTCAAGTTTAGCGTCTCCTAGGAGGGTTATTGTTTCCTCAAAGTCCTGCTCACTTTTTGTATTTACATTCTGGTCGTAAAGTTCTCTTAACAGTGCAATACAAGATAAAGGTATGCTGTCAGGACTTTCTTGACAACATTCTTCATTGTTTTCTCTGTAATCTTGCTCATCATACATATTTTGTTTGTTTTTTATGTACTGTAGGGGTTGAGTTTGTTTTTGATCAGGAGAAAACATGGGTTTCTATGGATAATCAACATCTGTATCAGCCTCATGCCTTTCTACCTTCTTATCAAGTATGTACATCATTTTCCCAATCAGGTCCAATAATGTGTCTAGTTTAGCTTCTCTGTCTATACTTGATTCCATGTTTGTTAGTTACAAAGAGGTCATTGTATGTTTTCAACCAGTTCATAGTCTTCTACTAGCGGAGTCATTAGGTCTTTTGGGATTGTGGAGTCACCAGGTGGAATATTTTGAACTTTGTTGTCCATCATCAGCATGATTGGATCTGCTTAGTGCATTCCTAGGGGATTTTACAAGGACTGGTAAAGTAATAGGCCTACTAGAGGCCAGTGGAGTCGCTAGGTGGAATTTTTAGCTCTCTTGGAGGTAAAATGTTCTATGGTCCACCACCATTTTTATTATGAAGCTAATCTAAAACGTTTTTGGGTTTTCTGAGTTTTATGTGGTTATTTAAGGACTTACTGAGTTTACAAGAGTTTGCTAGACTATTATGTACTCAATAGGTCCCACCGTGATCGCCATTATGTTGGGGTCCTGTGATTTGGCAGAATGGCATGCCAAGTGACAAGACAACATACAAACCAAGCTTTACAGCTCTAGGATCTAGCCCTCCTAGTCTCAGAGAGGGATCTCTCAATATGTTTATAAAGATATGTCTTGAAGGGTTTAGAAGTTGATTTTAGGCAAGTTATGAAGTGCAGGGTTTTTTGTTTTGTTTGGTTGGACAAATGTGTTTCATGCAGTATAGATAGAGAATGGGAATATACAAGCCATTGGGCAATGGAGTCATGTGAAAATCAAAATAGTTTTGATTTAGAAGGAAGGGAAACCAAAGGGAAAATCTAACTTGGTCAAGGATCTGTTGAATAATATAGGTGAAATGGGATGAACATTAAGGACTAAGAGTGAAAATCAAACTAAACCCTTTCACAATGGCTTAAAAGATTCGGGGAACGCCCTATTTCCTCAGGTAATCTCACTGCTTTAGACTTAATTAACATAAACACTCAAAGAAGAGGAGAAATGCAGACTAAACCCTCTCACAATGACTTAAAGGATTCAGGGAACGCCCTATTTCCTCCAGTAAGCTCATTGTTTTGGACTTAATCAACATAAATACTCAAAGAAAATGAGAAATGCAGACTAAAACCCTCTTAAGGAATTATAGGATTCGGGGAACACCCTATTTCCTCCTATAAGTTCACTGTTGAGAGCTTAATCAACAAAGACATACAATTGCATTCAAAGAAGAGGGAACACCTTAGACATCTAGGACTGCAATTATAGGGACCTTTAACACAATAATTACAATAATAAACAAACGGTATGATTGAAACAAGCCTCTCTATAAAACTGCAAGCATTAATAATTAAAGGGAGATTTCAGACACAACATTCAGTGGCAAAGAAAGAGGGAACGCCTAAACAATCTTTAGCACAACTGAATTAACCATTTCTGAAATAAAACAAACTGAATATTCAAGTGAGCTATTAAACTACCCTGTCATGCTTAGTAGCAGAAAACATATAAACAGTGAAGGATAAACAGGTGAGAGGTGATTCTAAGATACATTTCTCTACCTAAACTTTTTATCCTACGGTAAGTCAAAGCATAATGGAACAAAGTGATAAACAAGGAATAACATTAACAATAAGAGATTACTTCACCAAAACCAGGCTTAGGGATCCAATGGTCCAGCCTCCTTCATTCAACAGAGAAAATAGAGACTTCCACACTCCTTCAGAACACCAATGCTTCTTCAAAGCAACAATATGTATTACTTTAGAAATCACAAAATGCCAACCTTTTACAATGAGACTTCAAAGAGTTTTTATAGAGATAATGGGAAAAGTAGGTGAAGAAGGTTTTAATGATCGTCAGAGATAGGAGAGGGCATTCGAATGCTCCATTCTGTGTCATAAACATAACATTAAATCTTAGACAGACTTGGTTTCCTCGTTGCTTGTTGAGGTTCATTTGACATGACAGAAATTAACCCATAGAGTGTCTTTTGGGAGAGATACTATCTGCAGTGGTACTTGTATCTCCTCTGGTGTGAGTTAAGTGGAAGAATGGGCCTTTAGGACCCCCATACTTCTAAATAATTTCTTTTGACAGTTTGTAGTAGCTTCTTTGGTGTAATAAATACTTGGAAGGCCTTTTGTGCATGGAGATGGGCTATGTCTATGTTAGTCAAATTTTGCACCAATAACTGCTCTGTTCCTTTGTACTTCAACCTCTTTTAGCTCTGTTTATGCTTTAACTTTGCTAATTTCTTGAACTACTTTTTCACTGATGCTTTCGAGGTTTTACTAATCTTCTATGCCTTTGTCTTCCGCCACTGGATATACGGTCCTCATCTTTCTGAGTATTCTGTGTACAGGTGGAGGGTTTCGCTGAGCTGGAGGGTCACTGAGGGTTCATGGATCTGATCCATTGATTGAGATGACCTCGCCCTTTGTTCTGGTTCCTTTGACATTGATTCCTAGCCCTGAGATTGCTATCTGAGCCTTTGTGTCACTTTTGTGACTGTAAAACGTTTATCCTTCATCGGCCATGAAAAACCTGCAAACACACAATAAACTGTTATGAAAACCTGCGAGCTTGGTTTAGACTGCTTGCAGAGGCTCTGGGGTGGCGGAGGAGCAGTGAGGAGGTGGTGCATGCAGTGGAAAAATGGAAGAAACCCTGGCAGAGCAGCTGACCAGGTCTAATGGAGATCTGAGTGCGAAAGGGGACGTGGACCATTAGATCAAGATGATCTACGGTGGAGATCTCTCGATGAGCGTGTTGGACAGATAAATCGTTCTTGCGGACAAGACCAATCTCCCTAGTACTAAAGTATCTAGCAACAAACAGCCAAATAGACTAATCTTTCTCTAAGCATATATGATCTATGAAAAGCTCTATATAGGTGTAAAAGACTTACCGTTTGTCCAGTGCTTGTTTGAAGTTGTTGTTATCCCTCGCGTGCTTGAAGGAGTTTCACTTGTAAACCTGCAGTCACAAACAAGCAAAATATTACATAGCACCTGTATAGACATCATCATAAACCATGCTTATCATAGTGATCAAGGAATCGATGAAATAAACCATTAACTGAAAGCTTATTAAGAAAAATGAGTATATTTGTATTAATTTCAAAAGAAGGAAAACCTTACAACCTCAGCCTTGATGTTTCACAGGCCTTCCCGGGGTCCGAAGCAGGAGTCTCCTCTACTTTGATAAGCTCTACACTACTCCAACCAAGATGAATAGAGGTATGTAAGCTCTCCTCACAAAAGTCTTAGTTAATTGAGTCTGAATCTCAATAACACTTAACCTCAAATATCCTAAAGCTTGAACTCTCTTTGAGGCTACCCAATGCCTCTTTTTATAGTAGAAAAGAAGAGGTTTTTATGTTCCAAGTATGAAGGGATAGAATCCTCCTTCAAAGGGATAAGCTCCTCACATCAAGGGGTTAGCTCCATAAGGTAAGGGATTCATGCACCTCACAAGAGCGGTTCTGCCACCGTAAAATCCATTCTAGAAGCTTTCAGAATTCATTTTAATTGAGATTTTTGGAATTTACTTGCGCCTTTTTGATCTTACAGGGGTCCGCACCTTTAACACAGATAAAGTGCGTTCAGGTACGCAAGAGAGCTGAACATTAGGTGCGGGACCGCAGGCAAGATAGAGAGAAAGTGCGACACCAAAGTTTAGGAGATTTTTAGGAACATTTCTCTGATTTTCAAGGCTTGATATGAGGAACCGATATGTTAGACTTGCAAAGGGAGAAGTATGAGTAATAATGAGCTCATACACATAGAAGAATGTCAGGATGACAATTTTCAGTGTAACAGATTGCCCCTTAAAGTGCAAAGTCTGGAATAGATGATGCTGAAGTCTGTCATATATGAAGAGTGCGGTACTTTATCATTTCAAGGATCATACTGCAGACACCCCAGTCGGAACCTGTAAAAACATTCAATGCAAAATATATATATATATATATCATTGCTGAGGTAGGCATTCCCATACTCAGATCAACACTAACTAGAAACTATTCAAACTATTCTGATATAGGAATGATTTTGAGTACATCATAGTATAGACATGTGTAGACACAGTATGGACGCAGCCATCTGTTTGTAAATATTCCACTGTATAAATGATAACAAAATTCCTCGCAGCCTGGATGGTAGAAACTAGATCCAGGGTCTTGATTTCCGCATCTCGAACTAGTACGATTCTATCCATGTGAATAAATGTGTCGAAGTCGAACATGATAGAAACCACTTGATTACTAGTCAATGATGTAAAATGTTAACAAGTGTGAGAGTAACCATCAATAATGTCAATGGCTCTCAAAGTACCCAGTACAATCCATGAAATGTGAATGAATGAGCTGAAGTCGAACACGTCACGGAATCATTCGATCGAAGGTCAATGATGCAACCTTTCGTCGAAAGCGAGAAACCTGCCATTGAGGCATGCAGATTTCAAGTTATTGACGATTTATGGATCAACTTCCTAGATAATGAGCTATTGTCGATAGAAAGTGATCCGTCGTAGGCAAGCCCACAACACGAAATCATAGATCAAGTTTTGAAGAAATGTATTGGCAAGGACTGACTCAGGGATGGTCAATAATGGATGACAGATATTTTGCAGATGAATGGTTTATTTGAACTGTCCTCTTGAACACATAACAACACTGCAAATGGCTTGGTAACAATTGACCCAAAGCTAATACCTAGAAACCGGATGAAGACTTTCAAATGAGGTTTGATTAACTGTTAGGCAAAGGATTTTCCCAACCCAGGTGAACAAAAAGTGTCGTGTTCAAGAGTGGTTAACGGTTTTCCGAAAAATCAAAATACAACAAACATGCCCATTTTTCTCTCTTTTCCCCCACCATTCCTGGCAAGTACCTCTTTATTTTTGACAAGCTTGAGGAGGATAACATTTTCTTGTTTATAAGCTCATCCTTCGGATGAGTCCAACTTAGTTTAAGATTCGAACCCTAAGAAGGAGTGGTTCGTCCCTGTTGAAAATTAAACAGGTCCTTTACTGTTAAATTTTAACGAGTCCAGTATAGGAGAAACTCGGTGTTTTTCAATTTTAGGGAGTCAGAAGAAAAAACTTAAGAAAACTCCATGGGTGTACTTTTTCGTAAATTTATTCTCTCGAGCCCGAAAAAGGATAAAATAATGCGGGAGAGAACTCTATTGACCGTAATTAGTCAACGTATACCTTTTTCGTAAATAGTCCATTTCAGTCTGTAAAAGGGGTAAACTTATACTGAAGGGACGATTATTCATTTACTTTAACGATTTCGAACAATCAAGTACTCGGAAATATTTTCATGTTTAGAGAGTCTGAAAAGGGCTTAAAAGAGAACTCCAAGGTTTTTCTTTTTTGGTAAGTTTTAACGAGTTCGAAAAAGGGATAAAAATGTACTCATGGTTTTCAATTTTTCGTAAGTTTTAACGAGTTCGAAAAAGGGATTAAAATGTACTCATGTGGCCGACTTTTAGTTTAATTTATGAGCAGGAAAAGACAGAAAGAACTCGAAATTTTCATGTGTTTTACGAGAATGAAAGATAGCAAAATAATCTCGGGATTTTCATGAGTTTAACGAGTCTTGAAAATAACCGAATTTGACTGCATATAGGTTTCAGCTTGAAACAGAGAAAAACTATGCTTCAGAGTGGTTTCATTTTTACACAAGCTTGAAACAGAGAGAAAACTGTCCTTGATGCCCCCTAAGCGTAACTACTAGAGCGCATGCCCCCCCAGCTTCATTTCATTCAACTAAGTACACATCTGGTAATTAATAGCTGGATGGAATGAAGGTTCATTTACGAGATCATATGAAAGACCCGACCTAAAACTGTAAGAAAATTATGCAAAAACTAACCTAAATATATGACTTAACATTTACGAGATCTAGTCAAAGACTCGACTCAATTAGGGGAGGATTTGTTTCATTTTTTAATGAGCTTGACACAGGAAAAGAACTATGCTCATGGCAACGTGTTTCATTTTTTAACGAGGTTGACACAGTAAAAGGAACTGTCCTCTTCTACATGTTTCATTTTTTAAACGAGGTTGACACAGTAACAGGAACTTTCCTCAAAAACTACTTATTTCTAATCTACCTATATAACCTACTGATTCATTTTTTAATGAGGTTGACACAGGAAAAGAACTATCCTCATACCTGATTCATTTTTTAACGAGGTTGACTCAGTAACAGGAACTATCCTCTGACCAACTGATTCATTTTTTAACAAGGTTGACACAGGAAAAGAACTGTCCTCATGATACACTGATTCATTTTTTAACGAGGTTGACACAGGAAAAGAACTGTCTTCATAAACTACTTATTTCTAATATATTAATGTATTCTCTACAATCTACCCACTGATTCATTTTTAATGAGGTTGACACAGGAAAAGAACTATCCTCATCGCCGACTGATTCATTTTTTAATGAGGTTGACACAGTAAAAGAACTCTCCTCACCACCGATTGATTCATTTTTTAACGAGGTTGACACAGTAACAAAAACTATCCTCAAACTCACTGATTCATTTTTTAACGAGGTTGACACAGTAAAAGGAACTTTCCTCGCACTCACTGATTCATTTTTTAACGAGGTTGACACAGTAACAGGAACTTTCCTCGGCCTCACTGATTCATTTTTTAACGAGGTTGACACAGTAAAAGGAACTTTCCTCACTCACTGATTCATTTTTTAACAAGGTTGACACAGTAAAAGGAACTTTCCGCACAAACTACTTATTTCTAATCTATTGTCTACAATCTATAATCTATCTACTGATTCATTTTTTAATGAGGTTGACACAGGAAAAGAATTGTCCTCATCGCCGACTGATTCATTTTTTAATGAGGTTGAAACAGTAAAAGGAACTATCCTCAAACCAACTAATTCATTTTTTAATGAGGTTGACACAGGAAAAGAACTGTCGTCGGACCAACTGATTCATTTTTTAACGAGGTTGACACAGTAAAAGGAACTATCCTCGCACCAACTGATTCATTTTTTATTGAAGTTGACACAGGAAAAGAATTGTCCTCAGACCAACTAATTCATTTTTTAACGAGGTTGACACAGTAAAAGGAACTATCCTCGCACCCACTGATCATGGCTTCCAACTGGAAGAAACACATGTTAATGGACATACCTTGATCATGGCTTCCAAGAGGTCTTCATCAGATGGAAGAGAAATTCGCTGGAAGGAACGCATGTCAAGGGACTCAAAAGGGATAGGAACATCGCGTTCAAATAATCCCATAGAGTTTTCCATGTCAATTGCCGGATCTAAGTCAAAGGAAGACGAGAAAACAGTGAGAGGCTCTCTTACATTGGTAACTGAAATCATGGGACTAGTTTCCACATAATTAACCTGTGGCGGGGTAGATACCACTTGCGTATGAGGAACATTCAGGGATGTCATATTATTGGTAGTCGAATCGAGACTAGGGAACGAAAGCTAGTCTACAGTCACAATATTGCCATTGCGAGGGAAAGACATCACGCGAAAGAGTGTCGATACGACATCTTTCATTGCATAAACATAGTCTCGCCCAAGGAGTAAATTGAAATCCAAGGGACCTCGAACTACCATAAGATCAATACAGACAGTTTTACCTTCCAAAGTAATAGAAAACTTAGGAAGGATCCCTAAAGGTTCACTAGTGGTTCTGTTAAAAGCTTTCAAATTCTGCGTAATAGGCACAAGTTGAGGGGAACCCAAAGCTTTCCAAGCAGTTGAGGATAAAATACTAACAGAAGCACCTTCATCTACCTGTGTGCGGTGTATTTCCCTACCACCCAACTTCACAATGATTTGGAAAGGGATGGAGGAAGGAAGACGAGGTTTTGTCAGTCTATTCCAATCAAAGGAAAAGACCTCAGTACTTGGAGGGGGTTCTGTAGAAATAGGTGAAATTCCCCCCGGCGTAGAAGAATTTGATGTAACAAGGCCAACTCCGAGCTGTAAGAATTTCAATGACTCACCGAATGTGAAATCGAATCGACCACTTGATCAACTAATGGATCATCAACCTGAGTGATATGAGTTTCACTCTCCACAGGGAGAGTGGGATCGACTGTACTTGAAATTAGATTAATCACTCCGTCAGTTGACAGTAGGTTGGGAGAAAGTTTACGGTAACCAATTGGAAATTCTTGCTGTGGAATAGTAAGGTTTTCCAATAATTTTGAGGCTTCATCCATGTGAGGGAAAATGTGAGTTTGATGACTCCCTTTGCATAACTTACAAGGAAACCTAACTTTACCCTTTTTCCTAGGAACTTGACTATCACTGGTTGATGGATCAACGGAACGTTGATGAGATTTTTCTGACCATACTTCCAAGACCTTCAGAATACCAGGACAATTGACAAGGAAGTGGTCACCCTTACAAAGCCTGCAAGGGTATTTGGGTTTACGATGCATGTTGGAGGTTTCCTCAACACAACTAACACTTATAGCCATGGTTGACTGGTTGACTTCTTTCTTATCTTGCTTCTTCTTCTTCTTCTTCCCTTTCTTCTTCTTCTTAGCGACCTGGTTACTAGCGTCAAGGCTTTTACCAAGCGAAGAGGAAGAAATGGACGAAGAAACATTAGGCAAAGAAGGTAAAGGGTCAACAGAAGGTTGGTGATGTTGAGATGGTGAACTCTGTTGAGGTGAAGCATCCGGTTGAGGTGGAACAATTGGAGTATTCGGGGCCAACGAAGTTGAAAATAACCATATCGGTAAACCTATTGTAAATCTAGATAATGACAATGTAGCCATATAAGGAGGACCAACATTTCCAAAGCAAGGAAAAGTAATAGGATTCTCGTTAAGAGGGGTTCCTTGGTTGGTAAATTCTGGAACAGTTGCCATTATATTCAACTTCAGTGAATTTTATTAACAATTTAAAACTAAAATTAATAATTCACAATTCACACCTAAAAATTAAAATTCACAATTCACACCTATGGTCTCTAAAAGTAAAAAAAAACAAATGAACACACGCTATCAAATCTAGGAGTCAAACCACACACAAAAAGTAACTTCCCGTACTAAAAACACTAGTTGGTGATGAAATCCAACATCGTAGAATTTAATACAGAAAGGGTAGTTGGAACGGTTACCCCGACAACCTGCTTAATGAAACAGACTGGCACAAGTTCCTTCACAAAACCATCTCGTGTGAAGAGAACCCCCCAGAGAGTCCAAGTGAGTCTAGTCGACGTCTGCTGCAGGTACAGTGAGATCTTTCCTTCACCGTCACCTTAGGAAATAATCTTAATTTTTGGACACTAAGGTTACCAACAGTAACAAATATAACTGGGGGAACAGTCTACGATCCGATCCCACGCGCAAGGGCAGAGTAACAAAGCTCAATCCCCTTGAAGGCTCCTTGACATGGTTAATCTGAGGTTTACCGACTAGTGACCTCAGGCTCCTCGAAAATGGTTAATCCGAGGTTTACCATTTGTAATGCGCGCAAAATATTCTATCTTCCCCAATGAAACATAATTGATTGTCTCAAAGGTTCGGACATGATCTCGTGATTGGCTTCTTTAAGAGAAGCATCCCAGATTATACAAATTACGATTGGGTTTATTTCCTACCGCAAGATTTGTCTACTTGTTTGTTTTTATTGCTTTGGAAATTTAACTACAACCTATTCCAAAGCACTAATCCTGAGCTAGATTGGTGGAAAGAGCCCTAAAAATGTAAAAATTACTAGATGAATTTTAATTAAGCGCTGTGTTATTTAGGTTTTTATTACTGAAAGGGTAAATGGATATGAAACCAATGGTGTTATGACCCGAACCAAAAATGAATGCATTCGAATATGATAATGTAATATTTTCAATTCGATGAATCCTAACTAAAGTAGGGAAAGAGTTTCCATCACTTCCAACAATGCAAAAATTGATAAATAAGAGAAAAAATAACAAATTCTCTAATGCACTAATTTCATCAAGAAAAACTAATGCAAATCAATCCCAAAACAATTTTTATATTTTTTTGTTTTTAAAACAAGCATAAAAACATCTAAATTCAAATAAAAAAAAATTGATCTAAATCTATGATTGATTTTTCAGAATGTAAACTATGCAGTTGTAATCTATGCACAATTCACTTGAAAAGTATGCAAATGTAATCTATGCACATTTTTCATTCATATTCTGAAAATGAGAATTATAATTATGCAAATGTGATCTATGCAAGAGAATTCTCAAACACAATCAAGTGCAAGCCAAGAAAATCGGGTGAGAGTTCCAAAGATCAAAAAACACTCAAAGGCGATTAACACTCATACACAATTAAGCCCCCCCCCCGCGGCGAATGAGGGGGAATTTTTTTTGCAAAAACAAAACCAAAAAGATGCAAAATTGTGAAAATACTGAGACAAACCTCCAAGTAATGACCAAAGGAAATCAAATTAAGAATTTCTCAAAAAAGAGACTCAAAACACCCAATACTGCTAAAATTCATTCACATAAAGCTTTTGACAGAAACAATCATCAATCTGGGTAGAAACCAAAAACTCGAAATTACAATAAAGATAAACTACAGAAAGAAATCCAAAGGTTTTTCAAAATTTTAACAGGGTTCGCAAGCTTGCAGAAGTAACAAGTGCGGTACCGCACTGTTTACTCAAGCAAAAATACGAAACTGCCTGCACTGTGGAAAGAAGGCAAAGTGCGGTCCCTAGAAAAATTAGAGAAAAACATAAAAGATCTCAAAATTTTCAAAAACAGAGAAAACCTAAGCTACCCAGGCAGATGTCTATCAATCAAAAACTAGGAAAAATGTTTCCTCAAATCAAAATAAAAGAGAACCAAAAACAACAAGTTCTTTCCCCAGTGGAGTCGCCAATTTGTTGGCCGGATAAATCGTTCTTGCAGACAAGACCGATCTCCCTAGTGCTAAAAGTATCTAGCAACAAATAGCCAAATAGACTAATCTTTCTTTAAGCATGTCAGGTTTACAAAAAGCTCTATAGAGGTGTAAAAGACTTACCGTATGTCCAACGCTTGTTTGAAGTCGTTGTTGTCCCTCGTGCACTTGAAGGAGTTTTCCTCGTAAACCTGCAGTCACAAACAAGCAAAATATTACATAGCACCTGTATAGACATCATCATAAACCATGCTTATCATAGTGATCAAGGAATCTATGAAATAAACCATTAACAAACAGCTTATTGAGAAAAATGAGTATATTTGTATTAATTTCAAAAGAAGGAAAACCTTACAACCTGAGCCTTGATGTTGCATAGGCCTTCCCGGGGTCCGAAGCAGGATTCTCCTCTACTTTGATAAGCTCTACACTACTCCAACCAAGATGAATAGAGGTATGTAATCTCTCCTCACAAAAGTCTTAGTTAATTGAGTCTGAATCTCAACAGCACTTAACCTCAAATATCCTAAAGCTTGAACTCTCTTTGAGGCTACCCAATGCCTCTTTTTATAGTAGAAAAGAAGAGGTTTTTCTGTTCCAAGTATGAAGGGATAGAATCCTCCTTCAAAGGGATAAGCTCCTCACATCAAGGGGTTAGCTCCATAAGGTAAGGGATTCATGCACCTCACAAGAGCGGTTCTGCCACCGCAAGATCCATTCTAGAAGCTTCCAGAATTTACTTTTATTGAGCTTTTTGGAATTTACTTGCACCTTTTTGATCTTACAGGGGTCCGCACCTTTAACACAGATAAAGTGTGTTCAGATACGCAGGAGAGCTAAACATTAGGTGCGGGACCGCAGGCAAGATAGAGATAAAGTGCGACACCAAAGTTTAGGAGATTTTAGGAACATTTCTCTAATTTTCAAGGCTTGACATGAGGAACTGATATGTTAGACTTGCAAAGGGAGAAGTATGAGTTATAATGAGCTCATACACATAGCAGAATGTCAAGGTGACAATTTTTTTTGTAACAGAGCGTTTCGGGAGAGAGATGGGAGGCAAACGAATTGAGATGGCGATATAACATGGACCGTGCGATCTCAGAGATCGATGGCTGGGATTAAAACTGAAAGAGATGTTGCAGAGGGCAGCGGTATGGTGGAAAATTGGGAATGGTTTTCGCATAGAAAAATGGGGGGAGACTGTTTTGGGTGGATGGAATGCGATTCCATACATCGGGTGACACGTGTATTCTTAAAACCGCCTATTTCGCAAAATTTTGAAACGCTAATCCTTGGACATAAAAATTTTGCGATATGGAGTGTCAGCCATCAGATCATGAAGTGTTGATTGGATGGTGCGGGTCGCACGCGATAGGCACAAAGGTGCAGGGGCAGAAAACGTGGTGGGCCAGGTGATTACGTGCGACGTTTGTCGTGTAGCGGGCGGAGGTTGAAGGACTAGGTGATGCGATGGCCATAGATCTTCTCAGATCAACGACCAGGATTTCATTGCATGGTCGGGGGAAAAATAACAAAGGGAAACAAATTTTGCGATTGCGATGGCGAGGGCTATGGGCGGAGCACGATGCAATCTCGACTGTTGGTTCTTGTGGGTTAAACGGCTGAGATCAAATCAGCGGATCGGGCCGTCAGAGGACCAAAGCTTGGGAAACAGACTTATGTTTTCTACGATGCGACGAAGGGGTGTGGTTCCATGGAAAGGTAAGGAGACCGAGGGTTAAAGAGAAAGGGCTTATCGCATCGGCGAGTGGTGTAAAATCAGAGGAAGACAAGGGAATGGGGAAAAAACTTCGATTGCGATGGGGTGATGAGGCCTAGCACCTAGTTATGGTTCTGGGTCATATGCGGAGAAAGGGGTTAAGGGCTAAGTTGAAAGGGGCTTAAGTCCTTAGAGAGAAAATGAAGATTTTCAAGGATTTTAAAGGGTTTTTTGAGGGATTTGGAGGTTCCGATAAGGGTAAAGACAGGGTTTCAAACCTTATAAAGGGGGTTTCACACGGCTTGAAGGGAATTTAAGGCCTTTAGAGGCTGAATGGAGGGTTGAAAGATGAAAGAAGGCTTTATGAAAATGGGGGGGAGAAAGTGGAAATAGGCAGTTTCAGAAGCCTTTTGGAACAACTTTCTTCGGTGAATTAGCATGGTTTTAAGATGGAAACAGCAGTGAAGATTAATTCAAAGGACAAGGAATCACCATAAGACTTCAAAGATGATGGATTTTCAAAGGAAATATATCTCTTGAAGGCTTGAAAAACAAATTTAGCCACCATGTGGTATAACAGAATTTATAGGTGGCTAACACACAAGAACACTGGACACATTGATACACAATTCCACTTTTTCAAGGAGAAAGTTCAATCTAAATAAATCCATCTTGTATATTGTAAAACATGTGATAATGTTGCTGACATTTTCACTAAACCTCTTGGAAAAATTAAGTTTGAAATGTTTAAGGAGATGTTAGGCATATTTGTGAACCCCTTCTCCATTAAGGGGGAGTGTTGAAAGATAATGGAGAATCCTTAATTAGTGTAAGTTGGTTCACGAAACCTTAGGATAGGAGTTAATTTCCATTTCTTATGGTATGGTTATAAATTTCCTATATCCATGTATGCTATATATTGATTGAGTTGTATTGAGAATGTAGAGCGTTATGCAGAGCCAGACTCTCCTGGTTCAAACTCTCTTTCATAGACTGACCAGTGAGTTTTTATTCATTAATACAAACATCACATTTTATCAAAATAATCACAAAAAAATGAACTTCTAACCTACCATGAAAAAACAAGACCTGAATTTCTAACATGCCATCAAAAAGACAAGACAAAAAGAAATCATCTCGCAGTTACACTACTCGATCCCCAGACTCTTTGATGTTGCAAGATGATATTAAGAGCGTACTCATATATGTTGTCTTGTTCAAACACGTTGATATAGAAACTTGGTTCCAATCTTGGAAAATTTGTGTGCCAGCCATATTCCAAAGCATATTCTATCTACAAAACAAAATTTGAATTATAAAAACACATATTGGAAAACCTAATGTCATATGAGGAAAATTTGTGGATGTGATATTAGTATTACTTTCTCACCTGCCGAGAAAGGGAGGAGACCAAAATCTTATGGAGGGATTGTTTTAACTACATTGCACAGAATATTTCAGCGTCTTCCATGACTTTTTCCCCCAGAAAAGCAATTAGAGATGCCCGAAATAAATCGAAAACAATTCGTATCTCTTCCTCTGTTGGAATGGTGGAACATGAAAATTGCCCCTTCTCGTCAATGCTGGACCTTTGTGTTCCTTCAAGTGAGCGCACCAAGATGATTTGCGAAGCACACTGCAGTCGAGTCGCAGGGAATTTTCTGGTCGAGAAAACAGTGGCAGTACTACAGAAATATCTCTATTGGTCGATCCTTCAACAGGATGTCAGGAACTACTTCAGATCCTACACTGCCTACGCCATTGCCAAACTGACCATCAAGAGTCAAGGCCTCTATACTCCGCTGCCTACCCCTAGTCGACCTTGGGAATCTATCTCCATGGATTACATGTTAGGCCTTCCTTCTACTAAGCATGGAAACTACTTTGTTTTTGTGGTCATCAATAGATTCTCAAAGATGGCCATTATAGTTTCCTGCAAGAAGAATATCACAGCAGAAGCCACTTCTAAAATCTTCTTTGAACGAGTGTGGGTACACATTGGGATCCTATAGCATATTGTCTAAGATCGGGACAATGGGTTCCTCATTACATGTTGGTCCAGCCTCTCGTCGATGCTGGACACCAAGCTTACCAATTCCACAACTTTCCATCCCCAAATCGATGGCCAGACAAATGTCGTCAACAGGATGATCGTACAAATTCTATGCATGTAAAACTCAAAGCATCCACGCACAGGGGATGAGAGCCTCCCCTATGTATAGCATAACTATAATCGGGCTCTTCATAGCTCAACCAGCAACAACACTTTTCAAGTGGGCTTGGGATTCCAACAACTATGTTCCATTGACATAGCCAAACTGTTTGCATCTACTCAGGAAGATTCGACTCGTGTCCAGTCGGAAGCTGACAAGGAAAATAACTTTATTGAGCATATTCATCACATCCGCCAATAGGTTCATGAAATATTGGACAAAGGCAACGTTAAGTACAAGTAGGGACATGATCAACATCGAGTGCCACACAAATTCCTATTGGGCGACAAAGTGTGGCTACATTTGCAGAAGGAGTGTCTCGTTGTACCCCACCGCAATATTCTCTTGCTTCAATATGGGCCATAAACCATGACGAAGGCTATAGGGGACAATGCCTTTGAGCTCAGTATTCCACCAATCCTTGGTCTGCACCCAGTGTTCAATGTGGTATGCCTTTGGCCCTACTTTCCACCTCTACTGGACACATTCGACATGGCAGAATAACTCACACCAACAAAGTTAAACCTAGATTGCATGGGACAAGCCACAACTGATCGAATCATGGACACACAGATCAAGAACACCCACCAGCATAGGATCCTACTATATCTAGTTGTCAAAGCATGCCAACTCCTTCACTAGGGGAAGTGGTTCACCAGGGACCAGGTTCAACAGAAATTTCCTTACCTCATGGAGGCTCTGCACGCAATGGGGGACCATTGCTTCCTAACCGAGGAGGAATGATCCAGGTGGATATTAGAGGCCACTAACCTATTCCACCTATACCTCCAGTTAGTTTCATATTTTCTTCATTCTTCATTTATCCTTGGCTGCTATGTTTTTGTTAACATTTTGATCACTAGATGTATGAACAATTCTGAAAATTCTGCATAAGTGAAAACTGCACATTCTCTCCTGAGAAAAGTAGTCCAGAAAATGATAGAGAGAGGATTTCCCTCTATGTCAAGCTTTTGAAGAGTAACTGGAAAATTATATGATTGAAAATATAGAAACATATGGAAGAGGAAGGATGTGTATTTGAACACTCCTTCAATTGGAAAATTGGTCAATTGATGATGAATATTGTCTGCAATGAAACCAACATAATCAAAGATTATAGATGGGGGTTTTCCTGGGGTAAAATTAGATAAGAAACCCAAGATGGATTCATTTGTGTGTTCATTAGTAAACTACCCTAGGATGAAGGAAAGCATGGAAATCACATGTCTTGAACATTCTAGGAATCTGGAAGTGGAATATGGAGGATTTATTAAAGGGATTTCTACATGCAAAGGAATAAATGTCTAGAAAATCATGAATATCTTGGGAAAATCTAGGCCAATATACAACTTGGTGAGGGCCTCTATAAATAAAGGGACTAATTGAGGATCAGGCTATAGTTGTAGCATTTGATTAATAGATTCAGCAGTAATGGTAAGAAGAACTTCTTTATTGGCATTTACTATGGCTCTTTATTCAAATATATAGTACCGTTGACATAACCTAATGACTTCTTGGCATGGATGAGTTAATGGAACAACATATTTAGGCAAATGGGATTCCCAAATATGGACTTTTTCTTAATTATATAAGGACTTCTCATAGCTCCAGTTATGAATATCTAGCAGATTAAACTCGACAATTGGGTCTGCTATCTCATAATCAGTGTAAACTAATGGAATATGTTCAATGTCTATGATAGGGGGTTGGAAATTATTTACAACAATAGAAGTCTTAGAAGTCATAGCTGGAGTTTATTTAGGCACTTTGGAACCTTCAGGATTGCTTGAGCTTTGCTTTCTAGGAATTTTGGCTACTTCTGCAAGTTTAGACAATTTGCAGAGGTATTTTTATTTTAGCAGAGGTTTCTTGGATGAATAAGGTCAAAATATGGGCTTCTGATTGTCAAAATGGGATTTACAGACTTTTGATGCTTTAGAAACAAGAAACAAGGGTTTCCTGAGTTATTTTACTAAGAAATTGGGCGGAAAATCACTTAGTTATTGGGCACAGAAGCTTTTAGGATACCTTTAGAGGATTTCTGACTTAATTTAGAGCTTAAATAGTTTCTATAAACTATAAAAACTCACAATTTCTCTTTAAAAACAATGCGCAACAAGAAACAGGATTTTTGCAAAAAATTTGACAAGGTTTGGCCTGTCTTTTGAGCTTTTTGACATATTTATATGGATGATTTTCAAGCTTATAAATGAATTTTGTATTAAAAAGGTTTTTTAAAATTTGAAATAGGTTTAATTTGGAAGAAAAACTTGTTTTCCGCAGGTACAGGGTATCGAAGTGGTTTCTGAGGTCTTTGAACAAGTTCAATAGCTTCTTTCTAATTTTCTGGAGCAATTCAGAGCTCCTCAACGATCTTCAACGGCTGCAGGTTTAAATTTGCAGAATCTTGGCTTGAAAATGGTGTAAAAAGCTAGTTTTTACAGTCGGGGGGGGCTTTATACAAATTCTATGCATTGTAGAAGAGGAAATGAATTTATATCGTGTGTTTATTGAGCATCTTTTGGTCACATTAACTCTGCAATGAATGATGGTCACATCAAGCGGGAATGGTGGTTTCGGGCTTCAACGGATCAAAACAAGAGTGGTTATCGCGCAACATTTGGGTGGTAAGCAGTTTTGGAGCAAACCCACGCGATTAAATGAGAATCAAGCACGTGGAGGAGAGAGGAAATCCAAATACTTCCCGTTTGACGTAGAAATGGAACGTGGAAATACATGCCAGCTTATTTGCGATATGGGGTTTCAACCGTCGGATCTTGGGATTGGATTGCGAACAGTCCAGATCAATCAGGGAAGTTGGATCAGAACGGAGTGGAGTCGGGGTCAGTTAATGTGGCGGGGTTGGTTTAAACTTTTTAGAAATAATCGTTTAAATACGTTCAAACCTTAGTTTTAATATGATGCAGCGGGTGGTTAAATGTTTTTTATGTTTTTTGATTAAAACATTGACATATGTTTTAACCCTGGGCGCAGGTATATTATATAGTTTCTCAACATTTCATAGTTTTTTTAAAACTATAGGGGGAGGATATTTGTGTATAGATATGTTAAAACCAATGGGATATGGCGGGGTTTTTATATTGCGCACATGGGATAAAAAACATTGGTTTAACGTAAAAATAAAGGGTTTTTGTGGGTTTATTTAATATAAAAGGGATTTAGTAATATACGGGAGGGTGTAACTTTAGGGAATTAATATATATAGTTAGTAGTTAGTATGAAATAAAGAGTGTAGTATAGGGGATATGAAATACACATGTTTAACCCTAAATAAAGTGTAAATAACATAGTTTTCCTTTGTTTTATTACTTCACACTTTAACTTAGGATAAATGTATTTTTGAGGGTTTTATGAATGTTTTTTGGAAGGAATGGAATTAGTTATTTAGGGTTTTTCTTTTTTTCACTAAGTAAAATTGGGTTTTTACTTAGGAAAAGAGAATTATGATTTTGAATGACGGACAAATGCTGATGAATGTGGGTTTTGTGTAGGAATTCAATATTTTTTAACCAATCAGTCATCGAGCCTTGGGTCCGGTCCCAACAGAAGTCAGAGAAATGCTCTGAGCCTCTTTAACTGATAGTTTAGAATACTGAATATTTGTAGGGAAGGGGAAATTAGTGATTTTTTTCTGATGAGGCTTTATTACATGCTTGTACAACTGCTTTCTACCTACCCATCTTTATTTCTAACATTTTTTACTTCATTTTCATGGGTGCATTTAGGCTTGCAACTCTAAATCATTTTCTTTCAAAGCATAAATCTATCTAAGTCAAAACTTATTTCATCTGAGGACTCAGATTAAACTATTGAGCTCCTCATTTATTCTCTATCTTAACTACTAATTTGTCAAGTGTATATTGTTTGACATATCTTTATTCTCTATCTAAAACATAAAATTCAAAGCATGAAAATTTAAGTTTAAACTCTTTAACCAATCATGGATTATGGCATTTATTGACAATCTACACATAATCATCATTTTTGCAGTAAAGTAAAAGTAGTGGCATTTTGACTTGCTTACTTTCAGGTCTTATTTTATCTCTTTTTTTTTTTTGTCCATTCTTTTTCTAAGTCCTTTGATCTTTCTTTTAGGACTTTTACCCTCTTTTATTTTTTCAAAATATGGGAAAAAAAACTTGCAGAAAGCAAGATATGTACATATTTACAAGACTATCATAGTCAATTAAAAAATTATGAACCCTATTATTATAGGACCCTAAGAAGATATATGATAGAAAGCAAACAGGGAAGCACATAAAAGTTCTCTGCTTCGATAAAGGGGGGAAATACAAGAATGATGAACTTACCAAGTATTGTAAAGACCATGGAATATTACAGAAATTCATAGTAACCCATACTCCTCAGCAGAACGGAGTAGCGGAAATAAGAAACAGAACATTGGTGGAGTGTGCTAGGAGCATGTTGAAAGGCAAGGATCTTTCGAATGGTTTTTGGGCTGAAACATTGAATACTGCGGTTTATTTGAAAATAAGAGTCCTACAAGAAGTCTCTAGTTTAAAACTCCTTTTGAAGCATTATATGGATCCAAGCCTGCAGTAAAACATTTGAGAGTATTTGGGTCTAAAGCATTTTCCCACATTCCAAAGGAAGAAAGAAGAAAACTAGATTCAAAAGCCATTAGATGTACCTTTGTAGGGTATTTTTCACAATTTAAAGCCTATAGATTGTTTAATCCCTCTACTCACAAAATCTTTGTTAGTAGAGATGCCATGTTCCATGAATAGGTTTATGATGAATCTGAAAAAAGTAATGAGGAATGGGATATTCCATTTTTGGTGGAAGGAAGTGAAGAAACAGGTAACAACCATGAGAAGCAGAGAGTTCAGATACAGCAATCGAGCCAAGTCCTTCAAAGAAAATTCAAAATAGGTTGGAAGCTACACCAGTGCTTAGAAGATTAGGTAGGAAGATTCAATTCCCTGTTAGATATAGGGAAAATGCCTTTATAACTAGTATGACGAATGTTGTTGAACCTTCTAGTTATAGAGAAGCAAATCAATGTAGTGAATGGAAAGCAGCTATCGAATGGGAATATGAATCTATTCTCAAAATCAACACTTGGGGGTTGGTTGAACTACTTGAAGGGAAGCGAACCATAGGTTGTAAATGGTTGTATAAACCGAAGATTAATGCAGATGGAACCATAGATAAATTAAAATTTAGATTGGTAGCAAAGGGGTATTAAAAAAAAAGAAGGTATTGACTATGAGGAAAACTTCGCCCCCATAGCTAAACTAAACTCTATCAGAATGATGATTTCTTTAGCTACTAGAAAACACTGGATGATTCACCAACTAGATGTAAAATCTACATTTTTAAATGGGGAGTTGAAAGAGGAGGTTTAGTTAGAGAAACCTGAGGTGTTTGTCCAGAAAGAGAAAGAATATTTATTCTGTAGATTAAAGAAAGCTTTATATGGACTGAAGCAAGCACCCAGGTCATGGTATGAAAATATAGATTCATTTTTTCTGCAACACAGTTACAATAAAAGTAAAAACGGCCCTAATTTGTATACTGTGAAAGATGAAAATAGGCATATCATGTTGGTTTCTTTGTATGTATATGATCTAATTATTACAGGTGATGTCGTTGATCTAATCAAAGAAATCAAGCAGTAAATGTCACAAATGTTCGAAATGAAAGACCTTGGTGGGATTGAGTAGAGAGATTTAGGACAAACTTTTCTGTCCCAGGGTAAGTATGTCAGAGGTCTACTGGAAATATTCAGGATGGATTAGTGTAAGGCTATAGTAGTACCATTACAATAGAATATTAAACTTCAGTGTGAGGATGGCTCTAAAGAGGCAGATGCGACACTTTATCAATAGTTGGTTGGGAGTATAATCTACTTAACCACTGCTAGACTAGATTTGGCTTATGTAGTTAATGTTCTAAGTCAATTCATGTCCAAACCACTTCAGAGTCACTAGATTGCAGCAAAAGGCGTTTTAAGGTATCTACAGGGAACTGTAGATTATGGTCTTATTTATACTCATTCTTATGATTTTAGTTTGACAGGGTTTACATATTTTGATTGGGTTGGAAATGTAGATGACCAAATATCCATAACAGGCTATGCATTCAGCATTGGATCCCGGGTGATTACATGGAGCAGTAAGAAGCATAACACAATTTCCTTATCTTCAGTGGAAGCAGAGTATTAAGCTATGTGAGCAGCAACATGTGAGGCAGTTTGGTTGCGAAGACTTCTCCAAGATGTTAGCGAAGAACACAAAGATGCAACAATTATTATCTGTGACAACCAGAGCTCAATCAAACTTGCTAATAATCTGGTGTTTCACAAGAAAACTAAACACATTGATACACAATTCCACTTTTTCAATGAGAAATTTCAATCTAAAGAAATCCATCTTGTATATTGTAAAACATGTGATAATGTTGCTGACATTTTCACTAAGCCTCTTGGCAAAATTAAGTTTAAAATGTTTAGGGAGATGTTAGGCATATTTGTGAACCCCTTCTCCATTAAGGGGGAGTGTTGAAAGATAATGGAGAATCCTTAATTAGTGTAAGTTGGTTCACGAAACCTTAGGATAGGAGTTAATTTATATTTCTTAGGGTATGGTTCTAACTTCCATATATCCATGTATGTTATATATTGATTGAGTTGTATTGAGAATGTAGAGCATTCTGCAGAGCCAGACTCTCCTGGTTCAGACTCTCATTCATAGAGCTAGCTAGTGAGTTTTTATTCATTAATACAAACATCACATTTTATCAAAATAATCACAAAAAAATGAACTTCTAACTTACCATGAAGAAACAAGACCTGAATTTCTAACATGCCATCAAAAAGACAAGACAAAAAAATAATCATCTCGCAATTACACTACTCAATCCCCAGACTCTTTGATGTTGCAAGATGATATTAAGAGCGTACTCATATATGTTATCTTGTTCAAACACGTCAATATAGAACCTTGCTTCCAATCTTGGCAAATTTGTGTGTCAGCCATATTCCAAAGCATATTCTATCTACAAAACAAAATCCGAATTATAAAAACACATATTGCAAAACGTAATGTCATATGAGGAAAATTTGTGGATGTGATATTAGTATTGCTTTCTCACCTGCCGAGAAAGGGAGGAGACCGAAATCTTATGGAGGGCTTGTTTTAAGTACATTGCACAGAAGATTTGAGCGCCTTCCATGACTTTTTCCCTCGGAAAAGCAATTAGAGATGCCCGAAATAAATTGAAAACGCTTCGTATCTCTTCCTCTGTTGGAATGGTGGAACATGCAAATTGCCCCTTCTCGTCAATGCTGGACCTTTGCGTTCCTTCAAGTGAGCGTGCCAAGATGATTTGCGAAGCACACTGCAATCGGGCCGTGGGGAATTTTTTGGTCGAGAAAACAGTGGAAATACTACAGAGATATCTCTATTGGTCGATCCTTCAACAGGATGTCAAGAAGTACTTCAGATTCTGCACTGCGTATGCCATTGCCAAACCAACCATCAAGAATCAAAGCCTCTATACTCCGCTGCTTACCCCTAGTCGACTTTGGGAATCCATCTCCATGGATTACATGTCAGGCCTTCCTTCTACTAAGCATGGAAACTACTTTGTTTTGGTGGTCATCAATAGATTCTCAAAGATGGCCATTATGGTTTTCTGCAAGAAGAATATCACAGCAGAAGCCACTTCTAAACTCTTCTTTGAATGAGTGTGGGTACACTTTGGGATCCTACAGTATATCTTCTAAGATCGGGACATCAGGTTCCTCATTACATGTTGGTCCAGCCTATCGTCGTTGCTGGACACCAAGCTTACCAAGTCCACAACTTTCCATCCCCAAACCGATGGCCAGAAAAATGTTGTCAACAGGATGATTGTGCAAATTCTGCGCATGTACAACTCAAAGCATCCACGCACAGGGGATGAGAACATCCCCTATGTATAACATAGCTATAATCAGGCTCTCCACAGCTGAACCGACCACAACGATTTTCAGGTGGGCTTGGGATTCCAACGACTATGTTCTATTGACATAGCCAAACCGTTTGCATCTACTCAGGTAGATTCGGCTCATGTCCAGTCGGAAGCTGACAAGGCGAATAACTTTATTGAGCATATTCATCACATCCGCCAATAGGTTCATGAAATATTGGACAAATCCAATGTTAAGTACAAGTAGGGACATGATCAACACCAAGTGCCACACAACTTCCTAGTGGGCAACAAAGTGTGGCTACATTTGCAGGAGTGTCTCGTTGTACCCCACTACAATATTCTCCTGCTTCAATATGGGCCATAAAACATGACGAAGGCTGTAGGGAACAATGCCTTTGAGCTTAGTATTCCACCAATCCTTGGTCTACACCCAGTGTTCAATGTGGTATGCCATTGGCCCTACTTTCCACCTCTACTGGACACATCCGACATGGCAGAATAACTCACACCAACAGAGTTAAACCCATATTGCATGGGACAAGCCACAACTGATCGAATCATGGACACACAGATCAAGAACACCCACCAGCAGAGGATCCTACTATATCGAGTTGTCAAAGCATGCCAACTCCTTCACTAGGGGAAGTGGTTCACTAGGGACCAGGTTCAACAGAAATTTCCTTACCTCATGGAGGCTCTGCACGCAATGGGGGACCATTGCTTCCTAACCAGGGAGGAATGATCTAGGTGGATATTAGAGGCCAGCCACCTATTCCACCTATACCTCCAGTCAGTTTCATAAGTTTCATTTTTTATAGCAGCATTTACTATTTTTAGCATTTTTTCAGGTCCTGAACTTTTGGAGTAGTTTTGACCCCCTAAACGGTGTTTTTTTGAGGTCTACAGCACGCCCATAACCATAGGCATGGTCTTATAGAAAATCTTATAGTACTCGTAGAGATCTTTCCGATAATATATCGAACATGCCAAACGGAGATAATATGACTAAGTTATGACCCCAAGAAGTTGGCTGCTCAACTAACCCCAATGGGACTCTCAAACTCTTTGTGTTTCATTTCCTAGGGTTAGGGTTTTGGTTGTTTAGGTTTTTCCTATGTTGTTCAATAATAAAAAGGCCCTTGAGTCTCATTGTAACATAGTTAAAAAGCTTGTAGCCGCTAGATCTCTTCTCAGATATAAGCTACGAACACCCTATCTAGTTTATTTTCATTTTGTCGGTAAGCATATTTCAGTTATTTCATATTAATGAAATGAAGTTTTATTTTTTTCTACATCTTTTCGTTTATGTGTATTTCTGTATTTTATTGCGTTCCTACATAAGTCTAGATCAGCCAGAAAGCAAAGATTCTCTGCATAGCAAACCCATAGTAAATATCCAAAGGTCGAATCTCACAGTTGCAGAGGTTGGAAAGCGAAGCGCCGAAGTGAAAATGATACCTAGCTTCACGAGAGAGAGGGAAAGTTTGTTACCCTCAATCTTCCTCAATTGATCCTCGTCGTCCGATGCGTTAGACTATGGAGAGTCGTAGATATGTGGTCAATCCCGAGAATCAACTGCGAAATAGACAACCCATATCGGCTTCTAAAAGTTCCCGATGAGGTGATGACTATCACCAAGCTAACTCAGAGCGAGTTAGCGGGTTATCTAGATAGTAAACTTAACTCATGTATAATTATCCCTTATATTAATGTGTCGCGTAATCCAAGGTTTCAAATGGTATAACAAAGTACGAGTAATTAAGAACCTAGAAAATGACAATATGAAATATTTGCATAACATTGTACTAAACATATAAAATTAGCATGGTAAGGCTCATTTTCTTTATATACAACCTCGCAAATGTTTTTAATATACATAAATATATTTGATAGTTTTTTAAGCGTGGTGTTGAATTTCCATATAGGGTTGTGACACCGTGTAAATGCTAGTGTAAATTAAATTAATTATTATAAAGCTTTAAATTCCATTTGTCCTTTGTGGATTCAATATAAAACACTAACTGTGCAAACATTTAAACTCAAACTCAATCAAACCTGGCATAATTTTAATTCTATTCAATAAAATAAAACATTTTTTTACTATGTAATGTGGTGTATGCGGTGGTCCCAATCGACTTCACCGACTTCACCATTAAAGACATCTTATTTGGTTGAGAGACCTCGTCCATACATTATGGACAACTTTAGTAGGTGACCATTATTGAAAACCAAATGAAGTATGAAATGATTAGATAGGCACAGGTTCGAGGAGGGTTCTTGTCACCAAATTTTTTATTTCGATGTTGGCAACGCTGTAGCCATCTCGGTATTTATAGCCGTAGTGAAAAGCTCTGCTGATGTCAAAAGCATGTTTCATGGTAGAGATGGGAACATTGTTATCGGGTCGGAGTAACTCCCAATTCTGTTCTTTAATTAAGTTATCAACCATGGCGTTGATATGATTGAGAGCATCTTCCTCTGTTGATCCTGGATTGTCTTTCATGTAACACGATATACACGAAGCTTCTTCTCCACGAGACCTGTCCACCTATATTAGCCATGCTAATGTCAACAACTATATTCCAATACATAATCAGACACAATAAATGCAAAACATCTCCCAATATTTGATTGATATATAAGAGGTTATGGAAATGGAAATTACAATGCAAAACTTCTCCCAATATTTGATTGATATATAAGAGGTTATGGAAATGGAAATTACAATGCAAAACTTCTCCCAATATTTGATTGATATAAGAGGTTATGGAAATGGAAATTACCTTGTAGCAGCGAGTGTCACCTGTGAGTCGAAGGAGGGCTGATGCCAAGTCATTGAACTTGGATGGAAAATCAATTTCTTGAAGAACGTGAAGAGGAAGGGGATCTCCCAAAGTGAGGATGGGTTGCAATATGGCTGTGCGAAAACCGGAACTAATTTTCGCGTTATCCAGGTACTCCTCCAACGTTGGCAGATAACCACTGCAAATCCACTTCGCTTCTTGCATATATGAATCCATATAAACCTCCCACTGCACAGCCACAAGCAAAAAAAATTAAAAATACTGGGGTGTAGAATACCCCTCTGGCAACAATCAAGTGTGAGAATATTTTCCAAATCTACAAACTAAATAAAGATAAAAATAGCTGAAATATTTATATATATGGTTTTATTATTTTGCATACAGCCCGTCGAACATAGTTCAGCGTGTCACGGCCTTGGGTTTTCTCTGCCTCTCGAGCCATTTCATTTACGCTGTCGTAAAGCGCCCTGTAAACTCCTCTCATGTATTCAGGAAGGCACCCTACTGAGGACGGATCCCATCTGATCATTATACACACAACTTCTGGTTAGGTCGGTACGAGGCATTAAACACATCTAATATTCATTGAGTTGATTTCGTCTCAGCATAAAATATGTTTCTTAATCTCACATTTAGTTTAAGTCTACAGATACATTTAATTCTCATCTCTTAGTTAAACCCAATTGTTACCTCTTAATTGCGTCTGTGAGGAGTTCGAGCTCGTCCATTGTTCCGAAGGTGTCGTAGATATCATCCAGAACTGTGGCAAGATGACACATTTTGACGAAGCCGAGTCGGAATGCAGAATGGTTAGGATCAGTAGCAATGCAAGAAGCGAAAGTGTAATATTCCACGTGACGATGCCGTGTGAATGTCAGTTGAGGGAAATCATAATCTTTCCACCATCTGCACATTATACGAACTTCATCGATTTACTTACTTGAAATTTTCACCACTCATCCAATTTATTTGGAGACGATATCCAGCTCCTCACCTTGAGAGATATTTTAACTCTCTCTGTTGGATAGACCGAAAGATATTGAATTCCAATTTCGCAAGTTCTATCAGTTTATCCGTGTTCATATATGGCGTCCTGAAACCAAAAGAGAAAATGGTGTCACTTCATAAATAGTTAAATTTTTTTGCAAAGTTTTTTTTTGACAGAATCCAAAATCTAACGTCATTTTGATGAGATTGGTTAAATTTTTTGGAAATCTAAATTACAACTATTAAATTTCAAAATTTAGGTGCTGAAGAATCTTAATGATACTGAATAAAACCCATTCAAATACTCGCATAATAAAATACAAAATAATCACAAAAAGAGTGAACTTCTAACAAGACCCTGAATTTCTAACATGCCATCAAAAATACGAGGAAAAAAAAAACAACACCCTGAATTTCTAACATGCCATCAAAAAGACAAGACCAAAAAAAAAAAAAAACATCTTGCAGTTACACTACTGGATCCCGAGACTCTTTGATGTTGCAAGATGACATTAAGAGCGTACTCATATATGTTGTCTTGTCCAAACACGTCGATATAGAATCTTGCTTCCAATCTTAGCAAATTTGTGTGCCAGCCATATTCCAGAGCGTATTCTATCTACAAAACAAAATCCGAATTATTAAAACACATATTGCAAAACCTAATTATGTCATATGAGGAAAATTAGTATTCCTTTCTCACCTGCCTAGAAAGGGAGGAGACCGGAATCTTTTGCAGGGCTTGTTTTAAGTACATTGCACAGAAGATTTCAGCGTCTTCCATGACTTTCTCCCCCGGGAAAGCAATTAGAGACGCCCGAAATAAATTGAAAAAGCTTCGTATCTCTTCCTCTGTTGGAATGGCGGAACATGCAAATTGCCCCTTCTCGTCTTTGAAGTATTCCACCACATCTGAATTTTATGTATAAGGAATTATCAATCAATATCAGCAAGTAAATGGCAGTTGCCAGCTATAATGAAAGAATTACAATTATTAATAAAATATTGATATATCTACTTGAAGACACTGGGTATCTGTGTAGACGAAGAGTTCGAAGTCCCAGGGCGGTTGAGTTGAGATCGGTCACAACACTCTCTCTCCCACATCCGATGCCTCCTTCCTTCCAATAACTGCACGCGGAACATATTATAATTTGGCATTAGATACATAGAGCTGCATGAGTGTAGAATTAGTAAACAGAGGAAATAAAATTAAAAACAAAAAATGAGTAACTAATAAAAAATAGAAATTAATAAACAACTGATCATAACGCTTAATACCATAAACATACCTGTAAACATAATCCAGTGCTGTTTTTATCTCATTTTTGAAATATCGATCGATACCCAAACGTTCAACATTGTCGACCATCAACAGGCGTTGTAGGAGGTCATTGAGGGGAGTGATTAATTCTCCATCTTCAACAGACAGTGAACTGAACATATCTTTTACTTCCCCAATAAGTCTATCAGCCCGTTCACGGTAAGAAGGTGCCTGATCCACAGTAGTATATTATTAGGAAAAAAACAATCCCTTTTTATTAATTCTAAACGAAGAAAGAAGAATTGCAGAATAATAAATTCAATTCAATTG
Organism: Pinus albicaulis; assembly: GCA_034641835.2. Taxonomy (NCBI): domain Eukaryota; kingdom Viridiplantae; phylum Streptophyta; class Pinopsida; order Pinales; family Pinaceae; genus Pinus; species Pinus albicaulis. The sequence continues at coordinate 1,303,599,475 of CM076577.1, read as the reverse complement.
AAGTTGAAGGTAATTACCCACCCCATGAGGCGTTGAGAGGGACTGTATGAAATCATCGTCCCAGAGATTGGGATGATAATCTCCTATGCGTCTCTGTACACCACCATCATCATCACCAGATAATGCGGTACTCAAACTCAAACTCCTATTCATGGAGAGTGTCACGGATTTCCCCCGCCGACATAATCTAAGAGTTGGGATTGTTCTACGGAGAGGCTTTATTTCATGAGAAGAGATGATCAACGATCCAGGCACCCTGAATTTGTGAGCCAACGGTACGACATTAACAAGAGCCATTGCTGCTTGCTCCTATGAGACACCTCAAAATAACGAACTAAAAATTATGTGGTAGAGGCCTTGCCCCGGCCCTTGCGTATATATAGAGTTTCTTTCTTGGCCATGACAGCTCAATTAACTCCCTTAATAGCATCACCTAATTGGGCATCACCTAATTCCTACTCCCTTGATACTCCCTTAATAGCATCACCTAATAGGGCATCACCTAATTCCTACTCCCTTAATAGCATCACCTAATTGGGCATCACCCAATTCTATTCGCCCATTAATGCGTTTAAGAATACCAATATCCATGTCATGGTACCTGGCATGGCATCGATCATCAATACCTCTGAGACTGCATCTGGCTCGCCTACCCCACTTTCCGGCAGCTCTGACTCCGGTGTGAACCCAACTGGCGGATAGGACAGGCGGGACAGGCGGGGCTCACGGATCTGAACTCAACTGGTGGATATGACACGCCAGATATTCCTGTTGTACGTGAACTATTCAACACGGTAACATTAATGCAATTTCGAATTTCAATTTTTCTACTTTTGCCGCTCATTTGAATTTCAAATTTACCCAACACGCCATATGTGTATCGGTGGATCACAGACTCACACCAGAGCACCACCTTCCCGCGGCCTACGACCATTCATTTGGAGCTCTTCTGTGGCTCTGCTCAGTGGCCCTCGAGGAGAGAGATGAGTCATGCTTCAGTCAACATGCCGAGAGAGAACAGTCCGTAATCCAGGAGTCCAGTCTAGCAACATTAATTTTATTGAAATCCAGAGCCTATTGAATTCAAAATTCAAAAGGTTTTTTATTCATTCAAATCCATTTTGAGCGATTTTGGCGGTTCCATTCATGCTCATCTAAATTTCAGACGGCCACTTTTATGAGCTCTGCAGGGGGATTTCTTCAGGCGGCGTTCTCTATTTGATTCTATGCTTGCAAGGTTGCAAGCTGCATTCGTTGTACAAACAGTAAAAATGGCATTTGCCCCACGAGAAAAGCTAGTATTCGGTATATATACAGGCAGAAAGCGCGCAGTCACTGTATAAACCACGTTTCTCGTTCATTGTTCTATTCCAGGGGCGAATAGAAGAATCTATTGTTAGTGTTAAGGTTTTTATGGGAGACTGAAATACCTGATCGATCGATCCTTCTTGATTTCAAGGTAAGGCATAAGGGTTTGTGTCTGCATGACTTTCGTTTTCATTTTGCTTGACAAAGAAATTTTGTTCTAGTGGATGACTTCTCATATTAACATATTTATTGTTTTCTTTTTAATTTTAATGGGTTGTAACTTTGTTATTATTTTAAAAATTGCTTTTCTGGCAGGTACGTTAAGTAACTACATTAAAACAGAGTTGTCTAGGGTGAAAATCATAGAAATCTTAAATGAATTTTTTATTAAATTTAGTTGAAATTTTTGATAACTATTAATTCAAAATGAAGTTTCTATAGTGTTTAAAAAAATTATTTAAACATTATTATAAGAATTTTCTTAAAAATGGGCAGATTTAAGAAAGAAAAAAAGTACCAAGAATACTCAAAAGCTAGAAGAAACTTTTAAAAACAATGTAAGAGAAACAAACAGAGATTCACAGTGCTTGGAAAGCTGAATGATTAATCTGAAATCACATAATTTTGGGTTCTTAACAATTAATTGCAATAGGGCAGAAAGAAAATATGTAAAATTTTTATTTTTATTTTAAATATCATTACAATTATATTGTGAATTAGGTAATTTGTAGTAATTTTGTAGAGAATTTTTTTTTTTTAATGTATTGAAGAGTTCCAAAATATTTTTTAGAATTTTGGATTTTAATTTTTTTAATGACTGGATTTTAATTTTCTTAATTGTTGAAAGTTTGTTATAGTTTTAAAAATCAATTCATGGAATTTTCATGAAAATTTGTTAAAAATCCATTACTTTTCATAAAATTAATAATATTTTATATATTAAATATAAATAAATAAAAAGATATAATATTGTTTTTTGGATTATAATAACATCATAATATAATAAAGATTATTTGTTTTTAATTAAAAATGAGTTAAAATAATTCAAAATCAAATGATAAGTATTTAAATTATTATATAAGATATAAATTAGTTGGTCAATTTAAGCTATTTATAAGAGATAAAAGTAAAATCAACTATAACAATTATTTAGCTTTAAGAAAAATATTTTCCTTACACCATATACATATTTATCTTAAATATAATTTTAGTAAAATATATATATATATCACAAATTGTGTGAATAATAATATAATTAATAATATTTCAATATTTTTTATTTATAAAAATATATTTTTTATTTTACATTTTAATTTGAAACTAAAGAAAGATTAATATATTAATTGTTATTACTAGATTTAGTGTGGTTCATCATCAGGACTAGGTGAGATCAGATAAGTCGTTAAGTTTAAATAGATGTAGGACAGGCAGAGAAAACCGTTAAAATCCAAGAGGGTTAGTTCTAATAATTAAAAAATCAAAAACGGCTAGTTTGAATATTAAAATTAAAAGTTTAATTAAAAATAAATAAATAAAAATAAATTTTTTTTTCTATATCAATTTAATAGTTTAATTAAAAATTATTTAAATTTTTTATTAATTGATTATTAAAAATACAAATATTATTTTATTATAAATATATATTATTTTATTGTAAATCTATCTTTTTAAGAAAAAAATAAAAAATAAAAAATAAAAATAAAAATAAAATAAATAAAGAAAATTTTAAAAAAATTAATAAATAATTAATTAATTAATAATAATAATAATAAAATATTAAATTAATAATAAAATATATACAAATAAAAATAGTTCCATTAATTTACACATTTAATTACAAATTGAAACGACTAGTTTCAATATTCAAATAGTTTAATTAATTTTTTTTTTTTACAAAATCGGTTGCTGTTTGATATTCAAAAAAGGGGGAGGAGGCGATGCTCCAGGATTACAAGAAAGCGTTGGCAAACGATGGGCCAATTGTCACTATTTTTAGTGTTGATTTCTCTTTTACATCTCGCTTGATTCACATTGAGAAAGGGGGTAGTGGTATAGATTCTGACGAAATGGAATAATAAAAAACAGACTTTGCATTTCATAACTGAAAATTGAGTGTATGATGAGAATGCCACCCATTACGGTCTTCACCCGCTACATAATGCTGCGTTGTGCCAGACTTTGACTGGACATCGTGATAGGGGGCAGATAAGTTGTCTGGGTAGACAGAGGCGGACAGGGGCATAGTAGTCAGAGGCGCAGATAATACAAAAACAGAAGAGCTGGGAAACGAAAAAACATGGTGCGTTGGCTGCTTTGAGCAAGGATCGATGTAGTGAAGATTGACAGTGGTCAAATGATGACTGAGTGCATTCGAAGGGTCATGGGAAAAGGCATACACAGGAGGGTGCGCAGAGCTTAAAGGAGCGCTACAGAGGGAGGTGGATCGTGAAAATGCATAGTTTAGATCTAAGGAAATCATATCCAAGGGATGAGTAGTTGTGGTTTGAAACTGTGCAGAGGGTCTGAGCAAGGGTTTTCGGAGTCCAAGAACAAGGAGCTGCTAAGGGTAGAAAATACTGAGGAGTATAAATTTGTTCATGGCAGGAAAAAAAGCTGATTTGAGCCGTTACATTGGAGGTTTCCAACAGAATGAGTACATGCTCTGTTTGCCCTTTTATCAGATTCTTTGTTGAGGATTAGAAGAACATGATAAAAGAGGTTCCCTTTCATTTGCTGATCGATAGCTTGGCAACGCCCTATGATTTGCTGAAGAATCAAGTTGGGGGCTTTCTTGTTGCTTATCATCAAACTAATTACGATGGTTGAATCTCCAATTATTACAGCTGTGTTGATGCCAAGTTTCTGGAGTTGAAGCAGACCTTGGTAGAGAGCTAGTGCTTCTGCTCTGTTATTGGATAAAGTGCCTAGTCCCCATTCGTAGTCCACGAGAACATCACTATTGCCATTGCAGATGAGTCCTCCAGCCCCAGGCATTCCTGGGTTGGACTTGGAGGCACCATCAAAGAAGAGATAATGTGTATTGCAATTCCTGAGCCATCGTGCAAATTCCTCTTCTTTCATCCTGATTTTCCAGCTATACCTGGAATTGGTTCTACTACTGGGTTTGTTTCCGTTTTGTGCTATTGTTGTTTCTATCTAGAAGATACCCTATGTAGTCTCTTTCTTCGACATGGAGGTCCAACGTGTTCAATTGCCCTTGATATTTCATAGATAGAGCTTCCAAATTGAGACTCCAAGCTTTGTTGTAGAGCTTTCTGACGTTGGTTTCTTTACCTTTGAAAATCATGTGCAGAGCTTCAGAGATGCTAGTGCTAGGCTCCCAAGGGGGATCGTGGCTCCGGAAAGCTTCCTTCCAGCAAGCTATAAAGGGCAGTCTATCAAAAGATGCTGGCTTGTCTCTTCATCAGATTTACAATTTGGACAGCGAGAAGGCCCAATTATTCCTTGCTTTCTAAGGTTCTCAGAGGTGAGGACTTTCCCTCTTAGGAGGGTCCATAGAAAGAATTTAATTTTTGGAAGAGATTCTGCCTTCCAAACTAATCTCCACTGCGCCCAAATAGACATTGGAAAGTCGTTGCTGCAAATCTGATGGTAGGCAGCCTTTATGGTGTAGATAGTACCTGATGGATCCCAACGAAAATCATCAGCAGCGAAGCGATTAGAAGGAGCTATACCATGGAGATGGGCTTGCAGGTTGATGACGCTGATTTCTATGTCTGCATGTATACGAGGAAAAGTCTAGCCTTTCCAGATATGAGAGTGGGCATCCCATTGAGAGATCTGATCCAGCGTTTGAATTCCTGTGCTATTAAAAAAATCTAGAATTTGTTGTGTTCCAGGCCATCGACTTATGGGCTGTTGCCCCATTATTTTATCATCTCCAATTCTAATGTGGATGCCGCCTTTCGGAACTTTGGAGGTGTTTTGTTTAAGAAATGGTATAGCTTTCTTACACATCCTCCAGATTTTTGAGCACGTTCTGTTAGGGAGCTCATGCTCCAAAAGCTGATGTCTTGGGAAACTGAGGTATTTTTTTTCTAGAACTGTCTTCCACCAAGTATTCTTGCCAGTAATGAATCTCCAGAAAATCTTGCCAGCAAAGTCAAGGTTTAGAAGTTTAGGATATCTGATTCCTAGACCTCCTTTCTCGTGTGATTGAATGACCTGTTTCCATCTTACCAAGTTATATTTTTTTGTGTCAGTTCTCCCTCCTTGCCAAAGAAAATGATGAAGAAGAGAATCCATTATATTATGAAAATTGGCAGGGGCTTGCATGAGTGTAAAACAATACAAGGGCAGGGTAAAGAGACCTGCTTTAAGGAGGATGAGGCGCCCTGCTGGATTAAGCCAAGAGGTGCCCCATTGTTGTATCTTCCTTTTCATCTTGTCGATAATAACTTCCCAGGCAACAGCTTTCAGGTTGCCAGCACTCACTGGCATGCCCAGATAGGTAAAATGCTCCTAGTATAGCTTACATGGAACTCCAAAAGTATTAGCAATTCTATGAATAATTTGTGCCGAATCGTTCCAACCATATATACAAATCTTGTGATAATTTATAAATCCTCCGGAATAGTTCATGTATTGATCTAGGAGAGCTTTGAAACGTCTGGCTATGATATTTGAGGCTCCCCCCATTAGAAGAGTATCGTCTGCAAACTGAGAATGGTTGATGTTCTTGATTCCATTATCAAATTTAATTCCGGTGATGAGGCCCATGCGACGATTGAAATCCAGAGCTCTGCTGAAGGATTCCGCCATCATAATAAAGAGATAAGGTGAAAGAGGACAACCTTGTCTTAGTCCTCGAGTAGATTGGAAGGATGGTCCAGGTATACCATTAATAAGAGGGGAGATCCATGGGCCTGTGATGCAGGCTTTAATAAGGCTAATGAAGGGAGTGGCAAATCCCATTTTTTCAAGAACGACAAATAGGAAGGAGTGCCGGACACGGTCAAACACATTGGCTAAGTCTAACTTTAAGATGAAGCCTTTCTCATTTCTTGTTTGACTGGAATGTATAGCCTCTTGGACGAGAAGGATGGAGTCCGAGATTTGTTTATTGGCCAAAAAACCCCCTTGATTTTCAGAAATGAGGGAGGGGAGGAGAGGTTTAAGGCGTGTGGCCAAAAATTTTGTCAAGATTTTGTAAGAGGAGCTACACAACGATATGGGTCGAAAACGGGAAAAAGACAAGGGTCGATTTTCTTTAGGAATAAGAGCAAGATGGGTGGCATTAGTAAACCCTCCTATTTTGCAGTTGCGTTGAGTCCATCTTAACATCTTGACAAGGTCTTTTTTAATTGTTTCCCAGTATGTTCTATAGAAATAGATTGGGAAGCCATCTGGACCTGGGGCTTTATCTGGCTGAAGCGTCCAAATGGCACTTTGTATTTCTTCTTCACTGATTTCTTTAGTCAAATCTGCGTTGGTTTCCTCACTGATTCCTTTGGGCATGTGCTGTAGGAGATTTGAGTAATCCTCTGTTTCCTTTATTTCTGTTAAGAGAGAGTGGTAATATGCTGAAGCAGTTTGTTTGATAGCTGCTTAGGATTTTTGAGGGAGGCCTTCCTCATCATTGATCATGGTGACATTATTTTTGACTTTCCTGACAGTTGCTTGCTTATGAAAGAAGGCAGAGTTTTTATCTCCTCCTTGAAGCCAAAGCTGCCTTGACTTTATTCTCCATTTCTGCTCTTCTTCTCTGTTAACACGGTACCGCTGATAATATCAGTCACTTTCTAGTACTTTATCCTCTTGGGAGAGTCCATTCTCCTCTATTTTCCTGTGATTTTCTTTCAATTTGTTTTTTATATCAGCTTTGGTGTTTTCTGGTTCTTTATAGTACTGCTTCACCCATTCCTTCAAGGCATATTTTGTGTTTTTTAGTTTACATTCCCATATGAACCCCGGTGATCCTTATATGTGATGCTGCCATGCTGCTTTAACTATCTGATCCACAATTGGGTTATTGCGCCATAGGGAGCTATATTTAAAAGGCAACGGCCCCAAAGGGCAATGTGGCTCAAGGACAATGCTGGTGGGGTAGTGATCTGAAGCTAAATAGGGAAGAATTTCAGCATAAGATGTGGAGAACTCAGTGAGGAAAGTGGTGTTTATCAGAATTCTATCAATCCGCTCCATTATGTTGTCTTTGCCCAATCTTCGATTATTCCAAGTATACCTCCGGTTTTTTGGAATGATATCAACTAAATCATAATCTTGCATGATGTCTTCCAACTTTGCTCTATAAGGATCAAATGTAAAGATTCCTCCTCTTTTCTCATCGGAATGTAATATAAGGTTGAGATCTCCCCCAAGTATGATGTTGCTATTGCCTTCAGCTTGATGTCTTCTTGTAGAGTGGCCCAACACTGCTCTTTGTCTCTGAAATGATTCGGTGAATAAATATTATAGATGACTATTTGTTTGTGCTCTGCTTGCTTTTCTAATGTGACTTTGACCCAAAATTGACTGATAGTGCTAGATGTGCATGTCCAAACATATTTGTTCCAGATAGTGGTGATTCCACCAGAATCTCCTCTTGCTTCACAAATATGTCCCTCATAATGTCTAAGCTGATCTATAATTCCTTTCATCTCTTGTAGTCTTTGTTTTGTCTCCCAAATCATTAATATTCCTGGTTTCTCATGATTTATAAGATCTTTCAGGGCAGAAGTTTTTGAGGGGTGCCCCAGTCCCCTACAATTCCATGATATGACTTTCATCATTGAGTATGTGAGTTTCGGAGGGATGCTCGTCCCCCTTGCTCCTTGTGTGTTGTTTCTTTGCTATGTTGACACAATATATAAGTTTCTATGGGATTTTGAGTTCCCATGGCAATATCTTTTTGGGAATTTTTGTCCCTTTGCTATTTGCTGGTTTTCCTGTCGGGTCCTTTTTTATGAGTTTCTATATTAACTCCATGCTCTTTCGAGGAGCTCCTGGTTGATCTGGATGGGGGGGGATCAAGGGAGTGGGAGGGAGAGGATTGAGAAAGGGTAAAAGGGATGGGGGGATCATTTTCGAGGGAAGTCAAGGGATCATTTTCAGGGAGAGAGAGGGCGTCAAAGGGGTTTAAGGAGGTCAAAGGAGAATCAGAGGTTGGGCCCGAGTTGGGAAGGATGGTAGGGCCAAGGGTAGAAAAGGGTGGAATAGTAGCTGACGGAGAGGTCTTGGGAGGAGCTGAAGAGGGGGAGGGTTTGGAAGGGGCAGCTTTGGGAGGAGAAACTTCAGAATTTGCTTTCAGGCCAGCTGCAGTCTTCTTTTTTTTAATGGTCTCCCATTGCTCCTCAGATTGAGCAGGTTCATCATTAACTAGTTTAGAGCAGCGATTGGAAAAATGACCGTATTCATGACATACCTTGCATTTAAATGGAATTTGTTCGTAGTCCAGTTGTTGAATGTGCGTCCAGTCATCCACCTTTAGCCTAATTGCCTCTGGAAGACCCTTGCCGAGGTCAAATTCAACACATATTCGCGCACATGCCTGCATATTATCCTTGGGCTCGCTCCGATCAATGTATTTCCCGACAGCATTGCCAATGGCTCGAACCGAGTCATCTCCCCAACAGTGAAGTGGGAGATGCGGAAGCCGGACCCAGACCGGGACTGCATTAGGGACATCCAGCTCGGGATCGAAGTCTGGAGTCCATTTGTTCAGTTACAGGCCACGAGATTCCATGAAATAAGGACCATTTCTGAAGATTAAGTCCTTGTCTGCTCTAGATTCAAAATGGAATGTATAATAACCTTTCCCGCAGAAGCGAATGGAAATTTTTCCAGTAACTTTGTCTGCCCAGTTCCTTTCAATCCAGCGTTGGACTGTTTTTGGTGATGGTCATAGGCCAGTGAATTGACTGATGAGACCCCGTTCAGCTAGAGATAGAGCAGCCATTCAGGGAAGTGTAGGAGGCAGCACGACCTCTTGCAGCCCATCTAACTTCTTAACAAACTTCGAAAGCGCAAGGCGAGGTCGATGGGGCTGTAAGGATTTCACCAAAGCAGAGAAGGCATCTGCTGCAGATAGTTCGTTGGTGCCCTCCGAAGCAGCATCCGGAGAGGCCATGACAGGCCTTGAGCAAGGGAAACAGCAGACAGAGGCTAGAATAAATGCGCAGGTAGAGCGGGCATCATTCCAAAGCCTCAGAAAAAAATTTGAAAGCCAAGAGGGGCAAAAACGAAAAGGAGATCGCTTGAGACCCCAAACACCACGCAACAGGGCAATGTGCCGCACAATAGTGTCGATGCGCCGCACAGTCTCCAAGCGTCGCACACGAACAAAAAAGCACAGAGGGGGTCGACTCTATGCGTCACGCCAGCCCTGAGCGCCGCGTCACACAGTCAATGTGCCGGGCAGGAAAAGAAGGGGAGGTAGCCCAGGTAAGAACGGATAGTCCCTGCTCCAAGAAAGTGGAGCCCTCTGAAGCAGCCCAGAGGGCCAAGGCAGGCCAGCGGCCTCAAGCGTAGATGAGACCAGCTGCAGAGGCAGCGGCTAGGTCAAGCGCCATCTCGTTCCATAACGCATAATTTTTTTTTTTGATGGAGACGATCGTTACCGTTGGGAACCAACATATAAATAAAATAAATATTTATATATTTATTTTATATAATTTTGAATAAATTAATTAATTTGATATATATTTAAAGAAGAAATATATTTAATTTTTTAAATAAATTAAATATTCTATATTTTCAATTAAAATTTATTTTTTTATTTATTATTTATTTTTTAAAACTCAATT
>CM076577.1:1303281112-1303589302 GCA_034641835.2 Pinus albicaulis | reverse complement strand
CTCTATGTAATAATTTGTTCAACGTAACATAATTTTGAGCAACAACATCAGCATGTAGTATTTTTCCCTAGAGGGGGTTTTCTACCAGAAATTTTTTGTTCTATTATGTGCATGATTGATATTGTTCATGGTAATTTCATATGTTTATTTTATGATTATTTCTTATGTTAACTGATTGTTTAATGATTCTTGGATTTTTTGATAAAACTATTTAAAAAGTTAATAAATCCGCGTACTACTGATTCAAACACCCCCCCCCCCACCCATTCTTAGTAGTGAGCTCAATTCCATCAATTGGTATCAGAGGGGGTTCTCTCAGTGAAGCTTGATCTCTTGACAACTAATTGTGGGCCATGGAAAATAATAAGAAGAAAGAGTCTCAAAAAAAGAAGAGCAGCAAACAGATGAAGAAATTTTCAAATTAAGAAGAACGTCTCTTTTTGTTGGTAAAGAATGTAGAAGGTAAATGTAGTAATCATATCATATCTAATTAAGTCTGAAGATTCATGATTTTGAAGATGATAACAAATCAATTAAGGCTGATTTTTTGGAGAAAATTAGAGGTAATGTTTTTGTATAAAAATCAAAAGATGAAGATGAATAAATCAAAATATTAGTAACCCTTGAGGATGAAAATAAATCTCAAGAAAGCTTAATTGAAAAGCTAATGGTTGAAAACAAAGAATTGAAGAAATTGCTCGAAATACTTGAGGAAAGAGATTTTATTCTCAAACAATAAATTTCTGATCTAAAAGCCCAGTTGGAGAAGACAAGGAAAATTGGAGAAGAGATTGAAAACTAGCTAAAGGAACATATCAAAAATTGCATAAAATTTGAAGCTGAAAAAGAAGAAAGTGCATCAACCCAAAAAGGGGAAAATGAGGCGAAAATTGAAGAAACTAAAATTTGCAGCAACTCTGAAGGAATTCTCCATCAAGAAAAAAATCCAAAGAATGTGTTAAGGAAATGTATGAGAAATATGAGATGTTTTTGTCGTAAAAAATGTGGGCACATTGCAACAAATTGTAGAAGAAAGAAGACAAATGATTTCAAGAAAAATATCCAGTTGAATAAGGACAATTCACAAGAATCTCCATTGTTCTTCAAGTACAAATATTTTTTTTTGTGGCTATTGTTTTATGTGTAAATATTTTGGTCATAAACGTATTCATTATAAAAATATTCCATTTCCACTATTTCTTGGGAATATTAGAAGTTATATTTGTGATAAATTAGGCCATAGAGCCAAATATTGTTTGTTTCCTACAACTATTAAGGGATATAGTCATCACTAATAATTTGGAGGAGGAAAAATAAACCAGAAGATGATTCGAATAGAAAATGGTACATCAATCTTGGGATAAATAAAGAGAAAGAAAAAAATTCAAGGCTAGCTCGACCTCAGGGGAAGCTTGAAGCAAAAATTGTATAAATTCAGGTGGAGCTCCTCAAAGGAAGTCTTGTAAAATGGCCTCATTGTTTTAACATTGTTTTTTTTGTTGATCATTTTTAAATAGGAGCATGATATGGTTTAAATATGCTCATTTTGTTTTTTCTTTTGGATGAAATAATGAGAAATCACCTACACATATGAAAAATTGAATGATTAGTTTTTGAGAAGTCAAAAAAGGAGGAAAATAAAGAAATATGTTTTCATAAACATTCAGTTGGAAGAAAATCGAATCTTATTGTGCATTTGAGGAAAAATGGAAATCATCCACACAAAAAAATCAAGGAAAATGACCTTCAAATAACCTTACATTTCTCTCAACCTAGGCCGGTTTTTGGAAATTTTCTCATAGAAAAACTAATTTTGTTCGTTCTTCACAAAAACCATGTTGTGTAATTTCTAGATTCATCCTCATTTTCCCATAAAATACAATGCAAACTCATCACTTCTTATCCCAACGATTTTCTGAGTTGGAATAACTGACTATGCGTTGGAGCTCATATTTGTAATCTGGAAGATATTTTGGAGGTTTCTATGTTTCTCATGATTATACATTTATCTAACATTTTCCATTGAGGAGATTGGTTTTTGTTACTTGGCCTATGTTGCATTTACTATATCTCTTTATGATTCATTATTGTTGGTGTTGCTATTGATAAATTTTCTGTTACCAATTTAGTGTTTCTCCATGTTGAAGATTATTTAATTGCTTAATTGTTGGTATTATGCATATATGGCTTGATGTTTACTAGTGATTTTATATGCTAGTACTATTTGGAGGATTTTATGATTGTATTTGTGTTTCATGGATCCATGGTTTGCTGCCATAATAGTTTTTGGCTTATCTTATGATATGATATGTGTTGATTTAATAGCTACCACCTTGAGTGGATGGTTTCCTCCTGCTACAACTGGTGCACATATTTGACATGATTATTGCTTCTATCATAGATTTTTTGGTTGGTACATGTGAGATGATGTTCATATGTTACTGCTAGAAAGTTTATTTAAGTATGTCTTGGGGAGAGGCATAATTTTTGGTCATATAACAACCACATTCTTTATTTACTTCATCATTTTTAGTCATGTATATTGTCTATGAATACATGTAATCAAGTGTTCATGTCATCAAGTTTGTATTGTCATGAGTTGGTGATAGGAAGGTTATGATTCATGACAAGTTGGTGTCGTTATAGCTTGTTACATCCATCGTTGGGCTATTGTACATCATCTCATAGTAATTTTATATCCTTGTATCTCATTATGTAGGCATGGAATACATTATATTGTATATCATTGGTCATGGTAATGTTGAAGAGAGGGTCTTGATATCTAGTATTCATTGATGAGGGAAGACATATGGGCTGATGGGTGTTGTTTCAGTCATATTGTATAGAAATTCCATTGGTCCTTGAGGTGTAGCCTTCAACTAGAAGGAATTGGTTACATGATTATGATGCTCAGGGGGAGCATATCTAGTATTCTGATGTTGATCAAGCATGGTTCTTGTGTTTTTTTCTGTACACTATGTTTTTGTTGTCGGTACACTATGTTGTTTTTGGTTTGGATTAGAGTGAGGTTGATGTAGTTGGTGCTGTTGAGATGAGTGATGTTGCTAATATTGCTACTTATGATGTGTTGCTGCTCACATTATATGTTGTTGATGGTTATGTTATGCTACTACTACTCATGGTATTTATTGTTGTTTCTCATGTTGTTATTGAGTTGGATGTTGTTGTTGCTAGTTGAGAGTGGCGTTCATGGAGAGTTTTTATTTGTTTCCTTAGGGGAGAGAGAGATATTTCTATTGCTTCATGTCATGTTGTTATGAGGATTTTTGTTGTCTATTGATGCATTATGATATGACCTTGATAATTTATATGATGTACTACTATGTTTGTTGATCATGGTTTGTTTCTACACACACTATGTGGACAGTTATGGTTGTTGCTAGTTATTGAGACACAACTAGTGCCTATAGGGAGTAGTGTCTATTCAGGTTGAACTATTTGGATGAGTTTGTCCCTTTTCCATTGATGTCAAAAGGGGAGTGAATGAGAATTTTTTTAGAGGCCAACTGGTTGGTTTAGATGGGGTTTTCATCAATGCCAAAGGGGAAGTTTGTTTGCATTATAGCTCAGTTGTTTAGTTGGAATTGTTGTAAACTTAGTAACATTGGTTTTGGAGGTTTCACTGGTGTTGGTTGGCATTGATGTCAACCTAGTAGTATGTCATTGATATTCATATTGGTTGTAAACCTTAGCTTGTATTATTGGTTTCATATGTTAGTGCAAAGCAGTAGGTGGTGGTTGGTGTATTTGGATCTCTATGCAGATGTTATGCATGTGTTGCAGTTGGATTATGCTTCTTAGCTTATATAGATGTTATGTATGGTTGATGAGTTTTTGCATATATCTAATGACCATTATGCAGATGTTTGGAGTAAAAATTACCATGGTCCTAGCATTACCTTGGTATTGTTTGTGTGTGTGTGGGGTACAAGTCAACACTTAGTATTGGAATTGCAGGTATTGGTATTATCATGGTAACTGTCTATGATAGTGTCTTGGAGATTACTGTTAATTTTTCATATAGCTACATTGTTATTTCCTTTGATAGTTGTACTTATTCAATAACATGTTAAATTCACCTCAAATAATTATATCATTATATAGATATACATTATTAACCATCAACATGAGAAACTATATAGAAATAAAAATACCATCATCATCATCTAATTAGTGGAATGTAAAGTAACAAAGGAAGAAAATAATGCACACATGGAGACACCAAGATGGGTCTAAGACCAAGGAAAACCCCACTATGAGTAAAACCATTACAAATTGTTCTTCTTAGATCGTCATCCAATGATTAAGCAAACAAGAGTACAATGATCCATAGATCCATATCTTCATGATGTAGAAAACAACTAGCATGTGCAAAATAAAACCATAAACATAATTTTGATGAAGGAGCTTGAATCTGAGAACTAAAATGAATTGAAACTTGCTATAGAATACTAATGAACATTGATATTACTGAGTGAGAACTATAGATACACCTTGCATCAAAAACATATAGAGAAGATATACCGATCTGTAGATCCACAACGGTATGAAACCACAAATACAACTGATCACTAAAACTCACCAAAAAATAATTGTTCAGTCCTAGATATGAATCCAGGATACTCTCAATTCTAATTTCAAAAATATTCATGAACACTCTGGTTGGATCAATTTTATATCTGCTTAGAAATCCTTAGTTGCGACCTTAAGATGTTGTGCCTGCAACTGAAGCTTCCCTGGCCGCTACCTAGACTCATTGTGCTTGTGGCTAAGGTCCTAATTATTCCAATATAGCCCAGGAACCCTAGTCGTGACCTTGAAATGCTCTGCCCATGGCTATGGAAGCTTAGTCGTTGGTGAGCCCTGGTATTACACTAAGAGTGCTGCAACTCCTAGGGGCTGCCCTACTTTGCGAAAGGGTGCTATTTCTTAAACTATGAGAACAACTGGAAAGTAAATTTCTAGAAGGAAATGATAAAAAGGAAACTAAATTGAATTGCTGAAAGGAAATGAAAAGAAAGGGAACTAAACTGAATTGTTGAAAGGAAATTACAAGAATGAAACTAATTTAATTCACAAAAAACAAATAGCAGAAATGATACTAATTCTAAACCACACTTAAATTGGCCAAATGGATAAATGCATTCTACTTAACCTATGATCTATCTACCATGATTCTATCCACGCAACTAGGCTATCCATGACTTCATTCTAATTAAAAAGAGTTAATTTGTAGCTTGGAGGGAAGAAAAAGGGCTAAATGAGGTTAATGGGGGGTTTAACACATGAAATGAGGTTTGGAAGCAGAAATAGGGGGTTAAACCCTTATAAAACCTTATTATAGCGCGAGAAATGACTTTGGAGTGGAAAGAATTCAAAGGTGTGATGATAGAGTGTGATGGAGGACAAAAGTTGAGATGTACAATGTCACAATCACAACTTCGTAAGTTTAAAGGGATAGCAGTAAGGATTAACAAGAATAAACTAAGTTGTGTGAAGTGCGAAGTGCAAAGTGCGACAAGTGACGTAGTGGGTCACAAATCACAATATCGCAAGTTTAAAGGAATAACGGTGAGGATTAACAAGAATGAAATAAAATGTTTGAAGTGCGATTGGCGACGTGGTAAAATTTGCGGGTTGTGATTTGCGATGTGGTAAGTTCTGTGAAGTGCAACAAGTGACATGGCAGAGTTATGCATCAGCAGAATGAGCAGTAAGTGTTATGCAAAAATTTTAAATGGAGAGAAGTGCAATTTGTGATTTTTCAATATCGCAATCGCAAGAACAACCAGTAAGTGTTTAAAGGTAAAAGCTAAATTATGAGAACTGCGATTTGTGATGGGAAACGTGGCGGTAAGACTGACGGCAGGTCGTGATTTCACAATATCACAATCGCATGAATTAGCGGTAAATGTTAAGGGAGAAAAGATAAATTGTACGAAGTGCGATTTGCGATTTCACAATATCGCAATCGCAAGTCGTGTCGGTAAGTGTTAAAGGTAAAAGGTAAATGGTCTGAAGTGTGATTTTCAATTTCACAATATCACAATCACAAAGAACGAGTGGTAAGTGCTAAAGGTAAAAGGTAAATGGTGCGAAGTGCGATTTGCGATTTCGCAATATCGCAATCACAAAGAAAGACAGTAAGTGTTAAGGGAGAAAGGGAAAGAGTTGTGAAATGTGATTTCTATGTACAGTGGGAGGAGATTCAAGGAGCAAAGGTATATTTCACATTCTAATGGGTTTGAATGGTTTTTCATAAAAAGGGTAAGGCAATTGTGAATGGAGAAAATCAAAGAAATAAGGCTTGAAGGGCTTAAGTACATTAGGTAAGTAAAACATTAAAATGAGAGGAAAATGAGGGGAATGGAAGCGAAAGGGAAGTGCTTAGAAGTGAAACACACCTCCAAATAAAAATATATCTAAGAAGGAAAAAAGGTGATTATTAACCCTTCCAAATATGTCTAATGATGGAGCTCATCATCACCCCCCTACTGAATGGTTGCTCATCCTCTGAGAAACTAATCCTCCTCTTGCATTTCCTTTAAGGCTCTGATAGCCCCTCTGATTTCCTAAGGAAGAAGTGTGGTAGTTTCCCCAAGGGGGTAAAAACCATTATTCTTTTCTGCATTCTCCCATTCTCTATCTTGTGCATCTGTGTCCTCTTCATCAATCAGCCCCAGCAGCAAAGGTGGGTTGAGCTTTAGTCCCAACCATTGGATATTTTTGGCCTGCATGGCCTTCTTGTATAATGGTGCCCTTTCCAATGCACCCCTCAATCATTCTAGAGTATGGTACTCCCTATTCTTGAGGCTGTGAGGGAGGTTGTTCCATGTCCTCTGGCTGGCCATAATGCACTCATATTCTATCTGCCTAGAGACATCATCAAAGTGGCCTATCACCTGGTTTTGAGTCTGAAGGTAGCTTTCAACTAGTGCAGGGTCCCTTTCAATCCCTCGATGGTTAAGGATGACTTCTCTTGGGATGAATAATTCTAGTCTGATATATAAGGGTTCTCTATTTCTTCTTCCCATGACCTTCCATATCTCTTTTTCTCTAGTGTCTTCATTCACAATCCAAACTGTTAGAGCCATTAACTGCATATGCCCCATTGTAGGATTGGGGTCAGAAATATCCAGATTTTTTAGCACAAAGTTATGCACATAAAACTCTGCCATCTTTTCCTAATTAACCATGTTAGCTTTCTTGTAGAAATTCATGAATTGCCTACAATCTTGGAAAGGTAGTGATCCATGGGAGGCTAGAGTTTTGATTTTAAATATAATCCATTGTTCTTTGAGGTACACAACATATGAGTCAGATGGGAATCTGTGCTAAAGGGCTTCTATGCATAAGTCCTCCATGGTGGCTACTTGCTCCTATTTTTGTTGAAATTGCTCCTTCAGTGCTACATTCTCTACCTATGCCTTTTGCAGTTGCTCCTTCAGAATTATATCTTTGATTATTTCCTCCCCCTTGTTGATTCTTCAATGATAATCAAGCTTGTGGGAGAAGAGTCTGGTTCTCTCTTATTCTTGTTAGCTCTCAAATACCTAGAGGTCTTCCTTTTTCTATTTGCGCTCAGAGGAGCTATGGTGGCAACTATATTTTTGTATTGAGGGGAAGAGGTGTTGTGTTGTGAGTATTTTTCTCGCCCACTTTATGTTATCTCTATGACTTCTATGGCCATCTATTTTGTTTTTATTTTTCCCTTTGTCTCTTCCTCTTCTTCTTCTAGTTCTTCTTGTTTCTACAGGTTCTTCCTCTTCTTCTTCTGGTTCTTTTTTTTCTGGTTCTTCCTCTTCTTCTTTAATCGTTGCGTGTTTCCATCGGTCTCTCTCCCTTTTAAAAAATTTCAATATACTAGTTTGGATGAGACATAATCTCCTTTTGTTAGATGGTGCAACTAATTTTGGAGTGCTTTTGTAACTCGGCTCAGCTCCATTTTTGTTGTAGAAAGTTGTTTCCTTCTCTTATTAGTTCATGATGGACTACGTGTTTCCTCCCCTCATTCTCCTCTACTCCACATGATTTAAATTATTTTATTTTGCATGCCCAGGTGGCGTGTACTTCCATTTTAATTCCAGTCATACCTCACGGTGGTGGCTGAGTTAACTCGCCACCTTTCTGCCCCTTAAAATCTATGTTTGAAAATTAATTATTGTTGGCTATTATGGATGTGTAGCAAGGGGTGAGAGGTTAGACCTGAGTTTACCTGTTGTTTCCAAGGCAGTTATAGGAGCGGGAGGTGGGAGAAAATACTTTTAGATGCTACGTTCCTCACCATATTCCTGTAATCTGAATGAGCAGCTTACTGAATGAGCTGCTAATATTTATTTTTTGTTTCTCTCTACTGTGGATGTCACGTGGGGTGCTTGAGATGTCATGGGTGGTGTTGTAGCTCCTAGAGACAACCTTAAGTTGCAAAATACCACTGCCTAGGACATCGTAAAATTAGAGGTTAAATGTAGATAACCATAAGGATGCCTCTGATAACATATGGAATAAGAGAATAATGGTTTTGGTGGTTCAAGGACAGAGAAGCCCTTGGAGTCGATTCATGTGAATTCCATATAATGTGAGAGGGCTCAGGTGGCTATGAGGATTGATGGCTTTCAAATGGGCCAAGTATAAAACAATGAGCAGAAGCTTTAAAAATATGCAGAGGCATTGAGAAAGAAAGAAGAAGAAACCCATAAGAGACAGGCTTGAGAAATAGATTATGAGTCGTCGGATGTATTGATGTGGAGCGAAGATGAGGGTAGGATGGCAGAAGCAGAAGTGGAGTTAGCGGTACTTATTAACACTGAAAAGAATGGAGCAAAGGCCACGGGAGGGCTATTGATGGTGTGGCAAGGAAATGGTACCCAAACTCATATCGCACATCGCAAATTGTAAGATTTATGTGGGATCAGGTGGAGGTTAAATGTTATATTTTGAGAAGTGTGAAGTGTGGGGGTGTGGAAGGTGACGTAGCACGGAGGTGGGGTCCTACTCGCACATCAAAAATCACAAGATTGTGTGTGCGCAGCGAAGGGTAAATGGTAAAAGGTGCGATGTGCGAAGTGTGATGGTAAGAAAAATGTGGGGTCGCCCGCACATCGCAAATCACAAGATTTATGTGTGAGCGGTGAATTTTAAATGTTATATTTTGCGGAGTGTAAAGTGTGGGGGAGAGGAAGGTGATGTGGCACGAACAAAGGTGGGGTCCCCCCCGCAGATCGCATATCGCAAGATTTAGTGGTGCACGACGGAAGGTACAAGTTAAGACTTGTGGGGAGTAATGTGCGATGAGCGGGGGGATGAGTGATGTGTCATATGGATGACGGGCTACTTACGTCACTGCGAGGGTGCTCTGGGGTACGGCGCACCCATCAGAGGTATGCTCCCACAACTATTGTGAGTTATAGATTTGTGGTCATCAGACTTCTAGCAGAGTCAACTATGGAGGCATCAACACTGATAACCTATGGGCTATTTGTGCCTGCGGGTTTCTGCTGATCTGATATTATTGTTCATTTATTTAACTCCCTCCTAAAGATTATCATGGGCATTAATCCATGATGGGCGATGAATGATGTGGTGTGGCAGAAGTGGGGGCCGCTCGGCCCATGCTTGAAGCGTTAGGCCTTCATCTTACCCACTCCAGCTCTTCATTTTATTGACTTTTATGTTTCCTTATCCATTCAAAAGAATCACAAGCCAACAGGTGGCATTCTCATTCTCCTGGAGTCTGTTATGTAGCTTTCCTTCTTATTCTTCTTAGTAGTCCATTACACACTTTTTTTTTTAAGGAACTTATGGAGTGAATGATGGGATGGATGGTGTTGGGGTCCCGTGATTTGGCAGATTGGCATACCAAATGAGAAGGCAACATGGAACTAGTCTTTAGAGTCCTAGGACCTAGCCTTCCTAGACTTAGAGAGGGATTTGTCTATTTGTTTGCAAAGGGTTGATTTTAGGCTAGTTATTAAGTATGAGGTTTTCTTGTTTGTTTTGGTTGGACGTAATGATCAAGAAGCATATGTAGAATGAGGAAATATCTAATTCATTGGGAAATGGAGTTAAATGGAAGTCATGATAAGTTCACTAAAGGATCGAGGAGTATCATAGGGAAAATCTAACTTGGCCAGTGGATCTTCAAAAATTTTAGGATAATGAGATGAACATTAAGGATAAGAATGAAAAGTAGGACAAGGGAAATTAAAAATACTTTATCATGTACTTTAAACAAGAGAAATATTTGAAGGTAAATGTTTGAAGCAAGACAAAGGATAGGGCAAACCATAGATTTATTTGGACAAAATTTTAATAAGAAAACCTTTCAGACAACAATCCAACAATCAAAGGAATACTTTCAGACAAAGAAAACATATAAGATAATAGTGAGAGGAGCCTAAGATCAAATAGAAATAATCTAATCTGCTTTTGAATAACTCTCTAAGGATCTCTCAAAGCAACTTTTAAAGGAAGACCAAAGGACAGGGCACACCATAGACTTCCCTGGTTTAGACTCTACTAAGCATACTTTAAAGAAGATCTTAAAAAAAAATATCTCAAGTTGTACTCAAGGAGAATGGACTCACCACCAATTTCCTGGTTGCACTCTATTGAAATCATTCCTAAAAAAAACATCTCAAGTCATACCAATGAACATGGACTTACCAAAAGAAAATTCCTTGGTTATAATATATTGAATCATTTCTAAAATAACAAGCTAGATGGAACTGTAGGGAAGTTAAGAATCCTCCAATCAGACCTTGCAGAAGAAAACATTAAAACAGTGAAGAGAAAACAGAACTAAGGTGCTTTCAAAAGAAATTTCTTAGCCTAAATTTTTTTCTCTACTACAACAAAGAAATATGGAAGCATAATGAACAGTAAATAACAATAATAGATTAGAAGCACTTCACCAACAGCCAGGGATCCAATGATCTAGCCTCCTCAATCAACAAACAAATCAGGGAATCCACAAGTTCCAAGAGATCAATTTCCTTTCAACTTACAATAAACTATGTATTACTTCAAGGAGTCATCAAATGCCAACAATACAATGAGTTTAGATGTAGTATTTATGCTGCAAATGAGGAGGTGAAGCTCAGGATAGGGTTTGAGTATCATTTATTACAGAGTAAATGCATTCCTAACCTTGAAAACCATGCAAGGCGTAAGGCAAGAATATCTGCTACTTCTCTGTTTCAATAACTCTTATCTTATCTTCAAAGGAAGAATAGGTGAAATGTTTGACTTTAAAGGCTTTGTAATAACTTTGCAATAACTATTGAGCTGCTTCAAAATATCTCTGACTGTGTAATAAGTGCCCTATGCCTTTATGGAAAGAAATAATGTTGTAGGTGGAAGTTTGGTCTTTGGAGTAGTAAATGCTTCTTAATTTAGTCATTTGAAGTTGTATCTGGGTCAATCTGTCTTTGATTTTAACATTAACTCTGTATTAGGCCGTTGAACCTTGATTCAGCCTTTGTAATCTGTTTCATTGTCTTTTCTTCTTTAATCACTGACTGATTGTTTATTTATTCTTTATTTTAAACTTTTGACTTTCATCCTTTAATCGTTGTCTTCATGGCTAATCCTCTGTGTTTATGGCTTCGGTTTTAGGATTAGCCCCTTAATCCTTCCAATATTCATTTATTTCACTATTTCACTATTTTTTTTCTTTGTTTGTGTGCAAGGATGTGATCTTCTTCGTGGCTGAAAAATTGAATGCTCATTGATGATCATTGGGCATCATTGATTAACCCAAACATTGCCACTGATCTCCCTTTTTAAACTCAGATGAAAACCCTTGGATCGTCACCCAAGGTTTTTGTTATGAAACTAGCTCCAAAAATAGTAGAAAAGAGAGATCAACGCCTTAGAAATAGCCACTTCGAGGGGGAAACCTCCAATACATTACATAAATGAACAATTCTTTGATGATACAAATGAGAAAACCTCCTTTCTCTATATAGGAGTCCATGGGGCCACAATGTAATCCTAGTGGGGTCACAATGTAATCCTAGCCGACCTAACAATAATAATGTAAGGGCACAATAATAACAATATGGGGTTTACAGGGGTACAAAAATAACAATAAGCGGGGCTACACTAACATAATAAGGGACTACACTATTAATATAGGGACTTAACATGCCCCTCTCCTTCAAACAAGTGTTGTCCTCAACGCTTGATTATTTCTTGATGCTTCTGTATAAAATTCTCATCCTCCCATGTGGAATATTCTATAGGAAAGTTCTTCCACTTGCTGAGATACTCTAAAATTGATTGTACTATTCAAGTTCTTGTTTTTGTGACTGCTTCAGAACTTCTTTCGATGTGATGTTGATCTACCTGTTCTTTCATTAGATTCTGCACCAAAGTTAGGTTATCCTTTGAGATTTGGAGAACTTGTTGTTAATGCTCGATTTGATATTCTAGTAATTTATCATCCATATTAGCTATTATTTGATCCTTCAAACCATCCAACTTAGCCTCCATTTCTTCTTTTAAACCATCTATGTCATCTTCGGTTGCTCTTTGTAAGATCAAAATTTGTTGCACTTGGTACCATAATTTTCATATCTCATACTGCAATTCTTCCTCTTCATGAGTCATAGTATAGCTTTTTGAGGGGCTTAATGGGTATGCAATTATTTTTTGGAGGAATTATAGAACCCAATACTGATAAAAATTCTAAAATATGCCCTTGGAATAAATTCAAACTATTTTTTTTCAAATGAGACTAATGTAATTCAAAAAAAATACACATGTTTTTCTTGCTTTTGAGGAGCTTGATATTGAAAATGAATTATCTCTGTGATTTTGGATCTTCAATATCTGAAATTTGGCCCTAATGTAGCCCTATGAATCCTCTTTCAAATGCCCTAGGTATGACCTGATTTTGTTTCTTCAAGGAAAAGTTATGTCCAATCTCCCACAACGACCTATTTATGGACTGGTTCGGTAGAGAAAACTTGTAGGACTTGACACGTGTCACTGTGTGCTCCTTTGGCTTTGAAATTGATATAAAGGAAACTAAAGTCTATGTACTTCTAGAAAATTTTTACAGAATTCTAATCCGATGTTCAGAGAGAGAGCTATGAAGTTTTTCCCACAATCACCTCTTTGAGATGGAATTCGGGAGCCTGAAAAGACCTAACTTCCACAGATCATATCTACAAAAATGTTGTGAACCAAGCTCTAAAATTTTGCAACGATGTTCCTCAGGATTTCGGCTTTGCACTATAAAAATTTCAGCTTCTGCACCTTCATAGAAAAAAATTTATAGTGAAAATTCCATGATGACCTTTTTTGTGCAGCGAAACCCTAGAATCTAAAGCTCTGATACCAAATGTTATGAAACCAGCTCCAAAAATAGTAGAAAAGAGAGATCAACGCCTTCAAAATATCCATTTCGAGGGGGAAACCTTCAATACATTACATAAATGAACAATTCTTCGATGATACAAATGAAAAAACCTCCTTTCTATATATAGGAGTCCATGGGTCCACAATGTAATCCTAGCCGACCTAACAATAATAATGTAACAATATGGGGTTTAGAGGGGTAAAAAAATAACAATAAGGGGGGCTACACTAACATAATAAGGGACTACACTATTAATATAGGGACTTAATAGTTTTTTGAACTGTAGGAGGGCTTGATAGACCCCTTTTCACCATTAAAACCTGCACCAAAGTCAAACTAGTTAGTTAAAAACCTATGAGAGTGGTAAGACTGTATTTTCAGGGTTTGGAGCTGTCAAGAGGTGTTTACAGAGGAGAAATGGAGCAGAGGGTAAGGTTCTATATGCGGAACCTGGTATAATTCAAACATAGGAGAAGAGATTTGAATTTTGGTGCGGGGAGGGAGAAAGTAGCTTTGGAAAACCATGGTAGTTTATCACGTGCATTAAGGGTGGTAAGTGGTATTGGATCAAACATGCGCGATGCCATTGGGCTATCGACACGTGGCGAGGTAAATACCACCTATTTCGCGTAGGTTAGGTGTTATTAAACGCATTTCTACTTTTTGTGTGATATGGGGTCTGGGCCGTCAGATCTCAAGGGATGAGATCGACGGTGCGGAAATATCTAGGAGCAATGCACAAGTGTGGAGGGTGGAGCCCGAGGACAGATGGCGAATGGTGAATGGGCAGCGGAGTTTTAGTGGAAGGCGGGGACCAGCTCGATGACGTGGGTAGGTTTTTTGCATTGTGTGGGGTTGTATTGATGCGAGATGAAAGGCAAGGATGCGATAGCTGTCGGATTAGGGCCCAAAACTCCAGATCAACGGTGGATGCGGTCCAGTGAAAAGGTGAAGCATGATGGGGGAAAGCGGGCCCAGTTTAATTTTTCAAAGGTTAGGGGGGGTTATTATAAGGTTTGCAGGGGTGTATAAAGTAAAAGGGTTGGAGGTGTATTTTTAAATGGGGACGGGGCTAAGATATAGTGGAGGGTCGTGGTCTTATGTGAGAAAGGGGCTAAGGATTTTAAGCCGAAAGGGGCTTTAAAGGCATATTTCATAAAAAGGGCGGGTTTAATACAAAAACAGGGTTTTTGCAAGGTTTTAAAGGGTCCGATAGGATAAAAAGTTAAATTTAAACAATGTAAAAAAGGGAATTTTTACATTGTTTTAAGGTTTTTAAGGAAAAAATGATGAATAAGGGGGTTTATGAGGAGTTTTTAGGGGAAAGAAAAATGGGTTTCAGAGGGGAAAAAGGGGATGAATGAGGGTGTAGATGAGGTGATAAAATGAGGCAAACAAGCCCAGAAAATGAGGTCTTCTTAGAGCAGCAGGGTGAACTTTTGAGAAGGAAAAAGATGAAGTTTTTAATGAATCAGTTAAGATTAAGATAATGAAGACAGTGAGATTTCTAGAACTCACAATGTTTCTCAAATATTTTTTCTAGAAATATAAGATTATAACTTAGTCATCTTTTGATATCAGCAAAAATTACTGATGACTAACAGTGGCTCCACTTGGGGAGGGAAACTTTCCTTTTAAGGTGTCCAGAACCTTTAGTTTACCAAATCTATGAGTTTCAATAGACCAATGCCTTATCCATTTGCAATATTTCCCTTCTTTTTCACTTGCTGATATTTATTTGAAGTGACAATATTTAACAAACTGCAACATATGATTTCTTTCAAACACCATTTCTACCTACCCAATCCTACTTGTCCTAACATTTTTTATTCTTCTTTGAGTGCACTTGAACTGGAAAACTCTTTGACTTCTTATTTTTGAAAATATAAATAAACCATCTACTTCAATCCTTATTTCTTCAAAGAGTTCAGATTAAACTATTGAACCCTTTTTATTCTCTACCTAAAACTATTTGACTGCCAAGATTAAGCTGTTTGGCAGTCTTGATTCTCTAGCTAGTGACATGAAATTTAAAGCATGGTTCAAATTAGGTTTAGATAGTCTGATTCACCATGGTTGTGGCATTGAAACAAGCTACACACAAACATTATTTGCATAAAAGTAAATTTAGAAAGATAAGGCTGTGATTTTTCATTAGTAATGCATCCTTATCTATCTCTTTGGTTCTTTTTTGAGCATGTAGAACCAAGATCTTTATATTTCCCTAATCTATCCTTCTTGATAAGTCAAGTCTGAAATAATCTTGGCAATCATTGTTTCTACTAACTTATCAATATAAATTTAAAGCATTTTCAAACATGATTATGCTAGATGACTGAACAAGATAGCTTTTTGAATTAGTAGTGGCATTTAGACTTGCACACTTTTAGCAGTACTATTTTTTGGGTATGGGGTTGTACCTCTTTTGAATTTTTCCCTCTTTTTTCTTTTCTTTCATTATTTTTTTATTTTTTTCTCAATATTTTCTCATGTAATGTTTTATGTATAACGAATGAAAGCTTTGAAGCTAAAACTCTTGACAGAAATAGTGTTTGAGCATCCTGCCATTGACAAGACCTCCAAATAATTATTCTCCATTTAGCCCTTG
Source organism: Pinus albicaulis (assembly GCA_034641835.2). NCBI lineage: Eukaryota > Viridiplantae > Streptophyta > Pinopsida > Pinales > Pinaceae > Pinus > Pinus albicaulis. The sequence goes on along the minus strand of CM076577.1, from coordinate 1,303,573,307 downwards.
TGAAAAGAAAGCATTATGACCCCTAATTGAGTGAATGATGTAAGGCCCTTTCCACAAATTCTCAAAATTTTCCATGTTTACCTCTATCTTCCCTTCTAGAATCCCATTTTAGGACTGTATCTCCAACTTGGAAATTATTAGCTTTGGTCCTTCTGTCAAAGATTCTCTTGATTCCTTCTTGTACTGCTTCTGTCCTTTTATACACTTCCTCTCTTATCTGTTGTAAATGAATAGTTTGATTTAGCCTTCTCTACATGTCATTTTCTTCTGTTTGTACTTCTTGGAGAAGTTTCATGACTGGAACTCCCAAAGATGTAGGGAAGACTGCATCTATGCCATATACCAGCTAATGGGGGGACATATTTATTGATTTCTTGGTGGTTAGCCTATCAGCCCATAATGCATGAACTATATTACTATGCCATGATTTTTTATTTTGATCCAGCAACCTTTTGATAATGTTGATTGGGATTTTATTGGAGGATTCAGCTAAGCCATTTCCCTGAGGATAGTAAGTTGTGGAGTGTCCTAAGGTGATATGGTATTTATTGCAGAAGTCAACCATTATTTTGGATTTGAAGGCAGCAACATTGTCTGTAATGATCTTTCTATGAAAACAAAAATGGGATAGTATATTGGTTTCAAGGAACTTGATAATGACAGATTCAGTAGCATTCCTAGAAGAGATGTCTTTTATCCACTTGGTAAAGTAATCTGTGGTAGTAAGGATCCACTTATGTTGGGTAGATGAGGTTGGGTGAATTTATCCAATAAATTATAAACCCCATTGTTGAAAGGGAGCCTCAATACTAATGGGATGCAAAGGTAAAGGTAAGAGTTTTCTCTTGCCATAAAAAATTTGACACTTATGGAAAGTCATGACTAGTGTTTGAGTATCAGGGAAAAGTGTGGGCCAATAATAGCTAGCTCTAAGAATCTTGTTTGCTGTGGTCTTCTAGTAAAGATGGCCTCCACATTCTCCCTCATGCAGCTCATGCATGATTTTTCCTGAATCATCCTTAAGAAAACATTTAACCAATATGCAAACAACATTTTTCCAATATAACACTCCATCTAAAATGCAATAATTTAAATATTTTTCTTTCAAGAATCTAGCTTTAGTCTTTGATAGAGCAGGAGGAGTATTAAGATAGAGAAGCACATAAATGATATCAGCATACCAAGATGAATTCAAAAATATTTCTTCAATGAATGGAGCTATGAATTCTTCTTGTTCTTCTAAAACATCAACCATATTTATATCTAATGCTTGGAAATTTGATTTTTCCATGATTTTTGCTAATCCCTGTCCTTTAATCAGCTTGGTAGGCCTGATCTCTAAATCATATTCTAAGATAATTGCAATCCATTTTCCCCTTTTGCCATCAGGGTTTTTATTTAGAATGTCCTTAACAACTGTATGTGGGACAAAAGCAATGATATGTGAGTGTAAAATGTAGACTCAGAAATCATTCAATGCTTTTATCAAGGCTAGGACCTGTTTCTCCATGATATTATATTTGAGTGGAGCATCTCTTAAGGCTCTATTGAAAAAGGATATTGGTTGTTCTTGACCTATATTATTCTTTTGCAACAAGACTGCAGCAATGGTGTGTTCAGAGGAAATTGAGAAAATGTAGAAATCCTTAGTGAAATCAGGATTGATAAGAACTGGTGTTTGATTGAGAGCTTGTTTCACCATTTTAAATGACTACTTGGATTCTAAAGTCCCTTTAAATCATGTTTCCATTTTTAGTATGTTTGTGATATTTCTCAAAATTTCAGCAAGGTTAGGAATGAACCTTCTTAAAAAATTGATCTTCCTAATGAAAGATTGCAACTCTTTGAGGTTTCTAGGATGGTTGATTTTCAATATGCCTTCAATCCTTTTAGGGTCAACTTTGATTCCTTCTTCAGATATTATGTGACCAATAAGTTTCCCTTCCTAGAGACCAAAGAGTGTATTCTTGGTATTCAAGGATAAGCCATATTTTCTACATTTCTCAAAAAAAATTCTCAAATGAATCAAGTGTTCTTTGTCAGTTTTGGAGAAGACAATGATGTCATCAAGGTAAATGATTATGAAATAGTCTATGTCTTCTAGAAAATCTATTTCCATGGCCCTTTCGAATGTGGCGCCTGCATTCATCAAACCAAATGGCATTTTAACATACATGAATGTACCCCAAGGTGTGGTGAAAGAATTTTTGTGTTGATCACTTGGGAGTACTAGCACTTGGTTGCAGCCTGAAAACCAGTCCAACAGTGATATTCTCTTAGATCCAACCACCTTTTGAAGTATGTGGTCCATTTTGGGCAAGGGATAATTATATTTTAGGGAGGCTCTGTTCAGGTTTCTAAATTCAATGCAAAGCCTAATTTCCCCGGTCTTCTTCCTAACAGACACAAGGTTGGACAGCCACTGTGAGTATCTAAGGGGAACTATGATCCCAACATCATACATCTGTTTGATATCTTTCTCAACTAAAGTTAATAACACAGGTTATATCCTTCTTAATTTTTGTTTGAAAGGCTTCTGATTTTCTTAAAGAGGAATTTTGTGTTGAATAATGTTGGTATCATATGATTTCAGATCTTTGTACTCCCATGCAAACACATCTCCAAAATCCTTGAAAATTTCAATATATTCTTGTTTGATATGAGTAGGGAGAGTGCTAGATAACTTGATCATTTTGGGTTCATTTATGCAACCTATGTTATGTTCTTCTACACTAGTTTCTGTAGGCTCCATATTTGGTTTTTTAGCTACATCATTGAAATCAAAAAGCTCCTCTAATGGTGTAAGACCCCTTGGTATTGGATCATTTTTACATTGTAAAACTTGAGGGTCCTTTTGGTCTCTTTTGTTTAGTAATTCTACTGTATAAAGATATTCAAATTGGTTTATATCATCAATAGAGGACAGATCTATTTCATGGGCTTGATTTTCATCAAGATAGTCTTTTTTCAGGGCTTGAGCTAGGTGTTAATTCAGCAAAATTATTTCTTGATTGCAGAAAATCATCAATGTGTTTATCACCCTCAAACACTTGGCAATAGTTTTCATTGTCAGGGACTGTAGGCCTATTTTTCACTTTGACATTGAGTTGTTCATTTATTTGGGGTATTTGGAAATTGTTGGCAGCAAAGGCAAGTTCATTTGCAAGGTTGTTTTGAGCTCTAGGGATGAAAGTGAGTTCATATTTTTCAAAGGTTTTAGGAGCTCTAGTGCAGCATTCCTATATTATCTTGATCTTGGGTTTTTGGCTGAATACTCCCCTTTATTTTCCTAATGATCATCTCTGAATCTCATTGTATTGATATTTTCTTGGCTCCTAAATTTTTAAGAAAATGTAAGCCAAGGAGGAGGGCTTCATATTCTGCAATGTTATTGGTGCATAGGAAATCAAGTTTATAGGAATGTCCTTTGTTTGTATTATTTATCCATACACCAGCTCCAGAACCTGTTTTGCTGCAAGAGCCATCAAAGCTCATTTCCCATAGTGTTTCTATCTCATGCTCATTTTCCTTTTGTTGTTCAAGGCTACTAAGGTTAGGGCTATTAGATTCTTCTTTTGGGGATTGATTTAATTGTTCATGTCGATTTAATCCTATCTTATTTTCCTTTTCTTGTTGGTTGATTTCATCTTCATTGTACAAGGTAAAGGAGTCTAAATTCGAATGAATAGAATAAACAGGAGTGTTGTTTGGCCTATCTATGTTGCTTACCATATATTTCATATGATATTCTCTACATAATCTTTTGGTTTGGTTAAAAACTGGGATGGTAGCATAAGACATGTCCAATTGAAGGCTTCCTTGAAGTTTGGCTCCCCATGATCTGGATAGAAGCATGCCATAATTTGGGGGAATGTCAGCAACCACTATGTCCATAACTAGACCCTTAGTAGGAATTTGTGCCAGATTGACACATAAATCCTTGATTCGGCTCAAACACTTGACTCTGCTTGAATCAAAGGAATACAGGTCCTTGTAAGGTTTAGTAATTTCTAGGCCCAATCTCTCCATCACCACTTTTGGCATAAGTTTGTGAGAGGCACTAGAATCTAGCATGGCATTGTGTAAAATATTATCATGTATATTTAAGTTGACATAAAATGGAGGAATGGTTCCTTCTTGGTATTTTCCTTCTACTTCAGGACCAAACAATAATTCTAGTTTATCATCTGTCAAGTTTAATGTATCAATATCACTTCCTATATTCAAAGCTTTCAAAACTTGGTTTTTATATACATCTTGGGTTACTAATTCAGTTAAGGGTATGCTGATTTTGATCTTGCAATTTCACCCTCAAGGCTAAAAGGGACTAATTTTTTTGACATATTTACATATGTTTTGTCAATCATAGTCTTTTCAAAAATTCTGATCTGCTGAGTTTTATTAGGACCATTATCTAGGACAGATTTCTTAGGCCCACTAGAAAAAGTACTAGGGTAGCTTGGGTCAACACTTTGCTAATTATTTTTGTCCTTGTTTGAGTCAGTTTTCTTAGTCAAAGTGTTATTTCTATTTGTTATCTTTTTAGGAAGATTTTCTGAAGTTTTCCTAACAGCAGTGTTTGTGTTTTTATCATTAGAAGTTTATGGGTTCCTTTTGCTTCTAATATCATATTTTTTGTGCACCTCCATTATTTCATTTTCAAACCCCAATTGGTAGTCTTCATAATCCTCATAATGGCCAGTTTGTTCTGAGGAGAAGAATCCTTTTTCTTCTTTAGTGAGGAAAACATCTGTCTCACTGTTAGATCCTATGAGATTTACATGATTCTCTTCCAACCTTTCAATTTCCCTTTCTTCTTCTTAATCTATCTAGTTTTCTTGAAAAGGAGGCCTAATTTGTTGGTCGCTATCTCTTTGTCTATTTTGAATAAGGTCTCTTCTAAAATTGGAATTTCTATTTTTGTTTTGGGGATTAATTTCGTTTTCTCGAGGAGTCACTCTACATTTAAGTTTATCTTTTCAAGCATTCTTTCCATTACCCTCACTAAGTTGTCAATTTTGGCATCAGATGTTGAGGTTGAAGCCATTGTTTCATATTTATATGTAACTCTTTTTTCTAATTTCAACCTAGCTCTTTTCTCAATCAGATTTTCTTCTACCCTTATAGCTCCCCTCTACATATCTTCTAAATTTAAGGAGTCTCTTTCTCTTAGCTGGTAGGCCATGTCTGGGTCAAAGCCTTCAGGAAATTTAGCTAAGGCTAAGCCTAGTGGAGGTTTCATGTTTGTGGGAAGTGCATTGTAAACACTATTGAATCTAGTGCAATAATCTTAGACACTTTCCCCAACATTTCTTTTAAGGTTGCTATATTGTAAAAGGATTTGGAGAGGGTTTTTTTTAATTTCCCATTTGTTTATGAATGTCTGGTATAAAGAAGGGATATCATTTATGCTATTAGGAGTTAAGCTTTTAAACCATTTCTTGGCTTCTCCTCCTAAACTTTGGGCAAATATCCTCATATTAATGGTCTCTTATTCTATTTCTATATAATCAAAGGCATCATCAATTTTATCTACATGTTGTTGGGCAGTAGTAGATTCGGTTCCAGTGAAATGGGGAATTTTAGATTGATAATCATTTGGTAAAGGAACCAGAGGTTGTGGTAAAACTAATGGGGAATACTATGCTACCATGATGGGAGAAAATGGGGGATTTACAAGAGGTGGATTTGTGAAAGGTGTTGGGGTTCCCATGTTTTGGCAGATTTGGCAATACCAAAAGATGAGACAACATCAAACCAATTTGGGGCCCTAGGATCTAGCCCTCCTGGACCCGGAGAGGGATCTCTCCAGTAAAACAAAGAATGACATATCTTTGAGGCTCAAGATGAGATGTTAGGCTAGTTATGAAGCACAGAGGGGGGTTTAAATAATTTGGTTGGAGTGTTGCTGGGTTGGTTAGGAGATCATGGACTGGGAAAGCAACGAGAGAAAAGGAACAAAGCAGCAGGATGTTTCAGCAAGGAGAATTGGCCAAGAAAGTGCCATCCATTGGGCTATGGAGTCATGAAAGGAAATTACTTGCATCCACTAGCCAAGGCTTCCAAAGGGCAGGTCATCTAATACTAGAGGATCTTTAGATTAGATGATGGGGTGGAACATTAAGGAGGGAAAGTGGAAGAAGGAAAGACAACCAACTTTCTGTCTATAGATCAGGTCAGAGGTCATTTAACTCCAGACCTGCTTGGACATACTCAGAGGCTGCTCTCAAAGAGACAAAGGGGCAGCTTGTAGATCAGACCAGAGGTTATTTAACTCCAGGTCTGCTTTAGCAACTCCAAGGAAAAAACAGAGATCGATTTGACAAAGAAGCATCTAAGAAGCAAACCCCCAAGTTCATACATCAGCCAGCAGGCAATAACATCCGCTGCGCTGGTTAAACCCATGAATTAACTCTTAGATAGCACATGGAGCAGAAAACATAAAGGTAGGGAGAGCAGACAGCATAGGGCACCTAACAAGGGTGAATTCTATACCATTATCCTGATGCCTACCAGAAGAACATGAAACAGTATGAAAATGTAATGAACAGAGTAAAGAAACACATCACCAATAGTAATAGACTAGGATCCTGTGAAATGTGCTCTGATTAATAGATGCAAAACCAGTCATGTACAATAAGCTCAATGGCTGCTACAGTCCAAACTTCTCCTCCCAGCCTATTACATACAACTACTCTGCTACTCCCTCCCACGACTGTTCTAACAGTCAAGAATGAATCCCACTAACAGCAAATTTCCCAACAGCTGAACAACAACCCTTACATTATGTTCTCGGGGATCTTTTATAGGAGAAGAGGAAGCAACAGAGGTAGGATATACAATAAATGAATCTCATTAAGACAGTAAGGCGGAAGTGTTCACGCCCATACTGCTTAATGGCAGAATGCAACACTGTATGTACTCAGTAGGCTGGTTAGTGAAGGCTCTGTCAGATCGATTGACCTCGGATATTTCATTTGGAGTCCTTCTGGTGCTTGGAGCTCTGTGCTAGCCACTCTGGAATAAATGAACTGGATGGAATGATCTACAGGCCCCTCCATGCTTCTTTAATGCTGCTTGTAGTCTCTTGAGAAGTTCTGTCAGTGAAATTTACTGCTTATGGGCTCGAGGAACATGGAGGACGCTGCGGGAAGGCGTACGTCTAGAGAAAATGTCTTGCTGTTAGGTAGCGCAGTAATGACTTTTCTGGTGCGCTCTTAATATTCAAACAGTGCTTGAATCCTTTGACTTGCGGGGTTAACACTAATTAATCTTCACTTACAGGCTCAAATCCCTTAAATCCTGCTCTTGCTGCTGTGCTGGCGGCTGTAATAGCCTCTCTGTGCTTTTCTGCATCATAAGATAAACCTGTTAAGAACCTGGCAGTGGTGGCGGAGAAATGCTGCAGAGGCCAGAGGAAACGTGGCGGAGCGGTGGAGGAATAGTGAAAATGGCGGAGGAGACGGTTAATCAACGTAAAAGCCCCACAATGAACTTTGGGTGAATTACAAAGGAAACACGGAAAACAATGGAGAGGAGGCCATGGAGGTGGGACCCAGTGGAGGCGGAGGGTGATTGAACCAGAACCGTCAGATCTTGGGGAGAACGAACGGCGGAGATCAAATCGGGCGATGGAGGGAAGGGGATGCGATTAGCGCCGGGCCATTCGATCACGGGAAGGATGAATGGCTGTGATGTAATCGGAGCATCTCAATCGGGGCGGCACCATTGAAAGTTCCGATTGCGATTGAGCGGGGCAATGCGATTGAGCGATGACCGTTAGATCTGAGGACTGATCAACGGTCGGGATTAAATCGGAAGGGAGACGGAAGGACTTGCGATCGGAGGAAATGAGCGATTGAGCGATAGCAGTTGGATCATGTAACAGACGGACGGCCAGGATTTAATCGGGGAGGCAGAGGGAAGGCTTTCGGTAGGCTGCGATCCTGATTTGTGAGTTGGTATTTGGCGCCGTCACGCGATCGTGCGATCAACTATGGGGGACTGCGATCGGGAGGGAGATTGCGATTGAGCGATAAAGCCGTCTTGATCTTGTGACAGATCAATGGTCACGAATGAATCGGAGGATCGAATCGAGTACTCGTGAAAGCACTTATGTATTGGATCTGAGGCTGTTGAGTATTAAGCACAACCATCTGATCATGAGAACAACGTGGAGAAGTGGATCTGGGCAACATGCTTAATGCGAAGGACTATTAGATCCTCATAGGAATGGACGACTCGCATCCAATTCCGTTTCAATCTGTGGCGACCGTCGCGACTTCACATTACACTGAGAGGGGTTGCGATTAGCGGCCCGCCGTTGGATCTCTGCGGAAGATCAACGGTGCGGAACGCACCGCAGGTCTTAACGTTATAATCAATCGCATCGGGGATTTCTTGCGTTATAAAGGGTTTTGCCCTCCGTCGATGGTTCCGATTGCGGATAAGCGCTCGGGACTTAAGCCTTTAGCGCCTGGTCTCTCGCGCGGGTCATATGTGGGGAAGTGGTTAAGGGGTTTATGTAAGGGCTAAGCCCTATAATAAGGTTGAAAAGGGTTATTTGCCCATTTTAATGGATTTATGTTTAAAGGGGAACGATAGAGGGATAAAGGGGAGACAAGGCCAACAAAGGCTAGGGGGGAACCTTAAAGGGGATTTTGGGGAATTTTATGAGTGCAAAATGGGGAAATAGAAGGGGAGAAAAGGGGGATAAAAAGAGGTTTAATGAGGGAAAAATAAAGGGGGGAAGGAGGGGGAGGCTCCTGGGCATTTCTTCACATAACAGAGAGGCTTTAAAAGGGGAACCAGCAGAGGGGATTTGATCAAAGGATAAAAGACACAAAGAGGCTTCAAGGAGACTGTGTTTTCAAAGGAAATGCATTCCTTGAAGACTCAAAAATAATTTAGCCCCCTATTTGCTTGTCAAAAATTTCATAGGAGGGCTAACAGTGGCTCCACATGGGGATGGCTTCTTCTTGAAGGAGCCAAGAAACCAGAAAATGATCTCTTGGTGTAGGCCAGATGCCTGCTGCTTGAACCATCCATTTCTTTCTTTGATCGGCTGCCACACACTGTGAAGACAACATATCAGCAGTACAATTCTTCCAAACAACTACCTACCCACACTATAGTCCTAACATTTTTTCTTCTTGGGTGCATTTGGACTTGCAGACCCTTTACATCATTAATTTTTACAAACAGGAAAAAATAAACCTATTCTACTTCTACCCTTATTACTCCATGAGACCAGATTAGACTGTTGGCCTCATATGTTTCTCTACCTACACTACTACCTGCTAGGATTAGACTGTCTAGCAGGTTTCTTCTCTACATTCTAAGACAGAAATTTAAACAACTAATCTACCTGCTCATAGGCTGAGCTTTATTGAGCTTCCTACCTACCCTACTCTAACTGGAAATCTCTGATGTTCTAGGTGATATGATAAAGCCAATACAGCCAATCAAGTAGCAGTGAAAAAGGATATGAGCACTGGCTGCCTGTCAGAGATAACCACAGGGTGCTCTGCTTGTGGTTCTTCGAAACTGTGGTCACCATCAGTAGTGACCATTTCTGCTGAATCTGGCCCGTGCTGAGGATCAATGCTGGAGCGTTTGAGCATATCAGGGCCTCCATGTACTCTGCCACAGGATCCGCGAACAAATGACGTACATTTTCTTCTTTTAGGCCTCCCAAGCTTGGTAGGCTGTCTTTATCCTGGGCTGCTTTGACTATTACATTTTCCGCTGTGTCTTCAAGGTGGCTCTCGGGAGCCGGATCTTCTTCTTCTTGCACTTCGAACAGCAGCGGAATCTCTTTATTTTTGGGGGGCGGGAGACTTTCCAAAAAGGCCCTCGGGTCTCTGAACTCGTAGGATATCTCTTGCGAGCTTAAAAGTTCGAGCTCAGCTTCATATCTGTCAACCACCAAATCAAGAAACATCTTCTTAAGCGCAGGTAGATGATTGAGTGCTGAGCCAATAGGGACGACCTTTGGAAGGTCCTCCCATTCAATTTCTGCCAGTACACTCGCTATTCCACCCCGAAACTCCGCTATGAGGCTCGGATCTATTTCCACACATTGTGCAGAGTCCTCTATTAGCGAAATGACTGGCTCTTCGGCATGGATGATGTTGTACTGCGACATGGTCTCCCAGTGGAGTCTTTTATCATTCAAGAGTTGTGGAGTCGCCAGGTGGATGATTCACAACTTACTGTCCACCACAGTGGTTTACCAAATCAAAGCTGACTGATCTGTCCCCAGTGGAGTCGCCATTATGTTGGGGTTCCCATGTTTTGGCAGATTTGGCAATACCAAAAGATGAGACAACATCAAACCACTTTGGGGCCCTAGGATCTAGCCCTCCTGGACCCGGAGAGGGATCTCTCCAAATAGAGCAAAGAATGATATATCTTTGAGGCTCAAGATGAAATATTAGGCTAGTTATGAAGCACAAAGGGGGGTTTAAAGTGATTTGGTTGAAGGGTTGCTGGGTTGGTTAGGAGATCATAGGCCGAGAAAGCAATGGGAGGAAAGGAACATGGCAGCAGGATGCTTCAGCAAAGAGGATAGGCCAAGACAGTGCCATCCATTGGGCTATGGAGTCATGAAAGGGAATTACTTGCAACAACTAGCCAAGGCTTCCAAAGGGCAAGTCATCTACACTAAAGGATATTTTAGATAGATGATGGGATGGAACATTAAGGAGGAAAGTGAAAGAAGGAAAGCAACCAAATTTCTGTCTATAGATCAGGTCAGAGGTCATTTAACTCCAGACCTGCTTGGACATACTCAAAGGAAGCTCTCAAAGGTGGACAAAGGGGCAGCTTATAGATCAGACCAGAGGTCATTTAACTCCAGGTCTGCTTTAGCAACTCCAAGGGGAAAACAGAGATAAGATTAATAGCAGGGATCTTAGAAGGGCCAGCTGGTTGCGCAAGGATCCTAGTGGACAGGGCTAACACTTATCCCCAGTGTTCCCAAACCTTCCAACTTAAACCCAACAAGAACATCTAAGAACTGATACATCCAATTCATACATCAGAGAACAGGCAATAACATCCACTACACTGGTTAAATTGACTGAAACCAACTCTCAGATAACACATTTAGCAGAAAACATTGAAGGCAAGGAGAGAAGACAGCATAGGGCACCTAACAAGGGTGAATCCTATACCATTATTCTGATGCAAGCCCAGAAGAATAATGAAACAATATGGAAATGTAATAAACAGAGCAAGAAAACATCACCAATAGTAATAGACCAGGATCCTGTGAAATGTGCTTTGATTGATTGATGCAAAACCAGTCATGTACAATGTAGCTCAATGGCTATTACAGTCCAGACTTCTCCTCCCAGCCTATTACATACAACTACTCTGCTACTCCCTCCCACGACTGTTCTAACAGTCAAGAATGAATCCCACTAACAGCCAATTTCCCAACAGCTGAACAACAACCCTTACATTATGTTCTCGGGGATCTTTTATAGGAGAAGAGGAAGCAACAGAGGTAGGATATACAATAAATGAATCTCATTAAGACAGTGAGGCGGAAGTGTTCACGCCCATACTGCTTAATGGCAGGGTGCAGCGCTGTGTGTACTCTGTAGACCGTTTGGAGATCTCTGTCAGGTCGGAAATTGACCTCGGACGTTTCTTTGGAGTCCTTTTGGCGCCTGGAGCTCTGTGCTGCCATTCTGAAATAAATGGACTGGATGGAATGATCTGCAAAGCCCTCCATGCTTCTTTAATGCTGCTTGACATTCTCTTGAGAAGTTCTGTCAGTGAAATTTACTGCTTATGGGCTCGAGGAACATGGAGGACGTTGCGGGAAGGCGTACGTCTAGAGAAAACGTCTTGCTGTTAGGTAGCGCAGTAATGACTTTTCTGGTGCGCTCTTAATCTTCAAACAGTGCTTGAATCCTTTGACTTGCGGGGTTAACACTAATTAATCTTCACTTACAGGCTCAAATCCCTTAAATCCTGCTCTTGCTGCTGTGCTGGCGGCTGTAATAGCCTCTCTGTGCTATTCTGCATCATAAGATAAACCTGTTAAGAACCTGGCAGTGGTGGCGGAGAAATGCTGCAGAGGCTAGAGGAAAGGTGGCGGAGCGGTGGAGGAATAGTGAAAATGGCGGAGGAGACGGTTAATCAACGTAAAAGCCCAACAATGAACTTTGGGCGAATTACAAAGGAAACACGGAAAACAATGGAGCGGAGGCCATGGAGGTGGGACCCAGTGGAGGCAGAGGGCGATTAAACCAGAACCGTCAGATCTTGGGGAGAACGAACGGCGGAGATCAAATCGGGCGATGGAGGGAAGGGGATGCGATTAGCGCCGGGCCGTTCGATCGCGGGAAGGATGAACGTCTGTGATGTAATCGGAGCATCTCAATCGGGGCGGCACCATTGAAAGTTCCGATTGCGATTGAGCGAGGCAATGCGATTAAGCGATGACCGTTAGATCTGAGGACTGATCAACGGTCAGGATTAAATCGGAAGGGAGACGGAAGGACTTGCGATCGGAGGAAATGAGCGATTGAGCGATAGCCGTTGGATCATGTAACAGACGGATGGCCAGGATTTAATCAGGGAGGCAAAGGGAAGGCTTGCGATTGCGATCGGACGGGGAGTACGATTAAGCGCTGGCCGTCGGATCGCGGGGCAGATCAACGGTGGGGACAACGATCGGAGGGGAGATTGCGATTGAGCGATAGCCGTCGGATCTTGTGACAGATCAACGGTCACGAATGAATCGGAGGATCGCAATCGAAGCACGGGTGAAAACACTTGCGATTGATCGGAGGCTGTTGCGATTAAGCGCCAACCATCGGATCGGCGGGGAGATCAACGGTGGAGAAGTGGATCGGGGGGGCAGTGCGATTAATGCGATGACCGTTAGATCTGCAGGGAAATGGATGGCCCAGATCCAATCGGAAGGTTTCAATCGGGGCGGCACTGCTGCGACTTGCGATTGCGATCGGAGAGGGGTTGCGATTAGCGGCCCGCCGTTGGATCTCCGCGGAAGATCAACGGCGCGGAACGCACCGCAGGTCTTAACGCTATGATCAATCGCATCGGGGATTTCTTGCGTTACAATGGGATTTGCCTCCCGCCGATGGTTCCGATTGCGATTGGCCCCCAAGGCTTAAGCGCTTGGTCTTGGGTAAGGGCGTATGTGGGGAAGTGGTTGAGGGGCTAGCGGGAAAGGGGCCAGGCCTTATAATAAGGTCGGAAAGTGGGTTTTTTAACCCTTTTAATGGATTTTGGAGGTTTTAAAGGGAAACGATAGAGGGATAAGGGGGAAAAGTGGCCAACAAAGGGCAGGGGGAAGAAATTAAAGGGGATTTTGGGGGACTTTGAAGGGTAAGAAGGGAAATAGAAGGGGAGAAAAGGGGGATAAAAGAGGGTTAAATGAGGGAAGCAAGGGGAAGGAGGTCTTTGGCATTTCCAAGTCCATGAAAGGAAGCTTTAAAAGGGGAACTTCTTGGAGAGGATTTGCTCAAAGGATAAAGGACACAAAGAGGCTTCAAAGGAGGCGTACTTTCGGAAGGAAATGCATTTCATTGAAGGCTAGGCAATTTAGCCCCTGTTGCTTGTCAAAAATTTCATAGGGGGGTACAACAGGCAAGTAATGAAACCTCCTCTCTCTTCTCCTTAACACAACAAAAAGCATGCACTAGCTGCCTCTCCTGGGCAAGGGGCCATGACTCTTCCTCCAAAAGTGGTGAAGCCTAGAAAAACTAGATCTGAAAAGAAGAAGATCACTCCATCAGTGACTAGCAATGTCACAAGAGCGCTAAGAAGTAGAGGCAAACTGCCTAAGAAGAGTATTGTTGAATTGCCAAAGAGGAAAAGGACCAAGAAATCTACCCAAGGAAAGGGTAAAGAAAAAGAGGAACAGAAGGAGAGTAGTCATGAAAAGGAAAGGGAGTTTGACATCATATAGATAGACAGTGATGCAGGGGATGATGAAGCTAGAATTCTTGAGGCTCTTTTGCAAAACAGACAAGCCCAAATTCATGACTTAGAAGCTGATCTAGAAAGGTCAAAGGACCTCATACATGTTCTACAGATGCAAAACAAACAAATGAGTGGTCAAATGGTAGTTTATGAGGCTTGGGCTTTCAAATACCAAAGGGAAGCCTACAAAGCGCAAGTAGAGCTTGAAGAGTTTATGGGAAAAATTGATGATACTGAAAAAGAAGAGCAGCCAATAAGAAAAACACCTAGGACTATGGGTCTTAGGAAAGCTTTGGAGAAAAAGAAGGACGAAGAAGCATCCCTTGTTCGATCTTATCCTCTCACTCAATTGCTCGCCCAAGAAATAGAAAATGATAAAGAATCATGGCTTGAAAGAGCCAACAAGCATTTGGAGGATAAATTAGAGAAAGAAAACAGAGACTTGAGTCTAAAAAGGAAGATGATCGGGCACTACAAGAAATTGAACCAATTTGCCCGAAGAAAACTCAAACTTGCTCAAGAAAGGCTCAAAACTGCCCGAAAGGGGCGCCCGATAGAAAAAGTGGAGAAAGGCATATCTAGGCTTTAAATCTTGGCCTCAGCTTCCTTTCATGCTTCTAAGAACCCATAAGGGGCTTGCTTGCCAAAATTGAGCAAATTTTTACATGATTTTGTTTTTTGTGTTTTTTGGCCCTAATTGCACATTTTTCTAGGCGCTGCCATGGGTGCTAGGAGCATCCTCAGCTCATGAAAGTCATTTTTTTGGATGGATTAAATTTATGGGCAGCTAATCACAAATTTTTAGATCCAAAGGAGGTGTTTTGGTCCCCCAAAGAGGCAAAAATCAGTCAAATTTCACCTTTTTGCCTCACATATCAGCCAATGAGACTCCCCCTGGGTTTTTTCACTAAGTCAACTTTTTGATAGACTTCCAGGGATCAGTTTGAGAAAAATAAAGTAGTTCCAGAAACTAGACATCTAGGGATTTCCAACGAGCTTTCATGGGCCTTGTTTCAACATTGGGAGGTCCCTCAAACGTTGTCTGCAAGACAGGAAATCTTTTGCTGCTACGTTCCTGTAGCATTTTGGCAAAAAGGCAGATTTCTGAAGATGCTCATCCAAACGTGAGTTAAGCCTTTTTTAGAAATTTTTAGTCATGTAAAGTCAATATTATTTCCTTTTTAGCATTTTATAGATATTTTTGAAGATATTTTGTGCCTTGGGCTTTGCAAAGCCTCAAGGACAAAATCAGATATTTGTAATAGGCCAATGGCCTTCTAGATGCTCTTGGATAGTTTCTTTCTCTTTGGCCTATATATTCCAAGAGATTTCATTGTAACAAGAGGCTGAACTTGATGTTATAGAGCAATACATGATATTACAAGCTTTGAAGAAATACTTTGTCTCATGAAGTGGATGATTTCTTGTTTGTCTTGGATGGTGGAAGAGGACTGTTTGTAGGATTCCATGGCTTGGTGAATGGTATAGTGTTCCTTATCTGTTATGTTTCCTTAGTTTATCATACATGTTTTCATGCTTCTTGCTTGTTGTAGGTCAGTAAATAATAGATTTGAGACATGCCCATGGAGGCACCTCAAGTTTCCTGATTCATTACAGCTTCTATGTTTTTCTTCTTTCTTAGTTATGTCAAAGAATTCTTAACTGCTCTTTGATACCCTAAGAACTTGTTATCAATTTCATTAATGGTTATTATGTATGCTATCTAGTATGATTCACGGTATGCCCTGCTTACTCATAGCTAACCAAAACCCCATCACTGAAACCTTTCTCTGAATATTTGATTGTCCTAGTTAAACCAAAGAGGTCTTGTTTCGATCTTGCCCTTTGCCCATGCTCTGCAATCTTAATTCAAAGTTCCCGATAACTCAAAATATGATGTTTAGGAGTTCCCTCTTCATAGATTGAGTTGTTTGTTTGACTTATTTGTTTTCCCAAAATTCTGAAGGTGATTTTCCCAAAGTTAGAGGGTCTTATACTTCTATGTATCACCTGAATGTTTATTTTATGCATATATCAATTTGAGTTTCATTTATAGTGATTAATGGTCAGCCCTATCACATGGATGTCTGCTGTAAAACTATTTATGCTTAAAACCTCTTTTTCCTTCACAAAATTAGTGTCCATATCATTTCACTTACGCCCAAAGAATCCATTTATCTTGACCAAATCGGCCCTGCAATATACCTTGTCCACCATTTGAGATAGTCTCAACCTAATTGACCCCATAGCCTAGTTGATCTGACAATATTTTTATCTATTCATCCTTTGATCCGTTCTCCCTAAAAAAAACCTAAAACAAACCAAAACATACTTAACAACTAGCCTAAAATCAAATACATAGAAAGCAAACAAGTTTACCTCCTTTTCATAAAAGAGAGAGCCCTCTCTAAGTCCAGGAAGGCTAGGTCCTAGGGCTCCAAAGTTGGTTTGATGTTACCCCGTTATTTGGCATTTGGCTTGCCAATCTGCCAAATCACGGGACCCTGAAGTACTCCAGCTTCTTCCTGGCATCCTTCGTCACATGAATGTAAATAGGTGAGCCAAAAATCTTCAAATGAGAAATATCAAGCTTCTTACCAGAAAACGCCTCTTCGGGTGTACTCATGCCAAGTACTTTATGAGGACAACGGTTTTGCACATAAACTGCAGTGTTGCATGCCTCAGCCCACAAGTGTATGGGAAGGCCCTAATCATGCAACATCGCCCGTGCAGCACCCACGATCATTTTGTTCTTCCTCTCCGCGACCCCATTTTGCTGTGGGTTATGAGGCGCTATGAGTTTTCTTCGAATTCCTTCTTTGCTACAAAAGTCTTTGAATTCGCCAGAGATGTATTCACCACCATTATCGCTCCTTAGAGCTTTCACCTGCTTCCCCGAATCTTTCTCAACCAGCACCTTGAACTCACAGAACTTTGAGTATGTCTCGCTCTTCTTCTGCATGAAGAAGATTAACACTTACGAGAAAGTCATCAACAAATATCACATAATACCTATGCTTTGCTATTCGACTTAACCGAGAAAGGTCCACACATACATAATGTGAATTCTCTCAGGAAGGTAAACACGACTATCCTTCTCATGAAAAGTGGTCTTCACAATTTTTCCCAAAGTACATCCCTTGCACTGATCTGACTGTGCAAGTGTACCCTTGGGAAGCCCGGTAGAAATCTGCTGCAAAATTTTCAAAGTGCAATGGTGAATATGGCCCAATCTCCTATGCCACAATTCGCCCTCATCCCGGCTCACCATTCCTTCTTCTTTTCCTGCCATTGCTGCGCAGCCATCTAACTGCAATTGATAAAGATTCTTAACTCGAATCCCTATCATCCTGGTTTGACTAGTTGTTTTATGGCGCAGGAAAGCTTTTCCCTCGCTAAAAACAACATCATAACCCTTGTCTTCCAACATCGCCACAAAGATTAGATTCTTCTTCAATCCTGGAACATGCATGACATCCTTCAAGATGAAAGGTTACCAGACTCCCTCTCAAAGGAAATGGTCTCGATACCAGTCGCACTGTATCTACCATCATTGCCCACCTCGATGTGCACTCCAAGATCCTTTTCCTCTAAATCACTAAACAAATCTTTGTCTCCGGTCATATGGAAAGACGCACCACTGTCAAGAAACCACACCAATCCCATCACACTTGAAACCAAGCATGCGATCAAAGAAAAACCTAGCTCAAACTGCGAGGCTAAGGCCTCTCCCGCTGCAGATCCAACAACCTGCTTATTCTTCTTCTTCTATGGGCAATTAATGGCGAAATGTTTGTGCTGGTGACAATGAAAACACTTCACCTTGGACAAGTCCTGATTCTTGCCTTTAGCTTTGGATTTGGAAGATTTCTTCCCTTTTCCTTTCCGAGCTTTGGCAGCCAAAGCGCAATTTTCTTCATCTTCATTCTTCGATGAAGATCCATCCCTGGTACCCCGCCTTATCTCCTCCTGCACAAGATCCGACCAAAGTCGCTCCCATCCTGGCAGTTTCTCCCATCCATTGACAAAGTCTTCGTAGCTATGCCAACTCTTCAGAAGCCCAAGGAGAGCCAAGCTCACCAAGTCTTCTTCATCAACAGTAACCCCCACACTTCCCAGTTCATCCTTGTAGTGGACAAACTTCGTGAGGTATTTTGGAATATTGTCGCCTTTCTCCATTTTTATTTTTCTGAGCTTGTCTTTAAGCGCCAACTTCCTCTGGTCACTTCTGCTTTGGAACAAGTCTGTCAAATCCTTCCACATTAAGAATGGAGTGGCTTTACCATGAAGGCTGGACACAATGTGGTCCTTCACACCTTCCAACAGAATCCTTCGACACTTTGCTACCTTCTTTTGCCATGCATCAAGCGCGGTAGCATTGCTAGATCCCGGCTTAGGAACATCGCTATCGATGAACTCCTTCAGCCCATTATCATCCAGCACCGCCTCCATCCTGTCCTTCCATGCAATATAATTCGAGCTCACATCAAAGGAATACTCCAATCGCAATCCATTGAAAGACATTTCAATGAATTCTCAACTTCGACACCAAGAAAACACTGTAGCAAATTCGAATTCCACCAGCACAAAACTCAACCGCTTCAATAATTGCAATCTTCTCCAATGATCAACTGCTCTGATACCATGTAGAAATTATATAACTTATGTGTTATATGTCCAAGATTCTCCTGATCTCACTCTATTTTAACTTCATGAAAAATACAAAATCTATTCCACCATTGATCATTTGCGGAAATTAAATCAAGATTTCAATGCACACATGAAACAATAAAAATTCACACACATTAACACAGTTGTTTAGCAGGCTTTGAAGGCGAAAACCCCAACTAATACGCATATAATATGTCATATAGATCATGTAACAATCCTCATACAAAGCTGATCATATCACGCTCTTAGTACAATACAATCGCTACACACTAATCAGGCCCGATCTTGCAAATCCATGCACAGATCTTTGCCACCTGCTAGCCTGCCTCTAGTGCGCAATCCCTGCTGAAGAATGGATCTGAACGAACTTGAATTCAACCAGCCTTGCTCACGTAATCCTCATTGGCATCTCCACTGAGTGTTGGATGCAATCAATGCATCACTATAGTCACAACAGACAGTCTATCTTGCCCTTTCACCTATCTCTCCACTGGTCTCCACTGAAACTGCCATGCACTGTAGTTAACTGTTGTATTTTTCAGTTGATTAATGAGTTATTATTTGTGAATTAATCAACTAATTAATTCACTCCACTCTCACTACTGTATCAATCAGTTAGACTAGATACAACTAGCTCAACTGAGTCTAACTGAGTTAAACTGAATACAACTCCATAACTACTTCTTCCAACTGTGTCATAACTCTGCCACTTGAGTTCTAACTGAGTCCTCCATGCAATAGCTCCAGTAAACCCTCGGGAATAGCGTAATTCTTTATGTCGGTTGTTGTACCACATCTGTGCCTTGAACTAAAGTGCTCCAAGAGAATAAGATAATGTTTAGAGTCCAAATATTATAGCTAATAATATTCGAAATATCTATTTTTAGACTGGCAATCTAAAAATAGATTCCGCCCAATATGTCTAAAAATAGAAGTCCATCTATTTTTCCAACTTGACCAACCATCCACAAATAGCATCCTGCAACTCATAGAATATGATCGACATGTCTAAAAATAGACATAGTCTAAAAATAGACTTTGCGCCAAAAATAGCTTGCGGGCCCACTTAGTGAAGGTGACTCTTTTCACTAAGCTCATCATCTTGTTGAATCTCAACACAAAGTAGAAACTCTGTATTAATCTGTAAACAGTCACATACAAAACACAGTCTTTTTGCTAATAAAATGTCCAACCCTCTGTATTTTGACCTCATACTCTTTATAGATCATTTACAATATAGGATTCTATTATCCTCCACTAAAGACATCGAATTCAAATTTTTGGACACCTTTCCTAAGCATGAAACATGATATTTATTACAAATTGACAGCTAGAACCCTAGTGAGCAGTCCTATTCCAAATAGGACTAAAACTCTTTAATTTCCTTCCTAACAACCTTATCTAGTCTTCATTACATCTTATGCCACTTTCTTTTCCATGAAGTCGAATTTGGGTGATGATTCCAAATCTTTATGTGAACATGTTGTTGATGATGCTGTTCTCCTATGTTCTAGGAAACCGTCTCCTTCCTTTTAGGCTTTTGATACACTTTGACTGTCTGATACATTCTTACCCTTTATACACCATAATTTGGATGCCATCTGTTGTCTAAAATTAGAACATGTGCATATATCCTCTTCCTGTGCCAGTTGTTCAAAATTTTAATTTCGAATTGTGTAAAAAAAAAAAACTAAAAACAGACTTATGCTACGAAAGTAGTACAGTTTCGTAGCGCTTTTCGTAGCGCATGGTTTTAGCTCCTTTCTTCAACAATTTTCAATCTTTTTCTTTCATGATAGCCTTTATCTTCCTTGACACATTCCCACAAGAAGTTTCAAAACCAAACTCACAAAAATTCCTTCAAAATTTGCTATGAAAATGATGAAATGACTGCTTCAGCAGTTTTGTAGCGCATTTAATCAAATTTGCACTATCTGCGCTACGAAACTGCTGTGTAAGCAGTTTTGTTGATTTTTTTTTTTTTTTTTTTAAATTTGTGATAAGGGGATACTCAAACTTAAGGACAATGATATTGTTTCAAAACCTACAGCAAAATAACCTTGAAAATATATTCTTCATCAAATTTAACCTTCATTTTTCATCTGAGTTTGTCTTATATATTTGTTACTTTGTTTCATTGCTTTTTCAATTCTTCTTGACACTCTTTCAACTGTATCTGCAGATCTTTCACCTGGCTCTTTAGCTTTCTGTTGCTAGTTCTTAAATGAGTGTTGATCACTCTCATAAACTTTGATTCCTTAATAGCTGGGACTGTCCATGTGAAGAATTATTCTTCACTACTTGGGATTTCTAATCTAGAGGCTATTTGACCTTCCCAAACAACTTTCATTCTTTTGAATTTTGCTTTCTCAATGAAATGTTTTCTGTTTCTTTTCTTCAACCTAGCAATCTCATGGTTTGCTGATATCAACTTCTCCTCCAGGTTTTGATGCTTTGTCATTTATTCTTGTGCTGTGACTACTCTGTTTTCTGCTTGCAATGCTACTGGCGAGGAGAGATCAATTACCTCTTCAGGAAATTTAGCTATTTCATAGGTTTCTTCAACTTCTTTGTTAAGTTCCTTGAGCCTTTTTGAATGTCTAGTCACAGGCTTCCTGGCTTGGAAAACAAATGCTATGTTTTCTCCTTTAAACTCCAGCTTCTTTACTGATTTTATCTTTTTCTGTTTGCTTTTAGTTATTCCTGTGAAATCAACTTGTACTATAGGTGATTCTTCTATGTCTATTGCATGCAATATATCATCCAATTTTCCTTTCAACCTTAGGCTGTCACTTGACCCTGAAGCTTTTGATTTTCCCTTTGTTGCTGTAGCTTGGCTCCTTGTTATTCTCTAAACTTCTCGGTTATCTGCTGCTGTTTTTGTTTAGTTTCTTTGCTACCATGTAACCTTTGTTTTGCAGGTGAGGGAGCTTTTAGTGTCTTCTCTGCCTGGTTCTTCACTTGTTTTCTGGGTTTCAATTTCACAAACCTCTTTGCCTTTGTAGCCACTGGTTGACTTGATTCTACTAGTGGTGAGATATTTCCCTTTGTCTTAGTGTTTTTAGCTGGGGTTAGAGCTTCCACATCGAAACCACTCATAAACAAAAAGGAGGACCAATCCCTATTTATTTTTTGAAGCTCATTCAAAGCTAACAATTTAATCAACCCATGGTGAAACAGGGATGTTTCACAGCCATCAAATTTCATCTGAAATTTGTTAGCCATTTTGGAAAGACTTCTATATAAGAAAAATGGTAAATCCAATGATATCATACTTGTGAAATGTAACAACAATTTTAAGTGATAAGTGTAGAATTTGTGGTACCTTCCTTTGCATGTGAAGTATCTTTGGATATTGAACAACAATTTGGCATAGTTATCTTTGACACAATTTCTGGGAATTGCATTGTTTAGGTCCATGTTTGCATATTCTATTTTCATAAATATCTTGCATGCTTCCATATCAGACCTGAAAACCTTAAACCAATATTCCTGACCTCTTGGTATTTTTGTTAACATAGCTATGATCTCAGGTGTGACTGCTATGTTCAACATTCTGACCTTTGTGTTTGTTCCACTGAAATGAAGTGCAAATTCTTTGGACACATGAATATAGCCACCTTGTAACTTTTCACAGAACTTAAAACAACCTGATTTCCTGAAAGCATCCATTACTGTTGAATCTTCAGCTAAAACCCTCATACTTTCAGGTTGAAATCTTAAACAATTTCCTCCTCTGTGATTCTTTTTCTCTTCAACCATACTTTTTT
This sequence comes from Pinus albicaulis, assembly GCA_034641835.2. Lineage (NCBI taxonomy): Eukaryota > Viridiplantae > Streptophyta > Pinopsida > Pinales > Pinaceae > Pinus > Pinus albicaulis. The sequence goes on along the minus strand of CM076577.1, from coordinate 1,303,550,901 downwards.
TCTGAACCTATAGAACTGCCTCACTTGAGAAAATGGAACAACATCGCTTGAATCTGTATGAACAGCCTCTCTTGATTGAGTATGATGATAACCTTGGTATAGAACAACCACAGGCTTAACTCTAAGGTTTAGAGCTTTAACATTTGAGTGGGGGCAAAAAACCAGAATAACTGAACTAGACAATTTTTTTGAATTTGAAATCCCTTTTTACGACTGAATGAAACCCCTATCATGATGGTGATGTATATGAAATGGGCAAGTACTTTGGATATGACCTCTCACTGACTCACCATAACGTTACCTTATCATTTCTTAACGGATTTCTTGACATGACACCTAAGAATCCGCGCTTTCGTAGCGCACATAGTGTATTTTTTGCACTTTGCACTACGAAAGTAGCAGTGCTTTCTAGCACAAAACCCCTTTTTTGAACTGACCGCGCTACGAAACTGCAGATTTGTGGCTAATCATAGAATTTCAAACTGAAAACTAATGACATGAGCTCTAGATGAATGATATGACCTTTTTATCATGGAATGAAATTAAAGAAGTTTATTTGAACTTGGAAGATGACCTTTGAAACTGAATAAACTATGACCTACCCTTTATCAAGACAAAAGTGACTTTATACCTACTTGAAACTATGACCAAAAACAGTGTAGACATACAACGTTTTTAAATTTTTTTTTTGGGTGATAACAGTTTGAGTGCGTAGTTATGCCATTTGATCTAACAAATGCTCCAGCTACTTTCATGAGAGTCATGAATGACGTACTTAGACCATTTCTATATGACTTCGTCATTGTTTACTTAGATGAAATACTTATACTCAACAAATCAAGATAAGAACATGTCATGCACGTTGTTATCATTGGAAAATTGTACAAGCAAAGATGACATTATTTATTGTCAGGCAGAATGATTTACATGGATGAGAGACATTAGAGAATCTGAAAGTATTTAAAAAATTTCTAAGGTCCGAGGAAAAATCAAATTTGAACTAGTAAAAAATGCTTTTGCGCACAAAATCCTTTGATAAGCACGCCCTTGCGTGCCTTTTGACCCAAAAAGCACGCAATCCTGTTAGTGGCGGAAGTCACTTTCCGAGACCACAAAAATAACACTCTAGGACATTGATTCCACACTTGAAGCCGCTTACAGACAACCAAAGCCTCCTTAGGACATCAAGGGGGGACATAATGGAATAAATGTGGCACACAATGGAATCACCCTCCTCTCTTGGGTCACCATCCACAATGTACCAAGAGAGGGAAGGAGGATTTGAATTCTCCTATAAAAGGCCACCAAGAGATGAAAAAATTGAGAGCAAATCGTTAGGCTAGCCATAATTTCCCCAAGAAATACCAACAGTGTGATCCGGAGCAGAGATAGAGGGGATTCAATTGTTGGCCATCCAACAACTCCAGTCCACCATAGTAGAGAGAGGGATACTTTGCACCAAGACAGGTTAGAAGTAAAGAAATCCTTGTATCGGGACTTAGAACCCCAATTTCTAAGGGCCCCTTGGCAAGTGGGTTAAAATTTCATCCTCATTTCCTACCAGCACTCAATAAGAGGGGATGTAAGCGCTGCCATTTGGATTATTGAAGTTTTTTGACTCTATTTAGAGATTTTGTGATATTTGTTTTAGTTTTATGTTTGAATATGCATGCTATTTCTATATCTAGTATGTTTATGTTCTAGCATTTTCCACTAACTTGCTTGACTCCATATATTTTCTGCCTGCGACCAATAACTTAAGAGGGAAAGCCACACCCCTTAAGTTGGTGTGATTTCGTACATACGTGCACCAAACACACTAACACAGGATTGGCAACTCCACTAAATTTTATTTCCAAGTTTATGTGGTTGTGCCTTTTTGCAGAGACCTCCGTCTGTGCTGTGGATTTGGGCTGGAATTTCCCCCTTCCTCTCCTTCATTCTCTGATTCATCCCAAGTTGAAGAACTCCCAAAAATTACATTGCTAGAATTTGCACGCATTTCCCTAAGACAGGCGTGCCCAAGGCGCGCGTTCAGAGTTGACCTGCACGTAGACATCGCGTATGTTTCAGTCTTTTGTGCGCAAAATACAGAAAGAGAAATTTATCCCATGTTTCTATCTTTTCCTGCTTGTAAAGTTCCTGGAAGCCCATAATACATCTTCCAACACTGGTTGAGGTGCCCCGCAGCTTGCTAAAGCTCACTCTTAGCTACTTTTGGTATGCTTCGTGTTAGTTTTATTTCAAGTTGATTTTTTCAAAGTTCACACATAGTTTAAGTAGGAGGGAAAATTAACTTTCATTCCAATTTTTTTTTTATGTTTTGCAAATTTAGGTACCAAAAAACACCTAGATAATTAGCCAAAGTAAGTGGCCCAAGTCCATGCATGCTTAGCTAGTTCCTTTTTTTCTAGTGTAAAATTCATTAGTTTAGTTCAGTTTTTGCACTAGGATTTCTGAACCAGGATTGAATTGTTGATAGAAGAGAAAGTAATATTTGTTGTCGTTGCACCCTTTGGTTATCCTAGGCAAGCACATGAACGCTCTCTATTCACAACTCACCATCTCCATGTAGTTGATCACATAGATTAACTAGGAAAAATAGAAAGTGACCCATATCCACACATGCTTTTTTTTTTAGCATGGAACAATAAAACATAGTTTAATAGGGGAATTTAAAAAGGATCATCGCATATCCACACATTCAAACTATGTGCTTGTTCACTTTTTCTCACACACATCCACACACTAAGAAAAGCAAAGACACCTAAAACTGACTTAACAAAACTCACTAAATTATCCCCACAGGGGCCACAAAAGAATTTATAGTTTAAGTTAGGATCAAGGGGGTAGGCATCTAATAAGCCACCTTAATCACTCTTCATATTGAAACATAGAATTTGACTATTTAGGGAGCTTTCAAATCCACCTATTAGCCCATGGAAAATAAAACTCGAGCGTGGTAGAGACCCAATTCAGAGGGGGTTAGGCTTAGGCGTAGTGCATGTGGTATTAGTTGGGGCTACCTGACCCGTATGATACTTGGTACTGTTAGTTAAACTACCAAGAAGCCCAAGACTTGAATGCTTATGTGGAACAATGGTACTTAGTGGCCAAAATTAGGGCATCATTTCCCTACAGGCGACGGTGCAGGAATGCACTAGATCCTCTACCCTTACCTTAGTGGATTTTCTTCAGCTGACTGGGGGCGTCGCCAGCTCTTACGAGATGTTGTGCCAACACTTGCTAGATATATTCTCAAGGCCCAATTACATTTGAGTGTGTGAGGATGATTAGGTCTTCTAAGGTTTGAGTATCATATGCAAACAAACAAAAACCATATTTTTTTAATTGATTGATCACATAGGATTAATCTAAAGAGAAAATCTATTTTATTTTCATTTTGTTTTATGTATGCGATTGGAATTTTTCTTTGATTATAATCTATATCCTCTCAAATATTTCCAAATCCATACCTAGTCAACACTAGAACGGACCCAACGGGACCTCGTCGATCTATACGTCTTTTGGACCTCCCCCCATTACCGGGAGGGGTACCAGGTCTTTCGCCATTTAGGCGTCAAAGATGGAACACTTCCACCATTATTTGTTCATCCTTTATTGGGGCATATTTAGTTGGGAACCTTGGTTGGTATCCTAACGCCACACGACACACCACTCCTCCCACAACCCTTAGAGGGAAGAGTAGTGCTACCCATTCGGGAAGCTAGTTGAACTCACAACAGGGTGCGTCACAGACAAACCCTATTCCTAACCATAACATTGTGTTTTCACAAGTGGCAATGGCTATATCCTCACAATCACCTTTTCTAGCTTCGTTGAATCTACCAGATTTAACTTAGTTGACGAATGACGCCATTGCAAACAACCCCATATGGCCTCCCATGCCCACGAAGCTCCCTTCAAAAATTCCAAAGTTCGAAGGGAAGCAAGCGGAAGACCCCAGAAATCATGTTATGACTTTCCACCTGTGGTGCTCGTCGAACAACATCGTTGTTGATACTATTCAGCTGATATTGTTTCAACGCACTCTAACAGGAGTAGCAGCGAAATGGTATGTGGAGAAACCCTCTGCTACACATGGAACCTTTAGCACCCTCTCCACTGCGTTCTTGACCTATTTTCAGTTACCGATCCACCACGATTCCATAATGGAGTTAGTGACCCACTTTAGGCAAACCCCTACTATCCATTTCTCGGACCATCTCCATGAATGGAGGCAACGTCGTAGTTTGTGTAAAGCCAAACTCGACGATCGAGTACTATTAAACCTGTTACTGAAAACTCTCACTGTAGAGATTTCGAAGGATGTGGCACAACAAAAGCCCATATCCAAAGATGACGCCATCAATAAGGCCCAACAGCTCGAGCTGATCTATACACAGTCAGGATATATTTACAATATCCTGGAAAATGCCCCGTGCCTACAAACTTACAAAGAATTTCTAGGCGCGTAGAAATTTGTAGACAATTTAATTGGGTCATTGACCTAAAGTTACCCAGGCATCAACATTCAAAACCCCGGTTACATGTATGATTCTACTCAGAACGTACCACAACTCGATTACCAAAGTCATCACATGCCTCCGCAAAATTTGACCAGGAGGGCGTCATCGTATCACCATCAGCACAGAGGATCTTATCCTCTAGCTCAGGGGACCCAGTACGTAGATATACATGTTGACGGAAGAACTTCCCCCCAACTTCAATTTGAAAACCAAGGACCGCATTATGCACAGTCCCCGGCACAAGATCCGCCTATGCAGAATAATGCATAGGTGAACTTTGTGCAGCCTTCCCAAAACCAACCACGCCAACCATATAACCAGGTGAACTACCCTCCTAACGTGGTTAAGAAAAAATGAAAAAAAACCTAAAGGAAACCTTGGACAGGGGGCAATAATCAACAATGCCCTTCACGATCTCAGGATGGAGGTAACTCCAACCGAAATCAAAACCAAGAGCCAAGAAATTCCCAACAACAGAACAAAAGGCCACCTCTTTGAATAAACCACTCTTGTTAAATCTGTGGTGAGTACGACCATTACACTCATCACTATCCCGACCTCCCTGAGTTGAAAAAGCTACAGAGTAACCGTGGACAAGGGGGATCTTCCCAGCAGATATTCGTCATGTAGGAACCTTTCCCTCATGAAGGGATCGTTAGCACACAACAAAAAAATCCCGATGACTCCGGAAAAAAACAACCACAAAATCTACATGACTAGCGAGGAAATTTTTTTTCAAACACATAATCGAAATTACGACACCCCACCAGACACCAACATGTCAGGGACTAGTACCAGTGCACCAAAAACACCTTTGACCATATCAAATATGCCTATTGAACCTTTGCCAAAGATGGCTAAGGGACCAACTAGGCGAGCAGGAAACTATTCCAAAGAAGCCCATAACTATAGCATCATGGATGATCTAGCTCAATCTCCTACAACCATGTCAGCTTTGGAAGTATTGTGGTCATGTCCAAAATAACGGAAAGCCTTTCTTTCCACGTTAGGTGTTATCGACCCTGTCGATACATGCCTAATGGATTTTTACTTAGACAAAGCCACCCCTAGGCTTCCTTCGATGGTCGCCTTTCAAGTACCAGTATCGGTCCAAAATATTACCATTCACCGATGTGCCATTGACGAGGGTGCATCCATGTGCATCATGTCAAATAATGTTTGGCAAAAGTTAGGGTCTCCCAAACTAAAACCATCAGTCTTCATGCTTAGAGCGTACGATGGTTGCCCTTCAACCACCGTCAGTCTCTACCAAAACGTCTCTGCTTTCTTAGCTGGAAAGATGGTCCTTATAGACATTGAAGTCTTGGACACTCACTTGGACTATAATATACTCCTTGGTTAGACTTATATGTATGCCATGTCAGCCATAGCCTCCTCCGTCTTCTGCACTATGATGTTCCCCCATGAGGACCGCATTGTTACTGTCGACCAATTGACGCATAGTGAAAAAATAACCCTAACGAACACTGATGTAATTCTACCCTATGTAGATACATCCACGAACGTGCTTTCACGGTACCAAGAATTTAGCCCCGACCAGTTCAAACCATCATCCATCCTAAGATCATTCCTAGGAGATCCCTCCATCATACTTGAGTCATTACCTGATGTCACAAGAGCTCCAGTGTGCATGATGTCCACATCAAGCATCGAAGCTAGTCAGGACATGGAAACAAGTAGTAATGACACTGAGTCCTCAGCCACGGTAGCCTCTCTAACCTACGCCGCTTCCCAAACCCCTTTCCTCTACCCCCCAGCTGGTTTCGTATCCCAACAGTTTTGGAAACAATAGTGTTACCAAACATCTCTTTCGCAATACCAGTTTGGTATCTCATTCCCTCTATTGGGAGAGGGACCACACACATCACTGCCACAAGGTTAAAGCCCCTCAGTCTCGAGGAGGCCCCACCCATACAAGAAACGGTCAAAAACATCCCTGCAAAGGAAATTCCCATTGCAAAACCGATGATTATGACCAAGAAAATCGAGAGAAGAGGAAAGAAGGTGGAGACTCCCACCATGCAACGGGAATCACCAGGTTGCACCATATGTGATGTAGCAAGTCACCCTACCCATATTTTCCCAAAGCTGGACGAATTAAAACCACTCCTTGGCTCTGAGACAGACATCACAACGCCACGTTCCCGTAAAAAAGAACTTGCCACCAAAGGTAAAGGCAAACCATTGTGTACCAATGATGCATGCACTATCTGCAACAATTATGGGCACTATACCCATCATTGCCCAGAAATATCGCGATATAGGGATGCCTTGCACGCCATCGAGATATCCTATCAAGAGGATCCCTCCACCCAGTAATCTGGAGATGAACCTTGTACCATCTTGTACCTACAAGAGGAACGATGGTCACTAGAAAGACTCCCGTTCATATTCCCCCCTCCTATCATACACTTCACGATGTGTGATTAATGTGGTCACTTCATCGAAGAATACACAACCCTGGAAATCATTCACAGATGGTATCCCATAGAACAAGTTTATTACTTCGGCTTACGGGCAGCACAATTCACATGCCCTTATGTGCCGACAACCACCTTCTAGAAAATTTCCACTATATCCCTTGATTCCGATTAGCACTCGCTAGTTTGCGCTCAGCTATAGTCTTCCTCTCCCAAGAAGATGGCACGGATGCAGATTCCATGAACAACTCGACAACCTAAGAATATGAGATGAGCAGATCCATCCTCTTCATATCAGCTAAAAAGTGACCAATCAGTGAACCCCTAGTTACCCCCAGCAGCTCTCTACAAAGAATACCAACTTGCGCGTTATGAAAAACGCCCAACCATTTGGTCGCCACTTACTCTGATTTAGCAGAGTTCTGACCCTGGTACCCTGTCAGACACAAACTGAGCACAACTTGACCCCCATATCTAAGCTATTTTTCCCAGTATGTCAGGGCAATCACTGTGGATAACGATGTACCTATATCCCACGAGTTCATCTTCTCATTGATATGATTCATACAATAGAGAAAAAACAGGATGATCTCCTCAAACGATATAAAAATTACATCACCCCTAGGCCAGTGAGCCCACACCCACACGAGCATGATGGGAAAACTGGGATGATGCACCAACCAAGCATAACCCAGGCCAAACCTATGAAAACATGCAACTGAAGCCTCTCACAAGCAGTTTTCGTATAGTCTTTTCTCGGCCACAGAGACTTCTCTCTAACCAAGAGAAGATCACGTGTACGTATTGCCGGATTTGTTCACAGTTTCATCATACAATTAAATGTGAGCATATCCTCAAGCTAATAGTGGCAAGAGCAACGTTATGTCTACACTCCCCCAAAGAGTTAGACACACCCAAGCCAACGACATGAAAATGGAAGCAGAAGACCTCGTATTCTACATGAGATCCTTTCCAAGTGTCCACATCTGGGATGAAGAGTAGTGTTGGTTCTCACACAATCTACTATGTTGACACAGTGGTACCATGCACCATTTTCACTCGCCATAACCACGAACCAGAGGCATGCCCGTTCACGTAAACATTCAAGCACCTCTGCACCAGGCACAATTTTCACCAACAGAAAATTGACCATCATAACGAGAGACCCAACCTTGCACTCACACAAGCTCCCATCATTGAAATTCCCCCTAAGCCAACCTAGATGAACCAGGGACAGGGGAACCTGGTTGTCTCATCCTCTTGAGTTTTCAGGCACATCGATTACTGCAGACGGCTTGATCGGGTCTTTGACCCAAGGTCACCTAGGCAGCAATAATCTATATTCGGGGAGTTACCAAGTGCATTGACTACTGCAGATGGTTTGATACAGGTCTTTGACCCAAAATCACCTAGGCAACAACAACACCCATGATACTCAGGAAGTTACCAGGTAGGTCAATACTGCAGACAGTTTGATCGGGTCTTTTCCCCAATATCACCTAGGCAGCAATATTACCATGTGCGTCGATACTATAGATAGTTTGATCGGGTATTTTTCCCAAGATCACCTAGGCAGCAATAGTACCATCCGCGTCGATACTACAGATGGTTTGATCGGGTCTTTTTCCCAAGATCACCTAGGAAGCAATAGTACCATGCGCATCGATACTGTAGACGGTTCGATCAGGTATTTGGCCCAAGGAAACCTAGGCAGTAGTAATGAATACCCTGGATATTCATACGATTCTACTCAGAACGTATCACAACCTGGCTATCATGAAAATCACCCCAGCACTCATATACTAACCAAGGACAAGGGAACCAATATCACCCATTCCCCACACATAATGGACCACTGGCAATACGTAATGCACCATTCAATCTAGTGCAACCCTTCCTAGGCTCATCAACAACCATACAACCAGGAGAATTATGAAAATCCTCCAAATGTTGCAAAAAGAAGTCGAGGAACAAACAAAAGGGAGATCCTGGACAAGGGGAAGTAACCAGCAACCCCCCTGTGATCTCAGTCTGGGGGCAACCCCAACTGAAATCAAAACTAGGAGCCAAGTAACAACTCTCAAGGGGAAACTAGAGCTTAGAGTATCTAATCACGAAATCCAAAGTAACACTATGATCAACACTTCATAACGCCCAAAGGAGGTACCACACATTCACACCCCCGAAAAAATAAATTTTCAGCATTGACAGGTATGACCTCTCTCATATTATTTTTTAAAGCTCATGTATTTCAATAATATTTGATAAAGAAGATGCTTTCACTTGAGGTAGTTTTTTTGGCAAGAAAGCTCGCAAACCATCCACAACTCCATCCATTGAAAGTTCCAAGAGAAGGTATCATTCTACCCCTAGCATGATAGAGTCCTAGAAAACTCTGCATATCTTGGCATCATTTCTCCATAAAAATTAACCATAGGTTCCATATATCCGACCATGTTTATCATCACCTCGCCCTGCACATGATAATCATCCTCGTTGGTTGGTAGAGCCTCCCCTCCATGGCACTCGTCACCCAAAGCAGACCATTTATTGCAAATATAGTAATGCCATGGCCATACCTCTATAGTCTGGGAAGCACCTCATGCCCATTCATTCACCATGCATAAGGTCAAGTTTTACCATACAAAATAAAACCCCTTTCCCAAACGACCAGGTTGTATAAGAAGATCAAAAGCGCACTACTGCGCCTCGCATTTGGCCCACCATACCTCCATTAGCATAATCCCATCTGCGATACTTTTTCATCCGCTTCATCAACCTCACACATGAGACCAACCAATGGGCCCCCCAACCTCACCAAAACACCTTCCTCACATCATCAGTGAGTGAACAATTTCATGTTTTGGGGCACCCGTCTCTGTGTTTTGTACAAACCAAACCCCATTATTTTATTATTTTGGTAAGTGTACAAATACTGCAAATGGTGCACTATGTCCCCCGCCCACTCATTCATTCCCCCCCTCCCGTGGCAGCAGTTCTTGAACACCCTTGGTCGGAGTATACCACCCTCACGCAAAAGCCACCACGAAATTCATAAACAGTTTATACTCACCCTGGAAGTCCTACTGACTCCAGGATGTTCCCAATAAAAAATAGTTACAACCGCCACCAAGATGCTTTTTATACTCCGACCTTGGGCCACTGAATCTCCATCATCAATTTTTAGTCATCCCTCGCCATCATGCCTATGTAAAACCCATCACATCCAGGATCCTAATCCCCTGAATCAGTGACCCTCTCTTTCGGTTGAAACTTCCTTTTTGTCAACTTCAACACCTATTTTCCAAAAAGGAAGTAGTACCTTGAATTGCCCCTCTCCATAAAAGGGGCATCCTCGGGTGGCGCTGTGGGAGACATCATTTCCCACAGATGTCATCAATCCTCCTGACATTCAGCTACAACACAAGCTTTCATGTCAAGATGGTATCGTACCTTACAACCATTGCACTTTGATAAAATTCGTCGAAGACCCATGCCTTCATAAGCGTCTCTTTCAACAATGCTTACACGGGAAGGTACCAACCAACACCTATGCGTACAATGTGCAGTTATATGACATACCAAGTTTACACATATGGGTACCACGTTCCACCTATTGTCAAAGAAAAATACCCCTGAGGGCGTCAACAGTCGTCGTCATCAAACAACAGATCACTACCATATTAATGACACAGACATAACATGTATTTGTCAAGTAGATTTGTTTAAACTAGCCACAACATTACGAGCATGGGATATGCCTGCCTTTTATAATATTGTATATATGGTATTATATTTTCTTATAGGGGTCCCACAGGACATGGTCATTCTTCGAACCGGTGCAAGGTGTCTCCAATTCTGAGCTACACGCAGGTCTCTCTCTCTCTCTACACACAGTGTACAGAAAAGAAACTATAATTTCTTTCGGCTATATAGTTCTTCCTAGACCTCACACATTAGGGGGAAACTGTTATCACTAGAAAATCGTACAAGAAAAGACGACATTATTTAATGTCAGGCAGAAGGATTTACAGGGTTGAGACATTATAGAATATGAAAGTATTTAAAAAATCTCTAAGGTCTGAGGAAAAGTAAAATTTGAACTAGTCAAAAATGCTTTTGCGCGCAAAATCCTTCGATAAGCATACCCTTGCCCGCCTTTTGACCTAAAAAGCGCACAATCCTGGGAGTGGGGAAAGTCACTTTCTAGGACCACAAAAAGCGCACTCCAGAACATTGATTCCACACTTGAAGCTGCCTAAGGACAACCACCCAAGCCTCCTTAGGACATCAAGGGAGCACACAATGGAATAAATGTGGCACGCAATGGAATCACCCTCCTCTCTTGGGTCACCATCCACAATGTACTAAGAGAGGGAAGTAAGATTTGAATTCTCCTATAAAAGGCCACCAAGAGATGAGCAACTTGAGAGCACATTGTTATGCTGGCCAGAATTTCCCCAAGAAATACTAGTAGTGTGTGATCCAGAGCAGAGATAGAGGGGACTCAGTTGTTGGCCATCCAACAAATCTAGTCCACCATAGTAGAGAGAGGGAGACTTTGCGCCAAGGCAGCTCAGAAGTAATACATCCTTGCATCGGGACTTAGAACCCAAAGTTCTAAGGGCCCCTTGGAAAGTGGGTTAAAGTTTCATCCTCATTTCCTACCAGCACTCAATAAGAGGGGACGTAAGTGCCGCCGTTTGGATTATTGAAGTTGTTTGACTCTATTTAGAGCTTTTGTGTTATTTGTTTTAGTTTTATGTTTGAATATGCATGCTATTTCTCTATCTAGTATGTTTATGTTCTAGCATGTTCCACTAACTTGTTTGACTCCATATATTTTCTGTCTGTGACCAATAAATTAAGAGGGAAAACCACACCCCTTAAGTTGGTGTGATTTCATACATACGTGCACCAAACACACTAACACACATGTGAACAAGCTACTTGATGTCTTGAAAAAAGAGAAATCATTTTTAAAGATGTCGAAGTGCGAGTTTGTAAAGACTTCTTTGGTGTATTTTGGACATATTTGGAGGAGGTGAGTTGAAGATCGACCCTTCCAAAGTTGAGGTCATTCTGAATTGGCCCAAGCCCAATATAGTTACATAGGTAAGAAGCTTTCTTGTGGCAGCATAATATTGGAGGAAATTTATTGCTAATTTTTCTTCCATTGCAACTCCATTACATGCATTAACAAGTATCAAGAAAGTCTTCCATTGGGGATATTTGCAGCAAAAAGCATTCGATGCCTTAAATAAAAAGATAAGTTCAACACCGGTATTGGCTCTTCTGGATCTTAGACAACCATTTGAGATCCAAACACATATAAGTGATTATGCCATGAAAGAAGTGCTCATGCAACATGGTAAGCCTATTTTGTTTCATTTTGAAATTTTTAATGGAGTTGTAAATAATTATACCACCTATGATAAAGAGTTATATGCATTGGTACAAAGTGTAAGGAAATGGAAGCACTATTTGATGGGGAAAGAGACCATTATCCATACAGACCATCAATCATTGCAGTACTTACAATCATAGTCAAAGTTGCAGAAATCAGGACATTTCAGATGGATGGGATTTATACAACAATTTAATTTGGTTATCAGGTACAAAAAGGGAATCTACAATAAGGCAGTTGATACACTCTCTAGGCCTATTATGAATTCATCTATTATACTTAAGCACAATTCAATTATGCATGAAAGTTACATTGAACAATATGCATATGATAGTGATTTTCAAGATGTGTATGAAATCTTGAGTCAAGGTGTTATCACACCCAAAATTTTCAAAATTATAATTTCAAATGTGTTAAGTTTGTAATTAGCTTGGTTTGGAGCATAATATCATGAAATGATAAATTTTATGATTAGTATAAGCTTCTATGATTGCTTTAAGTTGTTAGGGGATGAATTCAAATCATATCAAAGGAGAAAATCCGAAGTAGATACTTCAAATCAATCTAATGTGTCAAATCTGGCCACCTGTCAGAATTTTCCTAAGTTCGCAGCATTTTTAGTACAAAACTAACAGATTTCGCTGCGGAAACACCTAGTAATTCCGTAGAGAATCTAACACTTGTAAAACTAAATTTTCTACGAAAGCATGTCTTCCGGTAACGGTTTTCTGCATAATGATGAGTTGTTAAACTTTGAGGGTTTCAAGGTCATGCTATCAGAATAGGGTCATCATTGAAAGTTTTAGGCACATTTTGGGATCAACTACCGTTTTCTTAATGAATTTCATCTCATTTTTCCAAATCTGTCCCTCTTTCCTCACACTTTCTTTTTTGTTCTTGTAAGATGCTACCAAAGTAGCTTGCTGCCATTTTCTTTTCCCTTAGAAGTCCTCTATCATATCAGTCCTCTATTGCCATAACAGTTCACTGTCATCAAAAGCTTTCACTAAACAAGTGTGAATATCTAAAGAAGGCCATCTCCGCAAAACAAAAGAAATGGCTACACCAAAGAAGACAAATAAAGGAGGCCTATCATTCAGGTACAAGCCTACAAGTCCAAGATTAATCATGGAAGATGCCAATTTCATGGAAATTTTTACAAGAGTAGGGTGCGTTCAGTTCTGTCAAAGGTTAAAAGGTCATCACAAATAGGTATCATAATATTTTGCACTTAACTTTAAAGGAAATTCTACAAAGGTTGGTTTTCTTCATGTGCCAATTTCACCCGATAGTATTTCTCAAGAAACGGGGATCCCTAGGACAAGAGAAGAATGGTTTAAAGCTACGAAGTTTGATTTAAATATTTGTGATGATTATCTAAAGCCTGAACATGTAGGGATAATATTGACTGTAGAGATTCCTAGAAATTGTCTTAAAGATAACTACTCTAAGTTATTGACAGTGATACAGAAATACTTTACCTGTGAGGGAAGATTCCATACAATCTACATGTATCATTTCAAGTTGCTGCTTCATTTTATAGGAAAAAAGATGATATATATTCCTTTTTACCTTTTTAGCAGCCTTGGAAAAATGGCAGATAAAGTGCAAGGTAGACCTGAAAGAAGCGAAACTTCCATATTTCATCATGGATTGATAAAATTACTAGTACTGGAAGAATTAAATAAGCTAGACAGAGACTAGGCAGCTTTCTTGTTTATGAATGGGTATGAAATAGATTCTTTAACTCTAAGGAAAGCTTCCATACTCAAAACTCCTACTCCTATACAAGAGATGAATATTACTGTAGAAGTAGAAGGGAATCAACAAGAAGATTTACAACCTATATCTGAAATCATGGAGGTAGAAGCTAAATTCATCCAAGAGGCATCACCTCATCCAGAAACTAGCAAGCATGCTAAAAAACATGTCACAATTAGCAAGACTACACTTGCAACAAAAAGGTCTAAAAGAAGCACAAAGGAAACTGCTGGAGGTAAAGGCAAGATTGAAGACATCTTACAGGCTATAGACATTGCAAAGACCTCTATAGTGAAAAAAACTGAGGTAGAAGGATCCAAGGTTAAAAGGAAGGGTGTTATGGCCAAGAAATTAGATTTTTTATCAGAAGATTCAAGTTTTCTTTTTACACGTAGAAAACCTTTCACTAGATCACAGATTTATGAGACTGTCAAAACTAGAAATAAGCAACAGAGGGAAGATAAAGAAAAAGAGGCAGTAGTGGAAGAAATTATAGTTATATCTCCTACTGAGACAGAGGTTACTAAAGAAAAAGGATGTCAATCCAAAAGAAAGATTCAGGAGGAGTCTTAGGCAAATTTTCCAAAAGGGCAACTCAAAGATAAAGAAGAAACAGTCAAATAGAGAAAGGGAAAAGAGAAAGTCACAGAGAAAACTGAAAAAAGAGCTTCTTGAAGAACAATTAAAAGAAACTAGGGAAGAATTTTTTGAAACAAAGAGAGAGCTGGAAATATACAAGCAAGATAGACAGTTGATAGATGAGGTGGAAAAGAAAGTGACTAATCAGGTTACTAATTTTGAAAAATCCATTGGAAAGGCCAAAAACCTACGGAAGATATCACAAATTTTGTGCATCATGATGAAACACACAAGGCAGATGAATTTATGGTTATAGGCAGAGAGGAAAAGTCTTTAGGGAAAATTCAAAGAATTGAAAGAAAATATGGAGATGATGAAGGCAGAATTAGAGAAGAAAGGTTTGTAAAGAAAAGCTATGGAAGAAACTACTGAAGTTTCTCATGAAGAAACTGTTGATAAATAAGAAGGTAATAGTGAATAACATATCTTTTTTTCCTTATATTATCATACTTCACATGCAGGTATATCCATGGATCTGTTCTAGGCTCAAATCTTAAATTTTGTCAAGTCTCTGAGAAATTAGACAATTCCACAATGTGTGCCAGGCTTGAAGCCCAGTTTTTGCTGCAGAATTTCTGAAGAATTCTTTTTGGTTTTAAAACACTTAAAATCACATGGTTAAGGAAATTTGAGGGTTGTGTTTAAATATTTTTGATAACCTAGTACCCTCCAATGGTCAAGAGTAGCAGAGGATTATCATAGATGACCTTTTTGTTTTTGCTACGAAATTTCGCTATGAAAGTAGCTCAAAACTCTGTTTTGACAGCAAGGTCAATTTTTGGAAGAAGGTGAAGGGTAAATAACTATTTCAAAGTTGTTCTCCATGAGAAATGACAAAGATTATTAGATCGGAAGATTGCTAAGCGGATATATTTTGTTATGGATATAGTTCAAAGATACTAGCTCACTATGCTGCCATATCATCAATTTTGACAGTTCCTTAATAGTAGGCAGAGTAGTTTCATGAAGATAGATAGAGTATTAATGTTTTGTTTGTGGCCAGTATGTTTGAAAGAAATTATTCCTTTCAAGGAAGATTTGGATCATCTTTATATTAAAATTTAATAAGTAGGTGTTTGAGTCACAGTAGGACTCTAACTCCTAATTCGAAAGGTGTCAGTTTCTAGTTTTAAAGATCTAGTTAGTGGCTAGATTTGGTGTCAGTAATAGAGTTTAATGATCTAGCCACTTGGAAGATTGGATGTAAAAGCTATATGCTTATAAGTAGTGAGTACTTCGATGTATGAAGGGTTGGAAATGTTATCTCAGAAGACTATTTTATTGTAAAGCTTTTGGAGTTTTTTCTATATACAGTAACAATACAATTTTTCTTCACTTGAGATTCTTATTATATTTCAATGAGTTTCTGTCCTATCTTTTGAAATGTTTTCTTCCAATGTCTTAATGCTTATTACTCAGAACTCATGATTGTTCATGTTATGACTTCCTTTAAGTATTAAGCTATGGTGTATCTCTTTTAATATTTTTCTTTCAATACCTTGATGTTTCATTACTCAAAATTTGTGTGTAACATGCTCTGACTTCCTTTGAACTTCAAGTTATTGAAATTTTCTTGAATGTGTTATTCTTTCATTGAAATATATACAAGCCGCAGCTTCCACAAGGAAAGCCTTTTTTATTGAGATTCTTGTCACTGACTCCATAGCCCAATGGTAGCAAGCCTTCATCTTTTCAACCTACAAACATAGAAAACCAATACATAATTCATAGAGTTAGCCATCTATCTTTATCATTAACCAATATCATAAACCCCTTTGAGAGAGCCCTCTCAGACTTAAGAGGCTAAGCTTCAGTTAAAATATGGATTGAAATAGTTACACTTAATTTGTCTGATCAACAACCAACCAAGTACGATTTTGGTGATAACATTTTGGCGTTGTTTTTGGGGACCGAAGGTGTAAATTTTCGTTGGGAAGAACAACATAGTTTCAGTTCTAAGGTCTGAGAGCAGCATACACTTAAGCACATATTGGCTGTATTTCTGTTTTGGCAACTCCACACATCAAATAATCAATTGGAAGGTGACTCCACTGCTTAAAGATCAGTAGCTTCATGAAGTTTCAAGATGAGTTCCATTGCAAGAATAAATTCCAGGTATGCCCCTATGAATTGGTCTCACATCCCTGGTTTTCCAAATCCTATGCCAAAGGTTGAATGGTTAACTGATCTTCCAATATTTAAAGATGAAAATAAAGACAATGCTACTTTTCATTTGGTTAGATTCCATATGCATGTAAGCAAACTTAAGGTTCATTTCCCTGAGGATTGTCTCATGAAGATGTTTATGGCCACTTTAGAAGGAAAGGCATGATCATGGTATGCAAGCTTTCCAAATGGTTCATTATATTCTCTTGATGATTTCCATGTTTAATTTTATGAGATGTATGAAGAGTGTCATCCCTACTTATTGCTGGTCAAAGACTGTTGTAAACGTTGTGTGAGTTTTCTTGAATATTTGGAGAATTTTTATGAAGATGATGAGTTCATGGATGAGGAAATTTTAGAGGCCCTTTGTGACAATCCCTATCATCACCAAGAAGAAATGATAGCCTCTCTCTTGGATGAAAATGAAACCCAACAGGAGTTTATATATGAAAATCATGTTACATCCTCTGAGTTTGATGAAAAGTTGCAGCAGACTTGTCAGCCTTTTGATCATCAGGAATATGATTATCATTTCAAACAACAAGAGGAAATATTGGAAGATAATTGCTATAATCCTCAAGTAAATGAAGAATTTTATTCTTCATGTCATTTCTTGCATCGGCCTACATCAGATAATGATCATACTAATGAGGAAGTGGATGAAAATTTTTCATTATCCTTGTCTTCTAATCTAAAATAATTTGAGTGCAAGTCAGAAGATAAGATTCAATTTGTGGATGAAGTTGCTAAGAACATTAAAAAAAACATTGAAGTTTTAGAAGATCAAATTCAATCTTATAGTCTTCATGATCAAGATCAGTCTTTTCAAAAGTTTTTAATGCCATAACACAAAGAGAGTGTGCTGCCACCTTTCTCTTTTGAGATTGAGGAAGAATACCTTGTTTTTGAAAATCAGTTTGATAGCACACAACTAAAATCTTGTGTGGCTGAGAAAAGTATATATGAGTTGTCCAAAGCTGCAGAATGTCATGAGAATCATCAAACAGATCATGTTTTTTTTATCCTATAGCTGAATACATGGAAGGGTTTTACAGTCCAGATTTCCAGTTATATTTTCATTATGAGGATCAGATACATTTTATGTTGCCTTGGTCATTTTAGTATCATGCTTACTTGGGGTTCAAATGCAGCTAAGAGGTTCAAGTGTTAGATCAGATCAATGACTGGCTTCATTGGAAGTTTTATGTTACTTGAATTAAAAATGGAGATTGCAGTTGATAGGGTAGGTAGGAGTATGTGAATAAGCTCAAAGTTGACTGAGCATCATTTCAGTAGCTACAAATTTGGTCTTTTAGCAATAATCATCAAGCTTGATCCTAAGGTGAAGGCCATAAGAGTTTGAAGAAGACTTGGAAAAATTTCAGAGTTTTTTTATTCCAAAAGGATGAATGGCACTGGAACTATAGGTTCTTTGGTGTACCACAGGGGCACACCATCCCAAGTGGAGCCACTGTTATCACACCCAAAATTTTCAAAATTATAACTTGAAATGTATCAAGTTTGTAATTAGCTTGGTTAGGAGCATAGTATCATGAAATGATAAATTTTATGATTAGTATAAGCTTCTATGATGGCTTTAAGTTATTAGGGGATGAATTCAAATCATATCAAAGGAGAAAATCTGAAGTAGATACTTCAAATCATCTTAATGTGTCAAATCTGGTCACCTGTCAGAATTTTCCTAAGTCCGCAATGCTTTTAGTACAAAACTAATAGATTTTGCTGTGGAAACATCTAGTCATTCCATAGGGAATTTGACACTTGTAAAACTAAATTTGCTACAAAAGCGTGTCTTCTGGTAACAATTTTTTTCATAATGATGAGTTGTTAAACTTTGCGGGTTTTGAGGTCATGCTGTCAGAATAGGGTCATCATTGAAAGTTTTAGGCATGTTTTGGCATCAATTACCATTTTCTTAATGAATCTCATCTCATTTTTCCAAATCTATCCCTCATTCCTCATGCTTTATTTTTTGTTCTTGTAAGCTGCTACCAAAGCAACTTGTTGTCATTTTATTTTCCCTTAGAAGTCCTTTGTCATATCAGTCCTCTATTTCCATAACAGTTCGCTGTCGTCAAAAGCTTTCACTGAACATGTGTGAATATCTAAAGAAGGCCACTACCGCAAAAAAAAAGAAATGGCTACACCAAAGAAGGCAAATAAAGGAGGCCTACCATTCAGGTACGGGCCTACAAGTCCAAGATTAATCATGGAAGATCCCAATTTCGTGGAAATTTTTACAAGAGTAGCGTGCATTCGATTCTGTCAAAGGTTACAAGGTCATCACAAACAGGTATCATAAGATTTTGCACTTAACTTTAAAGGAACTTCTACAAAGGTTGGTTTTCTTCATGTGCCAATTTCACTTGATAGTATTTCTCAAACAACTTGGATCCCTAGGACAAGAGAAGAATGGTTTAAAGCTACGAAGTTTGATTTAAATATTTGTGATGATTATCAAAAGCTTGAACCTGTAGCAATAAATATGAATGTAGGGATTCCTAGAACCTGTCTTAAAGATAACTACTCTAAGTTATTGATAGTGATACATAAATACTTTACCTGTGAGGTCATATTCCATACAATCTACATGTATCATTTCAAGATGTTGCTTCGTTTTACAGGAAAAAAGCTGATAGATATTCCTTTTTACCTTTTTAGAAGCCTTGGAAAAATGGCAGATAAAGTGAAAGGTAGACCTGAAAGAAGTGAAACTTCCATCTTTCTTCATGTATTGATAAAATTACTAGTACTAGAAGAATTAAATAAGCTAGACAGAGATTGGGCAGCTTTCTTGTTTATGAATGGGTATGAAATATATGCTTTAACTCTAAGGAAAACTTCCAAACTCAAAACTCCTACTCCTAGACAAGAGATGAATACTACTGCAGAAGTAGAAGGGAGTCAACGAGAAGATTTACAACCTACAGCTGAAATCATGGAGGTAGAAGCTAAATTCATCCAAGAGGCAGCACCTCATCCAGCAACTAGCAAGAAGGCTAAAAAACATGTCACAATTAGCAAGACTAAACCTGTAGCAAAAAGGTCTAAAAGAAGTACAAAGGAAACTACTGGAGGTTTCTCATGAAGAAACTGATGATAAATAAGAAGGTAACAGTGAATAATAGACCCTTTTTGCCTTATATTATCATACTTCACATGCAGATATATCCATGGATCTTTTCTAGGCTCAAATCTTAAATTTTTTCAAGTCTCTGAGAAATTAGACAATTCCGCAGCGTGTGCTAGGCTTGAAGCCCGGTTTTTGCTACAGAATTTCTGAAGAATTCTTTTTGGTTTTAAACCACTTAAAATGACATGGTTAAGGAACTTTGAGGGTTGTGTTTAAATATTTTTGATAACCTAATACCCTCCAATGGTCAAGAGTAGCAGAGGATTATCACAAATGACCTTTTTTTTTTTGCTACGAAATTTCGCTACAAAAGTAGCTCAAAACTCTGTTTTGACAACAGGGTCAATTTTTGGAAGAAGGTGAAGGGTAAACAATTATTTCAAAGTTTTTCTCCATGAGAAATGACAAAGAGTATTATGGATATATATTTTTTTATGGATATAGTTCGAAGATACTAGCTCACTATGTTGCCATATCATCAATTTGACAGTTCCTTAATAGTAGGTAGAGCAATTTCATGAAGACAATCATAGTATTAATATTTTGTTTGTGGCCAATATGGTTGAAAGACACGATTCCTTTCAAGGAAGATTTGGATAATCTTTAGATTAAAATGTAATAAGTAGGTGTTTGAGTCATAGTAGGACTCTAACTCCTAATTCGAAAGGTGTCAGTTTCTAGTTTTAAAGATCTAGTTAGTGGTTAGATTTGGTGTCAGTAATAGAGTTTAATGATCTAGCCACTTGGAAGATTGGATGTAAAATTTAGATGCCTATAAGTAGTGAGTACTTCGATGTATGAAGGGTTTGAAATGTTATCTCAGAAGACTATTTTATTGTAAAGCTTTTTGGAGTTTCTGCTATATACATTAACAATACAATTTTTCTTCACCTGAGATTCTTATTATATTTCAATGAGTTTCTGTCCTATCTTTTGAAATGTTTTCTTCCAATGTCTTAATGCTTATTACTCAGAACTCATGATTGTTCATGCTTTGACTTCCTTTAAGTATTAAGCTATGGTGTATCTCTTTTAATATTTTTCTTTCAATACCTTGATGTCTCATTACTCATAATTACTGTGTAACATGCTCTGACTTCCTTTGAACCTCAAGTTATTGAAATTTTCCTGAATGTGTTATTTTTTCATTGAAATATATACAAGCCTCAACTTCCATAGGGAAAGCCTTTGTTATTGAGATTCCTGTCACTGACTCCATAGCCCAATGGTAGCAAGCCTTCATCTTTTCAACCTGCAAACATACAAAACCAATACATAATTCATAGAGTTAGTCATCTATATTTATCATTAACCAATATCATAAATCCCTTTGAGAGAGCCCTCTCAGACTGAAGAGGCTAAGCTTCAGTCAAAATTTGGTTTGAAACAGTTACATTGAAGTTGTCTGATTAGCAGCCAATCAAGTATGATTTTGGTGATAACACAAGGAAACCAAAATGAAGAGTTAGATTATCATGTGCATAATAGTTTGTTGTATCATTTGGGCAAGTTACCACAGGGAGAAATAAACAATATCATAAGAGAGGTGCACACGTCATTGATTGTTGGAAATTTCGGTGTAGGCAAGACAATAGCGAGTCTCCAAAGGTATTGTTATTGGCCATAGATGAATGATAGTGTATCTCGTTTTATTAGAGGATGTTATTTATGTGCAATAAGTAAGCCTAGTAATAGGTGTTGTAGTGTGTTTGGTGCACGTATGTATGAAATCACATCAGCTTAAGGGGAGTGGTTTACCCCATTAAGCTATCGGTAACAGGCAGAAAAGAGTGGAGTCAAGCAAGTTAGTGGAACAAGCTAGAATAAATGAGCATACTATATAGAGGAAAAACCATGCAAATGTAAACTAAAGTTAAACTAAAACTAAACACAAATAAAAAGAAGCCCTGAAAAGAGTCAAACAACAACAATAATGCAAATGGTGGCTCTAGGCCCCTCTTATTGAGCGTTGGTAGTAAGAAGAGTGAAAATTTAACCTCTTGCCAAAGGGCCCCTAGACAATGGTTCTAGGTCTCGATGCAAGGATGTTTTTATCCCAAGCTTGCCTCAGTGCAGTCCCCCTGTCTCTCTACTGTGTGGACTAAACTTGTTGGGTGGCCAACAATTGAGTCCCCTCTATCTTCAGCTCTGAGTCACACACTGCTGGTATTGCTTGGGCAATTCTGGCCAACATAACAATGTGATCACCCATTCTTCATCTCATGGTGGTCTTATATAGGAGATTTCAAATCCTCCCTTCCCTCTCTTGGTACATGGAGGATGGTGACCCAAGAGAGGGGTATGATTCCTTTGTGTGCTCCAAATATTCCATTGTGTGCTCACATAGCGTCTAAGGAGGCGTTGGTGGCTGTCCCTAGGCGGCTACAAGTAATGCATCACTTTTCCTTTGCTTTGTGTGGTCCTAGATAGTGACATTTCGCCACTCATAGGAATACGTGCATATCGGGCAAAAAGGCACATAGAAGGCGCTCTTCACGAAGGATTATGCGTGCAAATAGCATTTAGGACTAGTTCAAATTTGATTTTCCTCAGACTTTAGAGATTTATAAATACTTTCCAGATTCTGTAATGTCTTTCAACCTTGTAAATCCTTTGGTTTGACATTAATTAATTCCATCTTCTGTTGTACAATTTTCTAGTGTTAACAGTTGCCCCCTAATGTGTGAGGTCTAGGAAGAACTATATATTCGAAATGCATTATAGTTTCTTTTCAGTATCATGCGTAGAGAGAGAGAGAGAGAGACCTGCGTGAAGCCTTGGAATCGAAAACACCCTGCACCGTTTCCAAGAATGACCAAGGCTTAAGGGATCCTTGTAAGCAAATACAATTTACAATACATATACAAATTTTCAACGAGGTGGGAATGTCCCATGCTCGTGATGCTGTGGCTAGTTAAACAAAATTGACAGATATATGTTCTGACTGTATCACTGATATGGTAGTGACATTGGCGGTTTTTGACGACAACTGCTGACGCCATCAGAGGAGTTTTTTCTTTGAAAATAGGTGGAATGTGGGACCCATATGCATAAAATTGGTATGGAATATAGCTACACATGGTATGCATATGTACTGGCTAGGACCTTCCCGTGTAATCATTGTTGACTGAGATGCTTATGGAGGCACAGGTCTTCAATGGTTTTGATAAAAGTGCAATGGTTGTAAGGTATGAGACCATATTGACATGAAAACTTTTGTCATAGTCGAATGTCAGGAGGATTGATGACATCTATGGACAATGATGTCTCCCACAATGCCACTCAAGGATGCCCCTTTGTATGGAGAGGGGTGATCCAAGGTACCGCTTCCTTTTTAGAATATAGGTGTTGAAGTCAACAAAAAGGAAGCGTCAACCGAATGAGGGGTCGCTAATATGAGGGATCAGGGACCTGGATGTGATGGGTTTAACATAGGCATGTTGGCGAGGGGTGACTAAAAACTGATGATGGGGATTCAGTGGCTCGAGGTCGGAGTATACTTAAGCAGCTTGGCGACAGTCATAGTAATATCTGAAGGGGAAATCCCTGGAGTTGGTAGGACTTCTAGGGTGGGTGTAAACCGACTATGAATGTCATGATGGTTTGTGTGTGGGGGTGAAATAATCTGACCAAGGGTGTTCAGGGACTACTTCCATGGGAGAAAAGATGAAATGAGAGGGTGAAGGGACGAAGTGCACAGTTTGCAGTCTTTGTACACTTAACAAAAGAATAAAATAATGGGGTTTGGTTTGTAAAAAACACAGAGATGGGTACCCCAAAACATGAAAGTGTTCGCTCACTGATGGTGTGAGGAAGGTGCTTTGCTGAGGGTGGGGGTCCCATTGGTTGGTCTCATGTGCGGGGTTGATGAAGCGGATGTAAAAGTATCGTAGATGGGATTATGTTGGTGGAGGTATGGTGGGCCAAATTCGAGGTGCGGTGGTGCACTCTTTATCTACTTGTACAACCTATTCATCCGGGGAGGGGGTTTCAGTTTGTATGGTAGACTTGACCTTATGCATGATGAATGGATGGGCACGAGGTGCTTCCTGGACTGAAGTGGTATGGCCATGGCGTCACTTATGTTGTGATATATGGTCTACTATGGGTGACGGGCGCCATGGGGGGGAAGCGCTACCGACCAACACATATTTTTATCATGTGTAGGGTGAGTTGATGATAAACATGGTCGGATATGAGGACCCTATGGTTTATTTCTGATGGAGAAATGATGTTAGGATATGCAGAGTTTTTTGGGACTCTATCATGCTGGGGGTAGAATGATATCTGCTCTGGAACTTTTAGGAGATAATATTGTGGATGGTTTTCGAGCTTTTCCTACAAACACAACTACCTCAAGTGGAAGCATCTTCTTTATCAAATATTTATTGAAATTCATGGGATTTTATAAAAGAAGATGAGAGAGGGCATACCTGCTGACACTGAAAAATTATTTTTTCTGGAATGTGAATATGTTGCATCGCTTCTTTTCGTCATGGTGTGCTGATTGTGGCACAACTTACGGTTCAGAGAACGAACCTTTTGATCTCTCGTTATGGTCCTATGAAGTTTTTGAAAAGGGTGATATATAGGTGGATCTAGCCCTAATTCAATTCATTTGTACTTGTTGAGTATTGAGAGGTCAGAGGATTCTACGTAGCATTTCTTGTCGTTACGGTCAACCAGAGCACCAGGGACTAGCGATACTATGCCTAGGTAACCTCCATGATGTCCTGTACTTAAATTTTTACAGTTTGATAGTGCTGGGATCCATACAAACTGGGTTTGTATGGATTCTGGGTGATTTTTTCCCTAGATTGCGTGGGCGATTTGGGCAAAGGTGCACCTTCCTTACGCACAATTGTGGGGGACAAGCGTGTGAGAGCACGTTGTTCCTCAATTTTAGCCCACCTTAGGTGCGTCTGTGTAAAATAAAGGTGCGCGCTAAGTGCGCCTATCTGAGGGATAGGCGCGCAAGGCCAAGATGGCAAAATATGTTGGTTTTTATCTATTTTTTGGGATTTTTCTCTATACTGATGGGTGCATGTTTTGATGACAGGCTATTGTGGCGGAAGCGGGATTGGCCTAATCTTCGTGCCGAGTTGGCTGCTGATGCTGGGGCACACCGTTAGTTGGTGCTATGGGGCCTCCTGAAGTTTGCAGAGAATGATTTTCCTCAGTCGTAGGACCGATTACTATGGTACATTATCCAACATTGGTGCAGGAGTCTCTACATGTTCGTGTTGCGGGGGACACATCTGGTTAACCGCCCTGATTCAGATGTTTACTTTGTGACCGGGTTGCTGCTTCAAGGTGAGGCACTGAGGTATCCACTCCCTTTCGGAAGGGTGGAATTGGAGAAATTCTAGAGACGCCACTGTGGTGGGGCGCCTCTTACAGAGGGATGCATTAGCATTGCATCAGTTACAGATTTGGCTGAGCGGTGTGCTCTGGCGGTGATTATACGACTAGCAGGGTCATTTGCTCTGCATCGGGCATCCAGCTCGTAGGTTGGAGTTTTGCGCCGGCTGAGGTCCAGACATTTTTTTGACTTTTCCCGTTTATGTTTTGACGGGATGGTGTCGTAGTTGAACAAGGTCCAACGTGGATCTAAGTCATTTGCGTATGCCAGTATTTTGTACAAGATCATGTATGAGAGGGTAGTGCTATTGAGGCCAGTAGTGGTGGTTCCTCCTGGGGGGCCACGAGAGCCTCATATAAGGAGGTGGGCTCTAGTGATGCCACGAGGCAGAGGTGGCATGGTGGGACGTTATTAGAATGCCATGACAGAGGCCTGGTTTGAGGCCAATCCATAGATGTTTTTTGCATACCTGTATGTAGGAATGGACTTCTAGGGCGATCCAGACATGGGTCTCCCTTATGGTTATGTTTGGGGGCCAATAGGTATGTTTTGTATGTTTTATGCATTTACTTGAGTATGTATGCACTTATGTGTTTTTCTAGTGACACTGACATCATTTTTGTTACTCGTGCAGATGTTGGCGAGGTGGGTCACCCTATGGCTCTACTGGTGGGCCACGATCCTCTGTGACAACCTAGGGGTGGTTAGGAAGGAGGTGATGAAGGTGGACCGGGTGGTGGTGCTGGCCTTTTTGGGGAGGGTAGCAGCTCAGCTGCTAGAGAGGTTGCGGCCGAGCGAGCTCGTGCCGACGCGGTAGTGGCTCGTGCAGATACGGTAGAGGCTTGCATTACGGAACTGACAGCTCAAGTGTCAGTTCTTGAGGATTTCCGGGGTCGAGTGAATTGCTTGACTGAGGGGATGCCTGCTCAAGGTTTCATGGATGACTTCGAGGAGGTTTGGTTAGAGACTGTGATGGCCTGTGAGAGGGACTATCGGCCCACTCTACGTCGGGTGGTGGTCGCTATTGTGACGACAACTCTAGTGGTAGCACAAAGGGCAGTGGTGGGTCCAGGTGCCCCTCTTGAGGGGGCACCCCCCTAGAGTATTTTTGTACACAAGGAAAGAAACCGTTATGAGGATGCTTCCCTTATTTTTGATGACTTTTGTATCTTTGGGCTGACAGTTGGGCCAACGACACTATTTTTTGTACTCATGATATATATATATATATACACAAGAGATATTTTTTGCGGCTCTTCATGATGTATCACCTATTTCGGTTTATGTATTCTATTATGCTGATGGACATCTATATTTTTGGTTTTATGTATGATGGTTTATTCGAGATGAATTCCAGTTTAGGATATTGTTAGCTATGCGATCAACTATTTGGTTTTGACTCCTTGGTACATGTGTAAATGCGATATAGTCAAATTGTCTGCTTAATCTTTTGGCATGCAAATATTTTCTAAACAGATGTGTATCTCTTGTCTCAAATGTTTGTTTTAAATGCGACACTAATAATTTGGAATCGAGGTAGATATGCATATGGTGTATGCCTTGATGGAAGGCGTCACACATAAGCCCGATGACGGTGTCATATTCTGCCTGATTGTTTTTTGCTGAACCGATGCACACATTGTTTGAGCAGAGTGACGATCGGTCAGGGTGGTAAATGACCCAGGTAGCTGCGGCTAAACTTTGAGACCATATTGATGCTCCATCAACAAATCTGAAATATGGTTCATGTTGGTGATCCATAGTGATACTTTGAGCACTTTTAAATAAGTTTGGGTCAAAAAATTTGAGTGGTGGGGTTTTATGTACGAACAGTCTAGGGAAGGGTTGTCTTGGCCCTTATGGGTAGAATTTCTTGAGGTAAAGGCCGTTTATGGGGTTATTGAGGCAGGTCCCGTTCGATTCCATCAAGATGTATGCCCCTTGTCAGAGGCAATGTTTATTGATGTAGGGTCCTTTCCACAAGGTTTCGAACTTTTATGGCCCTAAGGCCTCTTTTGCAACATCGTAGCGAAGGACTAATTCTACCTTGGTGAATGACTGAGGGGTGATGTGGAGGTGAAATGATGGTTTTACCCTTTTCTTGTGGGCCTCGCTGTGTTGCAACGATTGTCGTCAATTTTTGTTGACAAGCTCTAGTTGTACTAGGCACTTCTCTAGAGGCTGGGTATTGTGAAGGAGTTTGATAGCGGCATGTAAATTTTGGATCTCGCATTCGATGGGGATGACGACCTTGACCCCATATACTAAGTGGAAGGGAGTGAAACTAGTGGACGTCTTTACCATCGTGCGGTATGCCCATAGGGTAGAAAAGAGCATATGGTGTCAGTTGGTTTTGTGGTTATTCCATGTGTTGTAACATAGTTTTGAGTACTTTGTTAATGGCTTATACCTATCCGTTGGAATGGGGGTAATATGGTGAAAAAAATTCGTGGGTGAATCCAAGGTGGTGAGATATTTCCTCAAAAAATTTGTTCTCGAAGTGTTTCCCATGGTCGGAGACTAAATCTTTGGGGATGTCGAATCGGGCGATCATGTGGTTGAAAAAAAATTGAGCAGTGGTTTTTGCCGCGTTGTCGAATGCAGGCATGGCCTTAGCTCACTTGGTGAAATAGTCGACAACCTGATGAGGTGGGGTTGCAGGTCATGAATTCGATCCCCCATTTACAAAAGGGACCGGCGATGATGACAGGATGCAGAGTAGCGGGAGGTGCTCTTGCTTTGTGGGCAAAGCATTGGAATCACTTGCATCTTTTGACTGTTGTAATTCAGTCGCGGAACAAGGAGGGCCAAAAGTATCTTGCTTGTAGGACTTTTTGGGCGGTAGCCATACTAGATAGATGGCCATCGCAAGCGCCTTTGTGGCAGTCATTAAGGGCTTGTTCTACTTGATCGTGGGTGAGGCACCGCTGTAAAATGGTGTCGATGCCTTGTCGGTATAAAACATCTCCTATAAGGAGGTCTCAGGGGGCTTGCTGGCGTATGCGCCGACAGTCGTCTTGCATGAGATGAGGTCTGAAATTTTGGGTTTGTAAGAACAGGAGAATATCGCCGTACCAAGGGTCATTGGTTGCTACGAAGAAGAGGTGTTCATCAGGTAGTGAATCATTCACTGATGATCCTTTGGTATCTCTTGGGAGATCTGTAATGAAATTTTCGATGGAAAGTGCCTTTTTTCTCTTGGGGGAGAGAAAATGTAATATTCTTGTATAATGACTATCCAGCGGGCATACTTGTGGTTCATTAGGCAGCGCGTGAGCAGGTATTTTATGGGGTTAATATCTGCGATGACCATAGTGGTTCTTAAGACGATGTAGAGGCAAAGTTTTTGGACTGCATAAATCAATGCTAGTGTAACCTTTTCTTCAGGCTCATATCTTAACGCTGGACCCGATAAGGTTTTGTTGATGTAGTAGATTACATGCTCCTTCCCATATGAGCCATCCTGGACCAACAGTTTGACTAACGTGGACTCGAAAGCTGATAAATACAGGATATAGTCTTTTTCATAGTCTGGGGGACTAATGGATGGTGTTGAAGATAATGTTTCTTTCAACACATCGAATTCTTTCTAGGCGTGATCGTCCCATTTAAATGGGATGTCCTGGTGAAGGAGGCACATGAACCCTTGAGCATAGGTGGCATAATCTAGGACAAAGCATCTCAAAAAATTAGCCTTCCCCTGCAGGCTTTGAAGTTGCATGAGGGTTCGAGGTGGAGGTACCTATTTGATGGCTTGGACCTTGAGGGGGTCCACACAAATTCCCTGCTGGGATACGATAAAACCTAAGAGTCTTCCTGTGCTGATGCAAAAGACACACTTGAGGGGGTTCAAGCATAGGTTGTACTGACGACATCGTTAGAATACCAATCGCAGATCCTGGAGGTGGTCTAAGCGCTTCTTGGAGCGTATGGTTAGGTCGTCCAAGTAGGTAAGGATAAGGTTTTCTAAGTCATGAAATATATAATTCATGGCTCGTTGGAATGTGGCTCCAATGTTTTTTAGGCCAAATGGCATCACTTTGTATGCGAATGTGCCCGAGGGGGTGGTGAACGCAGTTTTGTACTAGTCTGTATGGCGGATTTGGATTTGATTGTATCTGGAGAACCCATCCATGAAGGATAGAGCCTCATGTCTTGTGCAAGCATCGATGACTTGGCCGATGAATGGAGTGGGATAATTGTCTTTAGGACAAGCTTTTTTCAAATCATGAAAATCGTTGCAAACACATATAGTGCCCTCTTTTTTCATGACGGGAATAGGGTTGGAAACCCAAGATGTATAGGCAATGGGGTAGATAAACCCAGATTTGTGAAGCTTGTCAATTTCTCACTTTATTGCTTATGCCTTAGATGGGCGTAGTTGACGTTGTTTCTGGCGTACTGGAGTACATCAGGCCAAGTGTCAACATGGTGCTCTACAATAGTAGGACTAAGCCCAATCATTTCTGAGTAGTACTATAAAAAGATATCTCTATACTCTTGTAGCAATTTGGTATAAGATGTTATTTTTTCTAGAGAAAACACTACCCCCAGTGAGATTTCTTCGACCTTTGCTGGATTTTGGGATATGTTCACCTTGATGGTAGGCGAAATATTCGACATATTTCCTCCCTCGAACACATCGGGCACTAGGATGGAGTTTTTAAACCAATCGACCTTCCCTGATGGTAGGAAATCTTTTGATTCGCTTGCGTAGATCTCTTATTTAGTTGTCTTGTTAGGACTAAACGTTTTCTTGGGGAGAAAAAGTGAACGGTGGTACATTACATCCCATGGGTAATCTG
The DNA here is from genome assembly GCA_034641835.2 of Pinus albicaulis. Taxonomy (NCBI): domain Eukaryota; kingdom Viridiplantae; phylum Streptophyta; class Pinopsida; order Pinales; family Pinaceae; genus Pinus; species Pinus albicaulis. Next base: position 1,303,520,637 of record CM076577.1, on the reverse strand, counting down.
GCTCCATCATAGCTTCAAGGATATCCTCATCCAAATGAAACAAGGATCCAAAGGGGAATTGTTCCTGTGTGGGGTTATGTTGAATGGGGTTAATCCGTATGGATCTAGTTGAGAGACACGAGAAGGATTCCATCGTGGATGTGGTGGAACTAGACGTGGTCGATAAAGTACAGATAAATTGGGTCTAGACTGTCGTAGGAACAACTACTCTCGTAGTTGCAGCTAACTCGACACCTATATTAGATGAGCTGATAGCTCGAGTCATAGTTTCGATACATGATGATATGAATCGTATATGATGTTTCGTTTCGTCAGCGTTTGGTGGGGGATGAATCTCCCTGATTGGTCATGTTTCAGTTGGCCACTACGGGATGGATCTATTTGTCACATCCTCTTGAGTTTTTGAACTATTGATGGAATCCAATTTTGTGCCATCTTCTCGGGAGAGGCGGAATATGGTTGATCACATATAAGCTAGATCTGTGCAGAATCACAATATGTAATGACAAAGACATACCAGGTGGTTATCACCGCATATCTGACATGAATATGGGACGTCCATTTCGACGCGATATACTATATGTACTGGGTACCATCATTGGAACATTTCCAAGGCTGGGCATTCAATGATGAAATGATCGAGTTCATCACAAAGTATGCACCTTTCAATTGGGGGAGGGATTCTGGCGGGGATCATTTCAAGTGATTGTCGCTCTTCCTGTAGGTATAGGATGATACGAGGTTCATCTCCGACAGACTAGATGGAGGGATCCTCTTGATAGGATCTCTCTATGGCGTGTAAGGCGTCTCTATATCACGGAATCTCTAAGAAATGGTGGGTATAATGCACATAGTTGCTGTAGAGAGCGCATGCGTGATTGGTACGCAGCGCTTTGCCTTTACCTTTGGTGGTAGGTTCCTTTTATGGGAACGTGGCGTCGCGATGTCTATCTCAGATCCAAGGAGTGGTTTTAATTCATCCAGCTCTGGACAGATATGGGTAGGGTGACCGAGTACATCACATATGGCACAGACTGGTGATTCCTGTTGTATGGCGGGGGTTACCATCTTCTTTCCTCTCTTCTTGGTTTTCCTAGTCGTGATCACTGATTTTGCAATGGGAATTTTCTTTGTAGGGGTGGTATCAACTATTTCTTGGATGGGTGGAGGCTCCTCGGGACTAAAGGGCTTCAAACCTGTGGCAGTAACGTGGGTGGCTCCTGTTCCTGAAGGGGGAACGAAGTACCAAACTAGGAATTCCACCGATATGTTGGGTAAAACTAGCATTGCCAAAACCTGCTGGGAGACGAAGCCAGCTGGGGGGTAGAGGAAAGGGGATTGGGAGGCGGTATAGGCTAGGGAGGCTACCGTGGCCGATGCCTCAGTGTCTTTACTACTTGTGTCCATGTTCTGACTAGCTTCAGCGCTTGATGTGGACATCATGCACACCGGAGCCCCTGTGACGTCGGGCTGTGACTCAGGGATTATGGGAGGATCTCCTAGGAATGACCCTAGAATGGACGATGGTTTGAATTAGCTACGAACATATTCTTGGTACCGTGAGAGGCCATCCACGACTTTATCTACATAGGGTAGAATTACATCTGTGTTTGTTAGGGGTTTCTTCTCACTGTGCGTCAGTTGGTCTACAGTAATGATGCAGTCTTCATGGGGGAACATCATGATGCGGAAGACAAAGGAGGCTATGGCAGACATGGCATACATATAGCTCCACCCAAGGATTATATTGTAGTCCAAGCGAGCATATAAGACTTCAATGTCTTTGTGGACCGTCTTTCCGGCTAGCAGACTGAGATGTTTTGGTAGAGGCCAACGGGGGTCGAGGGACGACCGTCATAAGCTCGAAGTGTGATGATTGAGGGTTTTAGTTCGGGAGAACTTAACTTCTACCAAATTGTTTTTGACATGATGCATGTGGATGCACCCTCGTCTATGACACATCGGTGGATAGTGATATTCTACACCGACACTGGTGTCTGGAAGGCAACCATGGAAGGAAGCTGAGGGGTGGCTTTGTATAAGTCAAAAGCCATTAAGCACGTATCAGCAAGGTCGATAGCTCCTAATGCGGAAAGAAGGGCTTTCCGTTGTTTTGGGCACGACTTCAATACTTCCAAAGATTACATAGCAGCAGGAGATTATGCTAAATCTTCCAAGATAGTATAATTATGGGCTACTTTGGAGTAGTTTCCTGCTCACCTATTAGGTCCCTTTGCCATTTTCGGCAATGGTTCTATAGGCATCTTTGAAATGGTCAAAGGTGTAGTTGGTGCACTAGTACTTGCCCCTAACATATTATGTCTAGTGGGGTGTCGTAGTTGCGATTTCGTGTTTTGAAAAACATCTCTTCTCTAGTCATGTAGATTTCATGGCTTCTTTTCCCGAAATCGTCTGTATTTTGCTGGTGAGTGCTCACCATCCCTTGGTTGGGGAAAGGTTCTTACATCACAGCTGGTTTCTAGAAAGATCCTCCTTGTCCTCAGTTACTCTGTAGCTTCTTTAGCTTAGGGAGATCGGGACAGTGGTGAGTATAGTGATCGTACTCACCACATATCGAACAAGAATGGTTTTTTCGAAGAGGTGGCCTTTTGCTCTGCCGATGGGCATTGCTTGGCTCCTAGTTCCGATTTCAGTTGGAGTTGCCTCTAGCCTGGGATCGCGGTGGGCGTTGTTGGTTGCTGCCACCCTGTCTAGGGTTCCCTTTTGGCTTGTTTTTGGATTTTTTCTTTACGACGTTAGAAGAATAGTTCTCCTGGTTATATTGGTGTGGTTGGTTTTAGGACGGCTGCACAAAGTTCACCTGTGCATTGTTTTGAATAGGTGGGTTGTGTGCTGGGGACTGAGCGTAATGCGGTCCCTGGTTTACACCTGACTGTTGGAGGGGAGTTCTTCTGTCAGTGTTTCTTTCTACATACTGATTCCCCTAAGCCGGAGGATAGGGTTCTCCCTAGTGATACGCTGGCGCCCTATTGGTCAAATTTTGCTGAGGCATATGATGAATTTGAAAACCGGGTTGAGGCACATTCTGGGTAGAACTGTATGTGTAACCGAGCTTTTGACTGTTGCTACCTAGGTAACCTTGGGTCAATGACTCAATTAGTCTGCCTGCAGAGTTCGATGCGCCTGGAAATTCTTGATAAGTTTGCAGGCACGGGGCATTAGGCAGGATGTTGTAAATGTATCCTGACTGCGTATAAATCAACTCAAGCTTCTGGACTTTGCTGATTGTGTCCTCTTCGGATGTGGGATTATGGTGTGCCACATCCTTTGAAATCTCTGCTGTAAGAGTTTTCAAGAACACATCTAAGAGCACCCGGTCGCCGAGTTTAGCTTTACATAAACTGCAACGCCGCCTCCATTTATGGAGATGGTCCGAGATGTGGACGGCGGGGGTTTGTCTAAAATAAGTCAGTAATTCCATTCCAGAATCATGGTGAATGGGTAACTAAAAATATGTTAGGAACATGGTAGTGAGGGCACTAAAGGTTCCATGTGAAGTTGAGGGTTGCTCCACATACCAATTCACGACTACTCCTATAAGAGTGCGTTGAAATAATCTCAATCAAATAGTGTCGTCAATGATACTATTCGATGAGCACCACAGGTAAAAGGTCATGACATGATTACCTGGGTCTTCCGCTTGCTTGCCTTTGAAATTTGGTATATCCGAAGGGAGCTTCGTGGACATGAGAGGCTATGTAGGATCGTGTGCGATGGGGTCATTCGTTAGCTTGGTTAAATCGGGCAGATTCAACGAAGCTAAGAAAGTTGATTGAGAGGTTAATACCATTGCAATATGTGAAAACACAAAGTTCTGGTTAGAACGAGGGTTAGTCTGGGATGTACCCTATTGTGTATTCAGCTAGCTTCCCGAATGAGACACACTCCTCTATCCCCTAGGGGTCGTGGGAGGACTAGTATGTGGTGTGGTGTTGGGAGACCGACTAGAGTTCCCAACTACGGCTGCCCCGATAAAGGATGAACCGATAATGGTGGTAGCATTCTGCCTTTGACGCCTGAATGGCGAAAGACCTGGAACCCCTCCCGGTAATGGGGGGAGGTCCAAAAGATGCCTGGATCGACGAGGTTCCATTGGGACCTATCAGGTGTCGCCCAGGTTTGGTTTTTGGAAAAATTTGGGAGGATAGAGTCTATGATCAAAGAAAACTTCTTGTCACATACATAAAACAAAGCGAAAAATAAAATAAATTTCCTTTTAAATTAATCTATGTGATCAAGCAATCAAAAAAGTGGTTTTTGTCCGTTTGTGTATGATACTCAAAATCCTAGAAGACCTATGCGTGCTCACACACTCAAAAGTAACTGGGCCTTGAGAATATTTCTTGCAAGTGTTGGCACAACGTCCCGTAAGAGCTGGAGACACCGCCAGTCAGCCGAAGAGAATACAAGAAGGTGAGGGTAGAGGGTCTCGCGCTTGCCTGCACCGTCACCTATAGGGTAAAGGTTCCCCTAGTTTTTGGCCATTAAGAACCACCATCCCACGTGAGCGTTCGAGTCTTGGGCTTCTTGGTAGTCAGCTAACAGTACCGAGTATCAACCGGATCAGGTGGCCCCAATTGATATTGCACGCACTACGCCTAAGCCTAACCCCCTCTGAAACGGGTCTATGCCGTGCTCGAGTTTTCTTTGCCATGGGTTGATAGGTGGATTTGAAGCTACCTAAATACACATCTTCTATGTTTCAATGTGAAGTATGATCAAGGCAGCTTATTGGATGCCTACCCCCTTGATCCTAACTTAATCTATAAATTCTTTTGTGGCCCCTATGGGGAGAATTTAGTGAGTTTGGTTAAGTTAGTTTTAGGTGTCTTTGCTTCAATTAGTGGGTGAGTGTGTGTGAGAACAAAGTGGACAAGCACATAGTTTGAACGTGTGGATATCGATGATACTTTAAAAAATCCCCTATTTAAACTATGTTGTATTGTTCTTGGCTCAAATGGAAAACATGTGCGGATAATGGGCCGCTTTCAATTTTTCCTAGTTAATCTATGTGACTAACTATAGGGAGATGGTGAACTGTGAATAAGGGGTGTTCATATGCTTACATAGGATCACCGGAGGGTGAAAAGGTAGCAGATATTACTTTCTCTTCTATAAACAGTTCAATCTTAGTCCCAAAATTCCTAGTGCAAAAATTGAACTAAACTAAAAACTTTTACACTAGAAAAAGAAAAACTAGCTATGCATGCGTGGTCTTGGGCCACTTACTTGGGCTAGTTATCTTAATGTGTAGGTACCAAAATTTGCAAAATATAAATTTTTTCGGAATGCAAGTTATTTCCCCCCCCTTACTTAAACTATGTGTGAACTTTGCAAAAATCAACTTGAAGTAAAACTGATACTAAGCCTACAAAAAGCAGCTAAAAGTGAGCTTTGACAAGCTGTGGGGTACCACAACCAGTGCTGGCAGGTGTATTAGGGGCTGCCAAGCACCTTACAAGCAGGAAAAAACAGAAACCAAGGATAAATTTCTCATTATGTAATTTGCGCACAAAAGGTTGAAACGGTTGCGCTCTCTGCGCGTAGGTTAGCTCTAAACGCGTGTCCTGTGCATCTGTGAGGAAAAAATGTGTGCAAAATTATGAAATAATTTTTTTTAAGAGATTCTCTTCTTCAGTCCGTCACTTGGGATGAACTAGGGACTGCAAGAGAAATCAAGGGACATTCAGCTCCACTCCACATCATAGACAGAGGTCTCTTGTAAAAGAAGGCACAACCACATAAACTTGGTAATAAAATGTTAGTGGAGTCGCCAATCCTGTTGTAGTGTGTTTGATGCACATATGTATGAAATAACACCATCTTAAGGGGTGTGGTTTACCCCATTAAGCTATTGGTAACAGGCAGAAAAGAGTGGAGTCAAGCAAGTTAGAATCAATGAGCATACTATATAGAGGAAAAAACATGCAAATTTAAACTAAAACTAAACACAAATAAACAGAAGCTCTGAAAAGAGTCAAACAAGAACAATAATGCAAACGGTGGCTCTAGGTCCCTCTTATTGAGAGCTGGTAGTAAGAAGAGTGAAACTTTACCCTCTTGCCAAAGGGCCCCTAGACAATGGTTCTAGGTCCCGATGCAAGGATCCTTTTATCCCAAGCTTGCCTTGGTGCAGTCTCCCTCTTTCTTTACTATGTGGACTAAACTTGTTGGGTGGCCAACAATTGAGTCCCCTCTATATTCTTCAGCTCGGGGTCACACACTGTTAGTATTGCTTGGGAAATTCTGGCCAACATAACAATGTGATCACCCATTCTTCATCTCATGGTGTTCTTATATAGGAGATTTCAAATCCTCCCTTCCCTCTCTTGGTACATGGAAGACAGTGACCCAGGAGAGGGGTATGATTCCTTTGTGTGTTCCAAATATTCCATTGTGTGCTCACATAGTGTCTAAGGAGGCATTGGCGACTGTCCTTAGGCGGCTATAAGTAAGGCATCACTTGTCCTTTGCTTTGTGTGGTCCCGTATAGTGAAATTTCACCACTCTCAGGAATGCATGCATATCGGGAAAAAAGGCACATAGAAGGTGCTCTTCATGAAATATTATGTGCACAAATAGCATTTAGGACTAGTTCAAATTTGATTTTCCTCAGACCTTAGAGATTTTTAAAAACTTTCTAGATTCTATAATGTCTTCTAGCCCTGTAAATCCTTTGGCCTGACATTAATTAATGCCATCTTCTGCTGTATGATTTTCCAGTGTTAACAATAGGAAAGTTGGATTGTACACTCCACTTCCAGTTCCTTCACATCCTTGGGAGAGTATCTCAATGGATTCTGTAGGTGGTCTTCTTATGTCAAGGAAAGGTCATTATTACTTGTATGTTTTGGTAGATAGGTTCAAAAAAATGTGTCTTTTGATTCCATGTAAGAAAACAATTACAGTTGAACAAACCACTAATCTTTATTTCAAAATGTATGGGTTCATTTTGGTCTTCCTACTTCTATTGTAAGTGATCAGGATTCCCAGTTTGTTGGGAATTTTTGGTCAAAATTATGGGACATGATGGACACAAAGTTGAAGAAAAGTACAACATTTCATCCGCAAATAGATGGTCAGATCGAGGTGGTAAACATGACAATTATTCATCTTCTTAGAGGTTAATTCAGCAAGCACTGCAAGTTGTGGGATGAACAGTTGCATTACATTCAACATGCATACAACAGGGCAATGCATTCTTCCACAAACACATCTCCATTTGAGGCATGTTTTGGGTACTTTCCAAGATTGCCTTTGGACTTCATCTTTGAGAAAGATGTCGCTATAGATGGTCATAGTGACATAGATAAGGTAAGGAAGTTCACTGAGAAAATTCAGTTGATACATCACACAGTGCAAGAGCAACTTGAAAAGAGTCAGAGCAACTACATGGAAAGGCATGATAAACACCGTGTTGATCACAAATTCTAGGTTGGAGATGAAGTTTGGTTGCATATCATGAAAGAAATATTGCAAGGGGAAGGTAAATAACTCAAGCCAATCCATTATGGTCTATTTAAAATTCTGGAAAAAATTGGTACTAATGCATTTAAGCTTGATTTGCCTCCTTATATGCAAATATATTTTGTCGTTAATGTTGACAATTTGAGATTTTTTGAGACTCCTTTGATTGATGATCGAGGAGAGCATGTTCAACTGCCATCAATAGATGATTTCTCACCAAAATATCTTAATGAACTTCAACATGATCTCATACTTGACAGAAGAATCCAAACTTCAAGAAGAGGGAATGTAGAATCCAAACTTCAAAGGCCAAATGGATGGAGAGTGAAAGGGTGAGGGAGCTGTACCCTCACCTAGTGAACAGTTGATAGTATTTTTTGGGGTCCAAAAGGCTTCTAGTGGGGAGGAATGATCAAAAGCTCAGTATTTATCTAAAAAATGAAAGTGCTCATAAATGCTTCAAACTAGAGCAACCGAATAGAGCTCGTCACCAGGATTCCAACGCAACTAGTTTTGTCAAATTCCTAGTTCATATGAGTAAGTTATGGTCTACTTTTCATTTTCCCAAACATGCAAAAAATGTGCAGAACAAGGATAAATTGATGACTTGGCAGCCCATTTAGCGTCTTAGAAATATCTAGGGAATATTCTCCAGTTTCATCCAATGACAATGTGCCAAGTGTCAAAGTTAAGTTCTCCGATGTTGCTTAGGAATTTAAATTTTTTATTCCTATTATAAGGTTGGAATGTGTAATTTATGGTGCATTAGGTATTTTTTTATATTGGTGGAAATTTTGAGCCAATGGGAAAGGGCCATGTGGCGCAGCTAGGGGCTGCCACATGCCCCCTCCCCATGGCAAATATGGATGGCGCATGTAATTTGTTTAAACCAAAGTCCGAGGTGCAATGCAATTTGTATAACCAAAGATTTAAGTCAAAGACAAATCCAAAATATTTCGCAACATAATTTATCACTGAGGAGGGGCGGAGGTCGGGGTCGACCACACGACCTCCCTTAGGCTAGCACCCACTCAAACCATTGCAATATGTGTTATGTCTTAACAACCATAGGAGCGTGCCACTATTTTAACTTTAATGCATCCACCAGCGGGCAGAGGAGGGGGCCAGGCCCCTCTCCATGCGACCTCTACACCATGACCAAGCGCTGGGGGTTTAACACAAAACGTGCTTAGCGCATTAACCCCGCTTATCTTAACCTTAATCACACACTTATCTCTAGTTAGTGGCGCAATTAACATGGCATTAGGTTTGGCAGAGTCTGCCAAATCCGGCGGAACTCTAGTTTTGGTGGAGTTAGCTGGATATTTTCCAGAATTAGTGGAAAAATTGCAGGGAAATTGGATTTTGCCATAATGGAGGCAAATTTCGACCAATTTGGCTCAGGAAGTGTCATTATTGGTAGATTTTGATGTTTTGGAGATTGGAGTAGGTTGTAGAGGCAATAGGAGACTGTAAAAATCATTTTTTCATGATTGAAGCTAATACAAAAGGCCACACTATGAAGATTGACCAAGGAGATATAGCCCAGGAGGGGTGAACTCTTTCATAAAAAACTTGTGTATTTGTCTCTTTTATTTGGGCTTGCTGTGTTTTATTATGTTGTTGTTAAGAATTGAGTTTCCATGCTTATAAGTTCATAAAATACACTTAATCTCATCAAGTTTAATGAATTTCCACTCATAAGCACATGTAGAAAACCTTATATGATAAGAAAAACAAAGCACTTTCATGTTAATTATGAAACTGATATTAGCACAACATTAACTAAAAATAAATTTAAGATCAACATTCCTTTTTGTAGTGCCCTTCCTTTCCGCATTTCCAGCACACCTTTACATACTTTTCTGGAGATTTAAATCTCCCTCTAGATTTAGATCTCCCACTCGATTTTTTTATTATTTTTTTTTAATGTTTTGGGACCTTCATCATACAGATAAGGAATGTCCATTTTAGCCCTCCATATTTCTCCATTTCATTTCCTCCGATAGCAAGGCTGAGACAATTTCATCAAAATTCAAGGTAGTTGTATTGCTACTTATTGTAATAACCAGATTGTCCCATGAATCTGGTAGAGAACAAAACAAACTGATGCACTTATCTTCATCTAAGATTTTATTATCAACATATGAAAACTGAATTACCAAAGTATTGAAGGCGTTCATATGCTCTGTCACCAAGTCTCCATCCTTCATCATCCTTCATCCTTAAGGTATACAAATTTTTATGCAAGAACAATTTATTCACTAGAGACTTAGATTAGTACAAATTCCCTAGCTTGTCCCACAAAGTCTTCGACGTAGCTTCCCTAGATACATTCAACAATACCGAATCTGAGATACACAACCGTATTGTGTTCTTTGCCTTTCAATCCAACTTCTTCCAGTCTTCATCTGACATTTCTGTTGGTTTAGTACCCGGATCTACTGTGATCCACTGACCTTTATCCACCAGAAGATCCTCCATCTTGATCTTCCACAACTCAAAACTTTGACCATTAAATTTATCTATCTCTATCTTTTCACTGCTCACCATCTTCTTTCACCACAAGAATCGATCCCATAGATCTCCCACTGAACAAGGTCTACCACAGGCCCGAGTAAAAAACCCCTCAACAAAAGGGCTTCCCCTTGAAGCCGAAACAACTCTAATACCAAATGTATGTTTTAACCCTATACATAAATTATCTGCAAATGAATCTTAAAAACATAAAATAAACAATAGTGAGAGAATAAAACGTAAAACATATATACATAGAGATTTCCCCTGGATCCCAAATCGGGACTACCAGCTTGATTTTTCATTATATTCCTTTTAGTGTTACAACACATATATATACATGTTGAAGCATTCATAAACCCCAATCCATTAACCCTGGATTAGAACATAATTGTAGTTCCCTTGACCAGATCTACAAAATACCAGGGGCCAAAAACCATCATGCCACAAAACCATGTGCAAAACCATGCACAAAACCATGGGTGTGTCCACCCACCAAAAAATAGGGTCCAATTTTTTTTTTTCCCGAGGTGTTGCCCCATGTTATCACAAAATTGGACCTGATAGGCTACTAATCAAATCAATCTCATGTAACTATTTCAAACCAATCTTTTGATTGAGGCTTAGCCTTCTCAACCTGAGAGGGCTCTCTCAAAGGGTTAATGATTTTTGATAAAAATATAGATGGCTAACTCTATGTGGGGTAATAATCAGATAGATGATAAATGTAGTTTGAAAATCACATCATCAAGTACACATTGGGCTTATGGAGTCTGTTGGGGTTCCCATGTTTTGGCAGATTTGGCAATACCAAAAGATGAGACAACATCAAACCACTTTCAGACCTTAGGATCTAGCCCTCCTAGGTCCAGAGAGGGATCTCTCTATAAAAGTCAAAGGATATGTCTTTGAAGCTCAAAGTTATGGATTTAGGATAGTTATATGGCTCAGGGTTGTTTGTTTGATTGTTTAGGTTTGGTTGGAGGGAATCAAGAAAAGAAGGTCCAATGGAAGACAAGGATGAGCAAAGGGGAAGCTTAGGCAGAGATAGATAACTCAAATAACATCAAAGCCATTGGGCTATGGAGTCAAGAAAGGGTTTACTTGTGTTCAATGTGCAAGCTTTCAGTTGGGCAAGTCATCTAAATCATCTGGATCTTAAAGGATAGAGGATGGAATGGAACATTAAGGACTGAAAATGAAAGGAGGAGAACCATCTAATTCTGTCTATAGATCAGGTCAGAGGTCATTTAACTCCAGGCCTTCTTAGACAAAATCAGAGGCAATTACAAGGGATCTTAGAAAGGCTAGCTGGTTATGCAAAGATCCTAGTGGATAGGGCTAACACTAATCCCCAGTGTTCCCAAACCTTCCAGCTAAATCCTACCAAGAACATCTAAACATGGACTTCAACAATTCATACATCAGAGAGCAGGAAATATCATCCACTACACTGGTTAAATCAATTGAAATCAACATTCAGATACACATATAAGCAGAAAACATTGAGGTAGGGAGAGCAGGAAACATAGGGCACCTAACAAGGGTAAATCCTATGTTATACTTCTGTTGCTTACCAGCAGAAATGAAATGAAACGGAACATAACATAAGAGCAAGTCAATCACAAATGCAGAGAAAGAGGAAACATCACCAGCTGCTTTAGATCAGGATCCAAAGAAACATGCTTGTCATATTAAAACAACACCAATCAGGTACATCATTGCCCACAGCTTGAACATTCAGTCTGAATACATCAAATCTCAGCCTATCTTACAATATACACAGAGAACTTGTCTTAAGAGGAAAATACTTGCATTCCACTGATATCTCATAAACAACCATTACAATGTTTCCTTCTGTTCTTTATAGCAAAGGGTGAGCCTAAGATCGACTGAAGGAGTAGGTGAAAATTAAATGTATCATTAAACATAACAATGAATGCAGGGCCGAAACCCATTCTGCTTGACCTGCTATGTATTTAATCTCTGTCACCTTCCTTGTGAAAGAATGATCTGCTTTGGATATGATCTTGACCTTTTGGCTTGTTGTACTCCAGGTGATTTGAACAAAAATGAAATAAACTGCTAGGAAGGTCTGTCTCATAAATGTCTGACTGTTTTTGAGCTATAGTTAGGGCGGAAATTCTTTCAGGGATGTTATGTATAATAAAAGTTGTGTGGGCGCCCTATACTTTGATAAAGAGAAACATTCTGCTGACAAATAACCCTGATGGTACCTTTTACTTGTGCACAGGATCTTTAGATCGATCCTCAGGGTCTTCAAACTGCTGCTTTGCCTTCTAAACCTTTGATTAAAGGCTCTAGCTCTTCGTTAGCTTGTCTTAATCTTCCTGTTGCTCTGTACTGTAACACTCTGTCGCTCCATTTTGCTTCTGACAGGGTAGCTCGGGCTTTAATGGTGATGGGATATTTTCAGAGTTTGGAAACCTGCTTTCCCTTAGTGCGAATCCTGCCAGCCGCTTTCTTTGACAATTTCATAACAGCGCCGGCCCTCGAATTTAAACCTGTCTGCAAACCTCTCCATTAAGATGGTACGACTGGAACATGGAGTTTTTCACCTCTAGAAACCCTGAAAAACAACAAACTGGATGAGGAAACAGGCCTAGGGGTGGCGGACATGATGAATATGATGAGGACGACCATGTAACTTGTCGAGGGGCAAAACTGCTGAGTTTTATGGTGAGGGTTCGACGACAGATGGTCTGAGAGGTGGATGCACAGTGGAGGCAGTTTGCATGGAAAAACCACGTAAAATGACTTCGGAAACAAATATATGTGGAGAGACGTGCGGTCGTACGGCAAAGATACGTGAAGGTGACGTGGCGAGGTAGGAGACCGTGGAACAGTCAACGATGAAAGAATAGATCTGGACCGTCGAATATCCAGAGAGATCGACGGCAGGAATGCTATGCACAGTGGGCCACGAGGCAATGGACAGCAAGATAAACCGCGCACATCTTCGGGAGACGTCCACCGTTGGATGAGACCTCTCAGTTCTGATGGTCGACATGGATTCCGCTGCGCGTTCTGTACCGAAGTTTAATGCGAGAAATGAGGGAAGTTTCGAATTCGTACCAAGGACACGTGGCGGCAGCTGAATGGAATCGCTGGGAGATGGAAGAAAACCGCCAGCTCGCAAATGGTGGTGCGGAAAATACCGGTGGATTTGGAATAGTGCGCAGGGACGGGAGTGGGGACCACTGATCGAAAGGGCTCCGCGCCGTCGGATCATACATTAATTTGGACGGCGGGGATCTGAACAGCGCAGGGTTAACTCGGCAACAAGTTTGAACAGATCGACGGAGTACGGGAGGTCGACCAGCGCGGAGGTTAACGGGATGTGTACCCCCCGTAGTTGACCAGTTGATCGGGCATTGACCGCAAATCAACGGTCGGTAATGACTACGGGGCCTCACCTCATTTGATGCGTACGAGCAAATGGCGGCCCCCATAACCACCATTTTTGTGGTGGCTCCGCCTATGCACCACCACATGCCGCCAGCGCGCCACCAATTCACCACCGCAGCGGGAAAATTCACCAATTCCTGCTCTTTAATGCACGTCTAGTCTTCATTTTCCCGAGTCATTTTTCATAAATCCCGCTACTGCAAATGATCCTCTCTGATTTCCTTGCCCTTGCATCAGAGGCCGCACATTATGTCGGTCTTTTTATTATTTTCAAACCTGCAAAACATGAAAACTGTGAGTAAAACCATGGATGGGGTGGCAGATGAGGTGGAGGAGGTGAATGAAAGGAAGAAAGAGACTTTGACAAAGGAAGAAAAAAATGGGGGAAAGTGGTATTTGCAGGGATATGAGGGGTAATATAGGCCTCTTGAGAAATGGATTAGCAGAGGGGCTATATGTTAGGCACAACACAAAGAGACTCCAAGGAAGATGAATTTTCAGGGGAAAGGCATTCCTTGGAGGGTCCAGAACAATCTAGCCCCCAGCTTGCTTGTCAAGAATTTCATAGGGGGGCTAACAGTGGCTCCACATGGGGATGGCTGCTTCTTGGAGGAGTCAAGAAACCAGATATGATCTTTGGAATAGGCCAGTTGCCTGCTGTCATAAGCCATCTTTCTTCTTTGATTTCAGCTGCCACCATCTGATTTAAACATCAGTAGAAGTATTTCCCAACCAATCTACCTACCCAGACTACAGTTCTAACATTTTCCCTTCAGAGTGAATTTGAGCTAGCAGACCCTTTACACCATTTTATTTACAAAAAAGAAAATAAACCTATTCTACTTCTACCCTTATGCTCCATGAGACCAGATTAAACAGTTGGCCTCATATGCTTCTCTACCTACACTACTACCTGCTAGGATTAGACTGTCTAGCAGGTTTCTTCTCTACATTCTAAGGCAAAAATTGAAACAACTAACTACATGCTCATAGACTGAGCTTATTTCAGACTTCCTACCTACCCTACCCTAACTTGGAAATCTCTGATGTTCTAGGTGATGCAATAATGCCAATGCAGCCAATCAAGCAGTAACGAAAAAGGATATGAGCATTGGCTGCCTGTCAGAGATAACCACAGAGTGCTTTGCGTGTGGTTCTTCAAAACTGAGGTCACCATCAGTAGTGACCATTCTTGATGAAACTGGCCCATGCTGGAGATTATCACTGGAGTATTTGAGCAAGTCAGGGCCTCCATGTACTCTGCCATAGGATCAACGAACACCTGATGCATGCTGTCTTCTTTTAGGCCTGCCATGACTGGTAGGCTGTCTACGTCCTGGGAAGCTTCGATTATTGCATTTTCCGTTGCGTCTTCAGAGTGGCTCTTGGGAGCCGGATCGTCTTCTTCTTGCACATCGAACATCAGCGGAATTTTTTCTCTTTTAGGGGGCGAGAGACTTTCCAAAAAGACTCTCGAGTCTCTGAACTCGTATGATTTTTCTTGTGACTTCAAGAGTTCAATCTCAGCCTCGTATCTCTCCGCCAGCACTTCTAGGAAAACCTTCTTCAGCTCAGGCTGGTCATTGAATCTTGAGCTGGAACGAAGAACTTTTGGAAGGTCTTCGCTTCTGAGTTGAGCCAGTATATCTGATATTCCACAACGAAACTCTTCAAGGGGGCTCAACTCAGAGTCTTCCATTTGGTGGGGATGATGTTGTACTGCGACTGGTCTCCCAGTGGAGTCTTATGTGAAAACACAGATAATCAGTGGCCTGCTAATCACCAGTGGAGTCTTTTTGTCATTCAGGAATTATGGAGTCGCCAGGTGGATGATTTACAACTTTACTGTCCACCACAGTGGTTTGCCAAATCAAGCTTTTGGTCTATTCCCCAGTGGAGTCGCCATTATGTTGGGGTTCCCATGTTTTGGCAGATTTGGCAATACCAAAAGATGAGACAACATCAAACCACTTTCAGACCTTAGGATCTACCCCTCCTAGGTCCAGAGAGGGATCTCTCTATACAAGTCAAAGGATATGTCTTTGAAGCTCGAAGTTATGGATTTAGGCTAGTTATATGGCTCAGGGCTATTTGTTTGATTGTTTAGGTTTGGTTGGAGGGAATCAGGAAAAGAAGGTCCAATGGAAGACAAGGATGAGCAAAGGGGAAGCTTAGGCAGAGACAGATAACTCAAAGAACATCAAAGCCATTGGGCTATGGAGTCAAGAAAGGGTTTACTTGTGTTCAATGTGCAAGCTTTCAGTTGGGCAAGTCATCTAAATCATCTGGATCTTAAAGGATAGAGGATGGAATGGAACATTAAGGACTGAAAATGAAAGGAGGAGAACCATCTAATTCTGTCTATAGATCAGGTCAGAGGTCATTTAACTCCAGGCCTGCTTGGACAAAATCAGAGGCAATTACAAGGGATCTTAGAAAGGCTAGCTGGTTGTGCAAAGATCCTAGTGGACAGGGCTAACACTAATCCCCAGTGTTCCCAAACCTTCCAGCTAAATCCTACCAAGAACATCTAAACATGGACTTCATCAATTCATACATCAGAGAGCAGGAAATATCATCCACTACACTGGTTAAATCAATTGAAATCAACATTCAGATACACATATAAGCAGAAAACATTGAGGTAGGGAGAGCAGGAAACATAGGGCACCTAACAAGGGTGAATCCTATGTTATACTTATATTTCCTACCAGCAGAAATGAAATGAAACGAAACATAACATGAGAGCAAGTCAATCACAAATACAGAGAAAGAGGAAACATCACCAACTGCTTTAGATCAGGATCCAAAGAAACCTGCTTGTCATATTAAAAACAACACCAATCAGGTACATCATAGCCCATAGCCTGAACATTCAATCTGAATACATCTAGTCTCAGTCTATCTTACAATATTACATAGAGAACTTGTCTCAAGAGGAACAATGCTTGCGTTTCACTGATATCTCATCAACAACCATTACAATGTTTCCTTCTGTGCTTTATAGCAAAGGATGAACCTAAGATCAACTGAACGAGTAGGTGAAAATTAAATGTATCATTAAACATAACAATGAATGCAGGGCCGAAACCCATTCTGCTTGACCTGCTATGTATTTAATCTCTGTCACCTTCCTTGTGAAAGAATGATTTGCTTTGGATATGATCTTGACCTTTTGGCTTGTTGTACTCTAGGTGATTTGAACAAAAATGAAATAAACTACTAGGAAGGTCTGTCTCATAAATGTGTGACTGTTTTTGAGCTGTAGTTAGGGCGGAAATTCTTTCAGGGATGTTATGTATAGTAAAAGTTGTATGGGCGCCCTGTACTTTGATAAAGAGAAACATTCTGCTGAAAAATAACCCTGATGGTACCTTTTACTTGTGCACAAGATCTTTAGATCGATCCTCGGGGTCTTCAAACTGCTGCTTTGCCTTCTAAACCTCTGATTAAAGGCTCTAGCTCTTCGTTAGCTTGTCTTAATCTTCCTGTTGCTCTGTACTGTAACACTCTGCCGCTCCATTTTGCTTCTGACAGGGTAGCTTGGGCTTTAATGGTGATGGGAGATTTTCAGAGTTTGGAAACCTGCTTTCCCTTAGTGCGAATCCCGCTAGCCGCTTTCTTTGACAATTTCATAACAGCGCCGGCCCTCGCATTTAAACCTGTCTGCAAACCTCTCCATTAAGATGGTACGACTGGAACATGGAGTTTTTCACCTCTAGCAACCCTGCAAAACAACAAACTGGATGAGGAAACAGGCCTATGGGTGGTGGACATGATGAATATGATGAGGGAGACCATGTAACTTGTCGAGGGGAAAAAATGCTGAGTTTTATGGTGAGGGTTCGACGACAGATGGTCTGAGAGGTGGATGCATAGTGGAGGTAGTTTGCATGGAAAAACCACTTAAAATGACTTCGGAAACAAATATATGCGGAGAGACATGCGATCGTATGGCAAAGATACGTGGAGGTGACGTGGCGAGGTGGGAGACCGTGGAACAGTCAACGATGAAAGAATAGATCTGGACCGTCGGATATCCAGAGAGATCGACGGTGGGAATGCTATGCACAATGGGCCACGGGGCAATGGACAGCAGGATAAACCATGCACATCTTCGGGAGACGTCCGCCATTGGATGAGACCTCTCAGATCTGATGGTCGACATGGATTCCGCTGCGCGTTCTGTATCGAAGTTTAATGCGCGAAATGAGGGCGGTTTAGAATTCGTACCAAGGACACGCGGCGGCAGCTGAATGGAATCGCTGGGAGATGGAAGAAAACTGCCAGCTCGCAAATGGTGGTGCGGAAAATACCGGTGGAATTGGAACAGTGCGCAGGGACGGGAGTGGGGACCACTGATCGGAAGGGCTCCGCGTCGTCGGATCATACATTAATTTGGACGGCATGGATCTGAACAGCACAGGGTTAACTCGGCAGCAAGTTTGAACAGATCGACAGAGTACGGGAGGTCGACCAGCGCGGAGGTTAACGGGATGTGTACCCCCCGTAGTTGACCAGTTGATTGGGCATTGACCGCAAATAAATGATCGGTAATGACTATGGGGCCTCACCTAATTTGATGCGTACGGGCAAATGGCAGCCCCCGTAACCACCATTTTTGTGGTGGCTCCGCCTATGCACCACCACATGCCGCCAGCGCGCCACCAATTCACCACCGCAGCGGGAAAATTCACCAATTCCTGCTCTTTAATGCACGTCCAGTATTCATTTTCCCGAGTTATTTTTCATAAATCCCGCTACTGAAAATGATCCTCTCTGATTTCCTTGTCCTTGCATCAGAGGCCGCACATTATGTTGGTCTTTTTATCATTTTAAAACCTGAAAAACACGAAAACTGTGAGTAAAACCATGGATGGGGTGGCAGATGAGGTGGAGGAGGTGAATGAAAGGAAGAAAGGGACTTTGACAAAGGGAGAAAAAAAGGGGGGAAAGTGGTATTTGCAGGGATATGAGGGGTAATATAGGCCTCTTGGGAAATGGATCAGCAGAGGGGCTATATGTTAGGCACAGCACAAAGAGACTCCAAGGAAGATGAATTTTCAGAGGAAAGGAATTCCTTGGAGGCTCCAGAAAAATCTAGCCCCTAGCTTGCTTGTCAAGAATTTCATAGGGGGGCTAACAGAGTCAAAATAGTTTCAGTAAACCAATAAATCTACTTAACATGAAAGTTGAGGCATATCAAAGTTTTAGTCAAGAGATACACATGTGAAACTATAAAAAACACAGTCAGTTTATCTATATAGGAAGTTAGAGTATCAAATATGAATTTTGAGTAACATAGACAAATACCACTGCAATAGGATAACAAAAGATGAAATTAGAACAAGAACACACTAGAACTCCTTTTGAATCTCAAGTTGGTTAAGTAGAAATCTCTATATTAGCTGAAAACCAGTCAATTTACAATAAGCACAATCTTTTGCTAAAAATGTCCAACCCCTTGCTAATTCGACCCAATGGCCTTTAATAGACCATTTACAACATGGAATGATCTCATATTAGGCTAGATACATCGAATTTCTAACTCTTGACACTTTGCATAAGCATAAAACATCAAATTTATGACAAACAAACACCTATCCTACTTGACAGTCCTATTTCAACTAGGACTCAAACTCTTCATTACTATCTTTAACAACCTTATCTATTTGAAATTACATCATTTTCCAAGTGTATCATCACATGGTCGAATTTGGATGATGGGCTTCAGTTCTTCATGACCACTTTGCTGACCTCCACAAAAGCAGGAAACCAAGCCCTGTTTTTTAGGCATAAGATTCTTTTCCTTATTTGAACATTCTGACCATCATTTAAAATTCATTTCGTGGTCCTTGGTTGTTGGAGATTATCTTAACATGTCTCATCACTCATCCCTAGCCTCCAGCTGTCCAAAAACTGCTGCAAAACTTGTTCAAAAGGTTGTAATTTATGGTGCTATGAAAACACAGCAGTTTCGTAGCGCTGCCATTTCAACATTTTTTCTTCAAAAACTTGGTTCTTTCCTTATGAAAATTTTTAATCATCCTTCAATAAATCTTCCATGACAATTATAGTTCTTAAATCATCCTTTAACCCCTTGAAAACTGATCAAAAGGAGCAGAAAAGGCAGCTACAATAGTTTTGTAGCGCTTTTCTGCTTTTTTTACACTAGATGTGCTACAAAACTGATGAGTATGCAGTTTTGTCAAAAAATTTGCAAGGAGAAAAGTATTATTGCCCCAAAACTCAAAATATTACTTATCGCATCATCTAAAAACCACAACAACCATATTCTAACTTCATTTTAGCCTTTTTGAGGCATTTCTTCTTCATTTGCAATAGGTTGGCCTACTGGTTTTTCCTGTTTTTTCCTGAAAAATAGATCTTGGGACAGAGCCTATATCTCCTACTCCATGATGTATTTTGAGAACCTGAAGGAAATTTTTTAGGCCATTATGCATTTAATAAAAACCTCTCTTGGTTTTTTGAAACACATCTCCTGCTGTCCAGCAACTGCATTTGAAAAACATGTGTAAAATAGGAAAACTCTGTTTCTGAAAATAGGGCTTCAATGAAATTCTTTTATCTCTCAACTGATAACACCTGTGAGAAAATTGAGAGAGGTTTTTGTATCTGGGGTTGTGATGAAGACAAACCTCTTTCCGAATTCCAAAACACTTTTTCATTTGGCTCGAAACTGAACTTGAAGTTGACTACTAAACATTCATGTATAGGACAATTTCGTAATAACAGTTTCATAACGGATTTTAATTTATCAATTTCTGCCACCTCCTAATGAATTTGAAGAAACTGAGAGAGGTTTTTGTAGTGAGTTATGGTATGAATAAAAACCTCTTTCATATTTCCAAAATTCGTTTTCAGTTGCTCAAAACCCGCCTTTGACTTTGACTTCTCAAAATGAGAAAAAACAGAGTTTTGTTGTTTGCGCTACGAAACTATCAGCGCTTTCATAGCGCAAAGTGAATTTTTTGAACTAGTGTCACTATGAAAATGAGGTTTCTTGGCTAATTGGCCAGTTTTAACATGAAACTTTTAGGAAATGACCCACAAATGAAAATGATGGATATTTGACATGAAGGGACTTCAAAGAAGACTTTATCATAACCTAAGGATGGGCTTTAAAATATAAAAATATAAAACCTACCCTTGATCAAATCCTAAATTGACTTCTAAACCCAATTTTGAACCATGACCCAAAAAAAACTTGACACAATGATGTTTTGAAATTTTTTGGGTGATAACACCCCGGACCCCGACAAGGGGGGTTGCTGCCCCCCCTATGACCCCCTTGTTGCGCCTGGCACAATGTACATGTTTGGTTTTCACCCCCCTGTGGTCACCCTGTTGCACCTGGCGTAACTTACCTATGTGGCTATCACCCCCCCTGTGACCCCCCACGTGTGTGACTAATCGTGGAAAGAATATAACACATACCCAACATGAACTCACTAAATTATCCCCACAGGGGCCATAGAAAAAATTATAGTTCAAGTTAGGATCATTGGGGGTAGGCATCCAATAATCCGCCACGGTCATAATAAATTTTGAACAGATATACGTTGACATTTTAGGGAACTTAAAACCCGTCTATATGCCTGCGGAACAAATACCCGAGCATTACATAGACCTGTTTTAGAGGGGGCTAAGCTTAGGCCCAGTGCATCCAGTACTATTTGGGGCTACCTGACCCCTCTAGTGCTCAATACTGGTAATCGATTACCAAGAAGCTCAAGACTCGAATGCTCATGTGGGATGACAATACTTTAGTGGAAAAAACTAGGGCATCCTTCCCTATAGGTGATAGTGCAGGCATCACTTGACCCTCATACCATTACCTTGGTCGATTCTTTCAATGCTGGTAGGCATTGCTAGTTCTTTCAAGACGTTGGCCCCAGTACCCATCAGAATATATCCTTGCAAGGCCCAATTACATTAAGAGTGTAAGGACAAGTAGGTATATATAGGCTTTTGGTATCATACACAAAACAAACAAAACTTCATTTTTTTCTTAATTGATCACACGGTGTAACGTTAAAGAGAAAAGTCACCTTTTCATTTTTCACTTTGTTTTATGCATGTGATTATGTTTTTTCTTTGATAAGAACCATATTATATCCCCAAAACACAAAAATGTCACATTAATCAACATCATAGGGAACCCAATTGAACCCCATCAATCTAGGAGTTTATTAAACCTCCTCCCATTAAAGGGAGGAGTGTCAGCCCTCCTGTCATTCAAGCACAAAAGACGTTGCACTAACGTCGTTATTGGAACATCCTTTATCGGGGCATCTTTGATTGGAAACCCCCAAGGGTCACCAAACACAACACCAGTGGAAACCCCAACAGAGTCACCACAATCAACTCCTCCGACGACCCCTCACGGTCAAAAGGTATCTACCCCTCTGAGGAGTTAGAAAAATATCCATCAGGGTACACCACAAGGTAATATCCCCCAGGCATCGCCCCTGAACAAACATATTCAAATATCTGTTTCTCAACAGAGTATAATGGTGGTCAATTCACTGTTACCCTTATTAGTGTCACTAAATCTTCCAGAACTAACAAACTTAACAAATGACCCCATTGAACATGGCCTTAATTGGCCCCCCATGCCCACAAAGCTCCCTTTTGATATACCAAAATTTTGAAGGGAAGCAAGTGGAAGACCCATAAACCATATAATGAATTTCCACCTGTGGTGTTCGTCGATTAGTATCATTGATGATACCATTCGACTAAGACTATTTCAGTGCACCCTCACAAGGCCTGCAGTGAAATGGTATGTCGAGCAGCCGCCTGCATTGCATGGAACCTTTAGCACCTTTACTACTGCATTATTCACATATTTCCAACTCCCCATTCATCATGACTCGGGAATGGAACTTTTGACACATATCAGACCATGTCTATGAATGGCAGCGACATCGTAGTTTGTGTCAAGCCAAACTTGACAACAGAGTGGTGTTGGACTTATTTTTGAAAGCCATCATTGTTGATATTTCAAAAGACGTGGTGACACAAAAATCAACCTTAGAGGAAGATGCCATTAGAAAGGCCTAACAAATTGAACTCATTTACACCCAATCAGGATATATATACAATGTCCTACCAAACGCCCCATGCCTGCAAAATTATAGAGAATTACCAAGCGCATCCAATACTGCTGATGATTTAATTGAGTATTTAGCCCAAGGTCAACCAAGGAGAAGTTATTAGTACCCAGGATACTCTTACGATTATAATAAGAACATATCACAACCCGGGTACCACCAAAGTCACCCTGAACCTCTGCAAAACATGACAAATAGGGCGATGCCATACCATCAACATTATTGAGGGTCATGTCCCCCCTGCAGGGGAACCAGTACTCAGGTATGGATGCTGATACAAGAGAGCCACCTCAGAAACCATATACCAACCAGGGACATGGGAACAAATAACCCCCTTTTCTCGCAAAAAATCCACCACCAACGCAGAACAATGCATCAGTGAATCTTGTGAAACCGTCCCAGGCTCAACAACGACAATCTTATGATCAAGAGAATCGAAATAATACTCCTAATGTTGTAAAGAAAAAACAAAGGAACGAGAAAAAGGGAGATCTTGGACAGGGGGGTGGTAATCAACAACACCCCCCATGGTCTCATACTAGGGGAAACCCTAATCAAAATCAAAACCAGGAGCCAAGTAATAACTCCTAAGGGAAAAATAAGAAACCCAATCTAAGAACAAATCACTCTTTTTCTATATGTGGTGAATATGGACACTACACTCACCACTGTACTGAACTCCCCGAGTTGAAAAAACTTCAGTGTAACTGAGGACAAGGGGGACCTACCCAAAAACCTGTGGTTAATAATTTCTCGCACCAAGGAGTGGTTGATACTCAAAAACCTTTCGCCCACCAAGGAGTGGTTAATACTCAGCAACAACAACCACCCCAAAACGAGATCGAAGGGAGGAACCACAAAATCTACATGGTTGGAGAAGAATTTTTCTTCCAAACACGGAATAGGAACTATGAAACTCCCTTGGATACCAACCCATTAAGTACAACTACGAGCGCACCTACCGCACCGTTAACTATCTCCAAAGTACCTATTGAGCCTCTTCCAAGAACGGTCAAAGGTCTAACGAGGTGCGTAGGACATCACTCTAAAGCCACTCATAGATATAGTATAGTGGATGACTTGGCTCAATCTCCAACAACCATGTCAGTATTAGAAGTCCTGCAATCATGCCCAACACAACGAAAGGCCTTACTTTCCGCCTTAGGCACAATCAACCCTTCTTATTCTCACTTAATGGTTTTTGACCTAGATAAGCCAAGCCCTAGTAGGCTTCCTTCTCTAGTCACTTTCCAGATACTATTTTCATTTTAGAATATCACCATACACCGATGCATTATGGATGAAGGAGCATACACATGTATCATGTCCAAATTAATTTTTAAAAGGTTAGGATCACCTGAATTAAAAGCATCTGACCTCATGCTTAGAGAATACGAGGGGCACCCATCAACCCCCGTTGGTATTTATCAAAATGTCCTAGTAAACTCGGCTGACAAAACAATCCTTATAGGCATTGAGATCTTAGACGCACAATTAGACTACAATATATTTTTAAGGTGGAGTTATATGTATGCCATGAACGCAATTTCATCCTCTGTTTTTAGGGCGATGATGTTCCCACATGATGATCAGCTCATCACCATTGACCAACTCACATACTACGACAAGAAACCCATGACCACTCTAGATGTCGTAATACCATATGTAGACACAACCACTGAACCACTCACAAAGTATATAGAGTTCAACCCAACCCAATTCAAACCATAATCTATCCTAGGCTCATTCCTAGGATATCCCCCTATTGTACCAGAGGAAGTCCCTGAAAGCATGGGGGAACCGATTTGCATGATGATCTCATCAAACACCGAAACTAGCCCAGACACATAAACTAGTAGTATAGATGTTGAAGCCACAAGTATGACATTCCTACCATACACCATTTCACAGACCCCATTTTTGTATCCCCCAATTGATTTTGTATCAAAACAAGTCATGGCAATGATGAAATTACCAAATATGGCTTTCCCAATACCTTGTGGTATTTGGTCCCTCCAGCCATGCTATAAATCCCAGGCATTACCTCTACACGAATAACCCCTATTTCCCCTCAGGAGGTCATAGAAATTAAATAAACGCCTATAGTGGCACTAGCTGGCATGACCAAGAAGAATAACAAAAGAGGGAAAAAATTCAAAACCCCCAATTTACCTAGGAA
This sequence comes from Pinus albicaulis, assembly GCA_034641835.2. Lineage (NCBI taxonomy): Eukaryota > Viridiplantae > Streptophyta > Pinopsida > Pinales > Pinaceae > Pinus > Pinus albicaulis. The sequence goes on along the minus strand of CM076577.1, from coordinate 1,303,495,887 downwards.
TTACAACCTTGTGCATTGTGCGAAATCATAGGTCATCCTACAAATATTTTCCCAAAATTAGAAGAATTAAAACCTTTTTTACATACTGAAAGGAATGTCATGACCTCAAGAATCCAAAAAACGGAACAGGTCAAGAACAACCAAGGGAAAGCGTTACACACCAATCATGCGTGCACCATATGCGACCATTATGGGAATTATACCCATCACTACCTAGATATGCCTCGATATAGGGATTAATTACAAGCCCTAGAGCAATCTAATCTTTAGGACCCCTCCGTTGAATCCATACAAATGAAACTAGGCGAGTCCAAAATTATATTGTATGTACGTGAAGAACCTGCATCATGCTCGTACTCATCCAAACCAATGGCTCAAAGAAGGAAAACAAAGGGCACACCACATGTCCCAATGTGCACATTGTGCGATGAACCTGATCATTTGATCATATAGTGCCCAGAACTAAGGAATTTCAAGCGTTGGTACCCAATACTGCATGTGGCCCAAAGAAACTAATCATGGCACAAAAGACACAAGTGTCACATCTGTCATAGAAACCATCATGTGCGCCATTGTCCTAGCCTCCATCGTCTCTGATCAATATTTGATTTCTTGAGACGTTTTATCAGTGGAAATCCCGATTTAGCAAACTCGGACATAGAATCCACAGAAAACACTACAACTCAATGGAATGAAGCGACGAGGACCATATTATATATATCGGAGGAGAGACCATCACCAGAGTAACTACCTCCTCCCTATAACCTTTGTCAACATAAAGACCATATTTGCACATTATGTGACGAACGTGATCATTTGATTGCACAATGCGCAACTCTAGAGTTGTTTCAAAGATGGTACCCGATTAAACCGATGTACTTCATAGGGCTATGACCCAATCAATATTATTGTCAGATATGCCAGGATAACCACCATCTTCACCATTATCCCTACGTTCCCCGATTTCGTTTAGCATTAGAGTCATTATGCTTGGCCATAACCAACCTTGCCAACTTAGATAAATCAGATTTCGAGTCCGTAGAAAGTTCCACAACCCAGGAGAATGAAGCGACTAGGTCCATTCTCTATGTATTTGAAGAGAGGCATAAAAAAAAAGGACGACTTAGGACCCCCAAATCCCATAGACGTCCAGACCCAACCTATGTATTGTGTGATGAACGTGACCATTTAATCACTTAGTGCCCATAGTATCATTTAGAAAATGGTACCCAATCACCCTCACAGGCTAGAGGGATTGGAAGACAAAAAAACATCAATATTGTCTAATATCCCAACAAAACTACCACGCTCGTAATTTTCCCTATGTCCTTCGATTTTGGCTTAGGCTAGACATCATGTGCTCGTTTGTCGCCAATAATTCAGACATAGTGGGTTTCAAATTAACTTGAACTATGTAGTCAGCAACAATGAGGCCTACTCCCTGTTGCCACCAGCTACCTAAAACCGCGAAGATAGCCCCTTTCCCTAGCTAGGAAAAAAGAAATTCAAACATATCATGTGCCTTATGTGCTAAAAATGACCGCATGATTAATTAATGTAGAGATCTTAAAAAGTTCATTAAAAATATTCGCATGGTCACAGCCATACCTTACATCCATATCTCTAATCAAGAGAAAATCACACGTTGTTATTGCCAAATTTTCTTGAAATTTCACCACACGATGAATTTCCATTTCCTTCCAAGGTTAAGAGTGGCCAGAGAAGCATTAGAAGAAAAACTCCCATATGACCCAAATCACACTAATTCTAAGAATAGGAGACGAAAGAAATGAAGAAACACGCATTCTCGTAATCATGTCCCATCATCATCCTCTAATATGTTGAGTAGTACCAGATCCCATACAATATACTAGGTGAGTAAATATACTCCATGAAACATTTGCACGAGCCATGATCATGATACAGATAAATTCCCTATGCTGCGAAAATTTCATCACCTCTTCATCCATATAAAATATTCACATAAAACAAGACACATGTACCCTTCATACACCACCAAAAGAGCATGAATTTTCTATCGCTAAGAAACAAACAACCATCATGGAAATTCTTCCACCATGTAACGCTAGCAACACACAACACCATATATGATTCATCTCATCAAGCATGGGAACCATGAATCGTGTTGTCTGCTCATCTTTCCTTGGTGTCAAGACCATTGAAACTACCACAACGGTAGTAGTACCTTCGATGGTGCAAACCCAACTCGTCTGCACCTTGTCAACCTCATTTGGTTCAACGACATCAACCATAGAATCATATTCATGTCTATTGACCAACACTGTTAGGCCCGGACCAATTCCTCACGACCTCACACAAACCAATTCCCCCTTATAAATCTTGTTTCACTCTGATGAGGATATATTAGAGGCCATGACAGAACCAAATTTTCCATGGGACGCAATGCATCACCGCTTGTTTTTTCTTCCAGAAAAAACGTTCATGCCTAGCAGCACAAAAACCCAGGATATTTACACCATTGAATCCAAATGAGGATATATTAGAGGCCATGACAGAACCAAATTTTCCATGGGACGCTGTTGAGAATGCAGCAAGATGATGGAGCTTAGTGAAATGAAGTCGCCTTCACTAAGTGGGCCCGCAGGCAAATTCTGGCGCAAAGTCTATTTTTAGACTATGTCTATTTTTTAGACATACTGAGCATAATTTGGGAATTCTACTTGGAGATTCTTAAAGTATGCGACATGTTGGTAAAAATAGATGAGACCCTATTTTTTAGGACCCGTGGCTATTTTTAGACTGATCTCCTGAAAAATATGGAAGTCAAATATTATTTACCCTTAATAATATTTTGACTATAAACAAAGCAGCTTACTCTCTTGGAGCACTTCGGCTTGAGTCATGGAGGTGGCTCATGCAACCGACACAAGGAATCACGTGGTTCCTAGGGTTTGATGGCATCTTGCATGGTTTACTTCAGCTTAGACTTCGAGTAGCGAAGTTTTGGAGGAGTTAACGGGACAAGTAGTGGAGTTATGTTCTGTTTGTTTCAGTTGAACTAGTTGGGATTAGTTAACTAGCTAATCAACTAGATATGAGTGGAGTGAATTAAATATTATTTAATTCATTAAATATTAACTCATTAGTCAACTCAAGAACACTTCAGTTCACTACAGTGCATGATCAGCCCGGTGAAGACCAAGAAAGAGATAGATGAAAGGGTAGAGTTAGCTATCGCTGAGACTATACTGTTGCTATTTGTAACACATAGATAGGTGGAGTAAGCTATGAGTATTGCAAAGTTTAGGCTGGTGGTTTATCTATATAAAGAGGCCATCCCATAGCTTTGAAATACGCAATCAAGGTTGGCTATCAAGTGGCTAAGGATTGGAGCAAGTGATTTGCTAGATCTAGCTTGATAGTGTGTAGCATGGGAGGTAGTGCATGAGAGCTTGTAAAGAGTTTTTTGTACTATGATTGTTACATGATTTCTCCATTATAATATACACAATAGCTGGGGGGTTTTCAGCTATAGGCTTTCCCCCATACATACCCTGAGTTAATGTGTGATTGATTTGATGTGCGATTGCTTCTATATTATTTCCGCATGTGACAATTAATTGTAGAAGAAGGTTATGTGTTATGCATGCAATTCGAAATTGATGTATGATCGGGTTAATCTTCATTGAATAAGTGATTTATTCAGCTAATTTCTACATGGTATCGGAGCGAGATTAATTGTCGAAGTCTATTACGGTGATTGCAAACTTATTTCCTGGACAGCAGTCCGCATGCGGGACTGTAGCCTCCCGGAATATTCATCCTTTCTTTGTAAGGTGAAAGATCCGGTGAATGCCCTTGCGAGTCAATCTCCGATTTGGAAATAATTTGTTTTCAAGTATAGATCGGAAGCGATAGAGCTTGGAGTTTGGAATTCGAATTTTGCGTAAGGTTGATTTTCTAGTGCGGTGTTGAAAGATGTCTTCTTTTCAATGGATTGCAACTCGAATATGCTCTTGAAGGCGCGTTCGAACTATGTTGCATGGAAGGATCGAATGGAAGCAGTGTTAGAAGATAATGGTCTCAAGGAGTTCGTGGATGCGATGTCCCAAAGCCCACCGATGCGCCTTTGGTCGATGCATGGCAAAATAAGATCGCGAAATGTCGAAGGATCCTGTTGGAGGGCGTCAAGGATCATATTGTATCCAGCTCTTCATGGTAAGGCTACTCCATATTTAATGTGGAAAGCTTTGACGGGATCTATTCCGTAGTAAGAGTGACCAAAGGAAGCCGGCGCTCAAAGATAAGCTCGGGAACATCAAGATGGAGAAGGGCGACAGACATCGCCAAATACCTCACGTAAGTTCACCGTGCAGAGAGATGAGATGGGAAGTGTGGGGGTGGTTGTCAAAGTTTCACCGATTGCATGCTTAGTTTCAAGTATGCCGGGATCGGTGTGGTTCTTGGACAGCGGTGCGTCATTTCATATGACGGGAGATCGGGAGTTGTTCTCGTATCCGGAGGACAAAGATTTGGGTATGCACATCGAGATGGGCGATGACGGTAGATACAGTGCAGTGACTGGTATCGCGCACTCGTATCCTTTCGGAGGGAGTCTGGTAAACCCTTTGTCTTAAAGGATGTCATGCATGTACCTGGATTGAAGAAGAACCTCGATTTCGTAGGCGATGTTGGAGGATAAGGGTTATGATGTGGTCTTCGCCGAAGGAAAAGCTTTCCCTGCGCATAGCAAGACTACTGGAGAGACCCGGGAAGATAGGGGTTCGAACTCAGTAACCTTTATCGCTGTGTGTAGATGATCGCAGCTATGGCATGCAAGGCCGGGAGATGTGGTGAGTCGGGATGATGAGGGCGAACTATGGCACAGGAGATTGGGCCATCTTCACCATGGAGCTTTGAAGATTCTCGGCAAATAGATTTCTACTAGACTTCCTAAGGGCACTCTTGCGCGATCGGATCGATGCAAGGGGTGTACTTTAGGGAAGTATGTGAAAGCCACCTTTTCACGAGAAGGATAGTCGCGCCACGACGATCCTCGAGAGAGTTCACACGACGCGTGTGGTCCTTTCTCTCGTTGCTTCGACTGACAGATGCACGTGTATTATGTGATCTTTGTTGATGATTTCTCTCGAAAGTGCCGGATCTTCTTCATGTCGAAGAAGAGCGATACATTCGCGAAGTTCCGTGAGTTTAAAGCACCGGGTCGAGAAGGAGTCTGGGAAGAAGGTGATTGCTCTAAGGAGTGATAACGGTGGTGAATTCATCTCGGCTGAATTCAAGGAGTTCTGCAGCCGCGAAGGGATTCGGAGAGAGCTCATCGCACCCCCATAACCCACGGCAGAACGGGGTGGGTCGAGCGGAAGAACGTAACGATCGTGGGTGCCGCACGCGGCGATGTTGCATGATCAGGGGCCTACCCCTTCACTTGTGGGTCGAGGCATGCAATACAACAGTGTATGTGCAGAACCGCTTGTCCTCACAAGGTTCTTGGCATGAGTACACCGAGAGGAGGCTTATTCCGGCAAGAGGCCCCGATATTTCCCATTTGCGGATTTTTCTGGGATCTCCCGTCTACATGCATGTGACGAAGGATGCAAGAAGGAAGTCTGGATCCAACTCGCTGAAGTTGGAATATTTGTGGGGTACACCGATACACCTCACAACTATCTGGGTGTATGTAGCCGGATCAGCCGCAAGACTCGTTGTGCGACAGGGATATAAAATTACGAGAGGAGAAAGCCATGCGGTGTTCGCTTGAGAGGGGAGCCACACTTGCATGCGAGATGAGGAGCCGTTAGTTCCTAAGGAGGAGCTTCCGGATGTGGATCGGCCACAAGAGGAGGTTCGGGAGGTGGAAGAAACCACCCGAGCAGCGCCAACCATCGAGAGGCGCATGCGCACTACGTGAAGCCGAGCGACCGGCTCGGGATGCGAGAAGGTTGTAGGACCACCCTACGAGCACGACACAGCAGACAGAGACAACACTTGGACGAGACAATCGGATACATGGCTCTTATGAGTCAATGTGTTGTGACAGAGCCATCCTCTTTTGAGGAAGTCGTGGAGGAACCCGCATGGGTTGATGCCATGATCGAAGAATATGATTCGATCATCGTGAATGCATGCATGGGAGATTGTCCCAAGACCGGTTGGGAAATCGGTTGTAGGTTCGCGATGGATCTACAAGGTGAAGCAGGGCGGGTCGACGGGAGTGTGGAGAAGTACAAGGCGAGATTTGTCGCCCATGGCTTCTCGCGCATCGAGGGGATTGACTATGAGGAGACTTTTGCACCCTGCCGCAAGGTACTCTTCCATACGGACGATCCTTGCTCTCTCGAAATGCTAGATGGGGTGGCACATTCATCGGATGGATGTGAAGACTGCGTTTCTCAATGGAGTTATTGAGGAAGAAGTGTACATAGAGCAGCTTCGAAAGGTTTTGAGATCTTCGACGAGTGAGTCGCATGTGTGCCGACTCAAGAGAGCACCGTACGGGCTGAAGCAAGCACCTCGTGCTTGGTACACTCGGATGAGACAACTACTTCACCGGGCTTGGATTCTCCAAGAGTGAGGCGGATCCAAACCCCGTACTGCAGTGTGGTGGAGGGGAAGTCGCTGATCATCGTATCGTATGTAGATGATCCGATTTTTGACCGGCGACGAGCAGCTTGATACTTTCATGCAAGGAGGATCTTGCACGAGAGTTTGAGATGAAGGACCCGGCATCCTTCATTATTTCCCGGGATTGAGATTTGGGCAATGCAGTGGAGGATCTGTTTGTTTCTCGTGGCAAGTATGCCCGGGAGATTCTAGAGAGGTTCAACATGCAGTGGCTGCAAGCTCGTTGATACCCCTCTTCCCGGAGGTTGGAGGAAGGGAGATGCTACTTCGGAGGAGGTAGTGGATGCCACTGTCTATCGGTCAGCTGGTGGGGTCGTTGATGTATTTGGTCAATACTCGACCCGATATATGCTACTGAGCTTAACCAGCTTTCGCAAGCTATGGTTGCCTACCAAGCTCTTTTGGAAGGCGGGCAAGCATGTATTGCGCTATATCGAGGCACATCTGGGATATGGTCTATGGTGACAGACAGGGAGGATGGAGTGAAGCTTTCGAGCTTCACGGATGCGATGGGCGATGGAGCCCAACAGACAGGAAGAGCACTTCTGGAGGAGTTTTCAAACATTGGTTCGACAGCCAGCTTTCCCGGTACAGCAGAAGCAGAGATCCCGTGGCACTCATTTCAGCAGGTCGAGCACATGGCAAAGTTGTAAGTTTGGTCGCATGTGAGGCTATTTGGATGAGGAAGATCCTGGCAGTTTGTCTGTGTTGCATTTGGGCTCACAAAGGATATATCGTGATAACCGTGAGCCGCATCAAGCCTGAGCCAATCCAAAGATTTCATGATAGGTCCAAACATATCGACATCAGGTACCATCATATCAGAGATTGTGTTCAGCCGAGGATCATGATGCTTTCATATGTTCCCACGGAGGATCAGGATGCCGACATCCTGACGAAGGCGCTCACCAGGAGCAAGTTCGAATTCCACAGAGGCAGGATAGGGGTTGCAGATAATCCATATCTTGCCGAGAGGGAGTGTTGAGAATGCAGCAAGATGATGGAGCTTAGTGAAATGAAGTCGCCTTCACTAAGTGGGCCCGCAGGCAAATTCTGGCGCAAAGTCTATTTTTAGACTATGTCTATTTTTAGACATACGGAGCATAATTTGGGAATTCTACTGGGAGATTCTTAAAGTATGCGACATGTTGGTAAAAATAGATGAGACCCTAATTTTTAGGACCCAGGCTATTTTTAGACTGATCTCCTAAAAATATGGAAGTCAAATATTATTTACCCTTAATAATATTTTGACTATAAACAGCAGTTTACTCTCTTGGCGCACTTCAGTTTGAGTCATGGAGGTAGCTCATGCAACTGACACAAGGAATCACGTGGTTCCTAGGGTTTGATGGCATCTTGCATGGTTGGCTTCAGTTAGACTTCAGTGGCAGGAGTTTTGGAGGAGTTAACGGGACAAGTAGTGGAGTTGTGTTCTGTTTGTTTTAGTTGAACTAGTTGGGATTAGTTAACTAGCTAATCAACTAGATATGAGTGGAGTGAATTAAATATTATTTAATTCATTAAATATTAACTCATTAGTCAACTCAAGAACACTTCAGTTCACTACAGTGCATGATCAGTTCAGTGAAGACCAGTGAAAGAGATAGATGAAAGGGTAGAGTTAGCTATCAGTTGTAACTATACTGTTGCTATTTGCAACACATAGATAGGTGGAGTAAGCCATGAGTATTGCAAAGTTTAGGCTGGTGGTTTATCTATATAAGGAGGCCATCACCTAGCATTAAAATACGCAATCAAGGTTGGCTATCAAGTGGCTAAGGATTGGAGCAAGTGATTTGCTAGATCTAGCTTGATAGTGTGTATCATGGGAGGTAGTGCATGAGAGCTTGTAAAGAGTTTTTGTACTATGATTGTTACATGATTTCTCCATTATAATATACACAATAGCTGCGGGGTTTTCAGCTATAGGCTTTCCCCATACATACTGAGTTAATGTGTGATCGATTTGATGTGAGATTGCTTCTATTATTTCCGCATGTGACAATTAATTGTAGAAGAAGGTTATGTGTTATGCATGCAATTCGAAATTGATGTATGATCGGGTTAATCTTCATTGAATAAGTGATTTATTCAGCTAATTTCTACAGACGCAATACATCACCACTTGTTTTTTCTTCCAGAAAAAACGCTCATGCTGTTAGTGTCAGTCTTTGCAGCCTTCCTCCAGTGATCAAACATGCTCTTACAAAGTGATTTTAAGGTGTCAAGGTCAAATTTTGTCATTTCGGTGAGTCTTCAAGTAAAATTTGGTCACTAGGTATTAGGTCTGGGGTTTGTTTTCACTCTTTTCAAAGTTGTCCAAATGTTAGTCCATGTCACCATTCAGTTGAGTGTACCATCATTCAGAGGGTTTTCATCATCATGTCAAGTTCCACTGGGTAATTTTACACCTTGTTCATGCTTCAGTTGTGCCTTGGTAAGGTTCATTTCCCTCTCCTAGGGTTTTGAAGGTAATTTCTCTTGGATGGTCAAATCATCAGAAAAACTTGTATCCTAATGTTCATACACCTTCCCTTATCCTTAATGTACCTTATTAAACACTTCCCATCACTGAGATTCTCCAAATTCCTCATTTTCGCACAAACCCTAGTTTCTTGCTACAACTTGGCAATTTTCTAGGCTAGGCCTGTGTGTTGTGTAACCAGCTCCAAAAATAGAAGAAAAGAGATCTCAACGCCTTAGAAATAAGCCACTTCGAGGGGGCAACCTCCAATACATTACATAACCTTCTTGGATGATACAATTTACAAAACCTCCTTTCTATATATAGGAGTCCATGGGGCCATAATGTAATCCTAGTGGGCCACAATGTAATCCTAGCCGACCTAACAATAATAATTTAAGGGCACAATAATAACAAAATGGGGCTTACAAGGGTACAATAATAACAATAAGGGGGTTACACTAACAATAATAAGGGACTACACTATTAATATAGGGACTTAACATGCCCCTCTCCTTCAAACAAGTGTTGTCCTCAACGCTTGATTATTTCTTGATGCTTCTGTATAAAATTCTCATCCTCCCATGTGGAATATTCTATAGGAAATTTCTTCCACTTGCTGAGATACTCTGAAATTGATCGTACTTGTCGAGTTCTTGTTTCTATTATTTCTTCAGAACTTCTTTCAATGTGATGTTGATCTTCGTCTTGTTTTATTTGATTCTGCACCAAAGTTAGGTTATCCTTTGAGAGTTGGAGAACTTGTTGTTGATGCTCGATGTGATATTCCACTACTTTACCATCCATATTAGATTTTATTTGATCCTTAAAACCATACAAATTAGCCTTCATTTCTGCTTTTAAACCATCTATGTCATCTTCAGTTGCTCTTTGTAAGATCGAAATTTTTTGCACTTGGTACCGTAATTTTGATATCTTATACTGCAATTCTTCCTCTTCATGCATCATTGTATAGATTTCTGAGGGCTTAATGGTTATGGAATTATTTTTTGGAGGCATTATATAACCCAATTCTGATCAATATTCTTCAATATGCCCTTGGAATCACTTCAAACTGCTTTTTCAAACAAATGTTATGCAATTTTAAAAAATAAATACACCCTTTTTCTTGCTTTGAGGAGCTTGATATTGAAATTGAATTATCTCTGTAATTGAAAATCTTCAATATCTGAAATTCAGCCCTGTAGTAGCCCTCTGAAGCTTCTTTCAAATGCCACAGGTCTGATCTAATTTGGATTCCCCAAGACAAAGTTGTGTCCAATCTCCCACAATGACCTAATTTTAGTCTGCCTGAGAGCACCTTTGTAGACTTGGCCACTGTCATCGTTTTCGTCTCTTTGTCTCTAAAACTGATAGTTGTGCAAATCATGTTCATACTAAGTATGGGATTTACGCACTCAAATCCACTCGCTAGAGAGAGAGTTATTGAACTTTTCCCACGATCACCTCTTTGAGATGCAATTCAGGAGCTTGAAAAAGCACTACCTTCCATAGATCATATCTCCAAACATTAAGAATCAAGCTCAAATTTTGACGCACGGATTTCAGCTTCGTACCATATGAATTTTAGATTCTAAACCTTCGTAGAAAATTTTTTATAGCGCAAATTCCATGATGACCTGTTTAGGAGCATGAAAAAAGACCTAACTTCCACAGATCATATCTCTGGAAATATTGCGAACCAAGATCTGAAATTGTTAGAAAAACTTCCTCAAGATTTCAGCTTCGCACCCTAAAAATTTCAGCTTCTGAAGCTTCGTAGACAAAAAGTTATAGCGAAAATGCCACGATGACCTATTTGGAGCAGCGAAACCCTAGAATCCAAAGCTCTGATACCAAATGTTGTGTAACCAGCTCCAAAAATAGAAGAAAAGAGATATCAACGCCTTAGAAATAAGCCACTTCGAGGGGGAAACCTCCAATACATTACAAGAATGAACAATTCTTGGATGATACAATTTACAAAACCTCCTTTCTATATATAGGAGTCCATGGGGCCATAATGTAATCCTAGTGGGCCACAATGTAATCCTAGCCGACCTAACAATAATAATTTAAGGGCACAATAATAACAAAATGGGGCTTACAAGGGTTCAATAATAACAATAAGGGGGGATATACTAACATAATAAGGGACTACACTATTAATATAGGGACTTAACACTGTGTTTTGCCCTTTTGGACCCCTTCCCCTCACTCAATCTCTGAAATTCCACTTTCCCCTACTTCCTAACATCCCTCCCTACTTTCCAAAATTTTCTCAAGAATTTAGAAGCCCCTTATCCCCTTCATTTCGCTTCATTTTGACAAATCCCTTGTTCCACATATCAGGATAAGTTTTACTCCAATGATGTTTCTAAGTAATAAAAGATTAATTTGGGAAAACGGAGAGAGGTTTTTGTCTAAAATAGGCCAAGGAAGAAAAACCTCCTTCACGTTTTACACAGGTGTCATGGTTTTAGAGAAATGTCAAAAATACAGGTTCATCAGGAGAATTGATGCACCTCTGAAGTGACCTTGGTAAAATCAAGTTTTCTCCTAGCTTGGTTGGCCAAATGACTTTCTTTATGAGTCAAATGATAACTAGACACAAAATATATTTCCAATGAGCTATCATGAGCTCAATTTGGAGTTGAGTAAGACCTTCAAAAGTTGACTGCAACAGCACTCTGCCTTGAGGCAACCTCATTTTGCACATTTTGACCAGTCTTGGGAGATTTGATTTTTGATAGGGAAAATGGAAACCAAATTCATAAATTCCACTTGGGTTGGAAAGAAGACAGATAGAGCTTTCCAAAGAGCTATCCTGAACTCAATTTGGACTTGGGGAAGGCCCTCAAAATCATCCCCAAAGTGGCGTGACGCATAGAGATTTTAGGCGCGGTGCATTGGGAAATTTGGCCTAGTTTTCAGTCAATAACTCAGTTTTTCGCCCATTTTTGGCCAATTTGACTTTTTCGTCTCCAAATGTGAAACTATTGATGTAACTTGATGTAATTTCATGGATTTGATGTAATTTTTTCACATTTTTACACATGTAAGTAGATTCATTCACTAAAAAGTGAAATGTAATTGAATGAATATGTTTCCTATCTCATAGAGGCAAGTTGTTCCACTGCCTATTTTTCAATTCTTAGTTTATATCTTGTTGAAACAGCTCCTAAAATAGTGAGCTAGACCCTTAGAGGCATGGGAATGAGTTAGGCTTGTCTATATCTCGTATTTTCTCAGTCATTTTCAGGGTTGGACACTTGGGATTGCTTTGAGCTTCATTGTACATTTCATCTCTGCATTTTGGCAAAGGAAATAGACCAGGGTTTGCAGCACTATTTGGGATCCATGTGGCTCTATGTTTTGATGGTGTGTTTATCTCTGTAATTATAAGTTTACTGAAGTTTCATGTGTACCATTTTCCTTCTTAATTCTTCTTAAGTTAAACAAACAAGTGATAAAGGTGGAATTCATTAGATTTGCAGTGCTCTGCCTTGAAGTTTTGTTTAATTTTCCATGTTTTCAACTGTCTGAAGAGGATTCTTGAAACCTCTTTCCCTCTTCAACTCCTCCTCGGTCTGAGCTATCCATTTCACTCAATTCAAAGCATCAAAACATTTTCCTTTCTTGCCCCATTCAGCCCTCTGCAAGACTGATCATTTCTCGGACCCAAAATCTGCCTTTCCCTTTGATTCCAAAAAAAACCTCCAAAATCAAATCAAACCCTTTTACATATATACCTAGCCTAAAATTAGATTTTATTTCAAGTCATCTCAAGCCTCATTAATTATTTTTGCTGAGATTGACCCAGAGAGAGCCCTCTCCTGATTTGGTAGGGCTAGCTACCAGATTAAGCGTGGTTTGATGTCACCCTAGACTATGCCTTCCTTTAGCCTGAGGTAGATTTAGGCAATAACACATGCCTAGCAGCACAAAACTCCAGGATATTTACACCATTGAATCCAAAAGACTAGGCAAAACCGAAAAAATCTCACTAGGGGTAGCATGCTCCCCAGATGAGGTAGTCACATATACATACTTATTACAAGAGTATAGGGTATATTCACATGGTATTGTTCGGAAATTCCAGGGTTAAGCCCCACCCACCATCATAGAACACCACATTGACACTTGGCTTGACGTATCACCAGTCTGCCAAAAGTAGCATCAATTACACCCATCCAAAGTAGAAGTGATCAAACAGGAGATAAAAAAGCTTCATAAAGCTGGATTCATCTACCCAATCACTTACACATCTTGGGTTTCCAACTCTGTACCCGTCATGAAAAAACATGGCACCATTCGTGTATGCACCGATTTTCGAGATTTAAACAAAGATTGTCCCAAAGACAACTACAACTACCCTATTCCTTTCATTGACCAAGTGATATGTGCTTGCACTGGTCGCGAGGCCTTGTCCTTCATGGATGGATTCTTGGGGTAAAATCAAATTCAAATCCGACATACGAATCAATATAAGATTGCATTCACCACCCCTGGGGCATGTTCGCATATCAATTAATGCCATTAGGACTTAAAAACGTTGGAGCCACATTTCTTCGAGCCATGAATTATATCTTCCATGATCTAGCTCATCTTATCTTAGCCTACTTGGATGACCTCACAATACGATCCAAGAAATGAGGTGACCATCTAGAGGATTTACAGTTGGTATTCCAACGGTGCCGAAACTACAACCTACACTCGAACCCCCTCTAGTGTGTCTTCTACGTTAATGCAAGAAGAATGTTAGGATTCATATTATCCCAACAAGGAATCAGAGTTGACCCCCTCGAGGTCCAGGCAATCAAAGAAGTACCACCACCCAAAACTCTAAAGCAACTTCAAAGCCTACAGTGGAAATCCAACTTCTTACGACACTTTGTCCCCGACTATGCCACTTGTGTGCAAGGCTTCCTATGCCTACTCCGTCAGGACATTCTGTCCAAATGGATGATCATGATAAAAATAATTTTAGGCATTGAAGGACACCTTGCCTTCAATCCCCTTGATGAACCCACCCAATTACGACCAAACTATACCTTATAACTATCTCCATCAGACATATCCATAGCTAGAGTGTTAGTCTAAGATGGACCCGACAACAAAGAGCACATAATTTATTACATCAACAAGGACCTAGCTGGCCCTGCTTTAAGGTACAAGCCAGAAGAAAATAATTCCCTAGCCCTAGTACACACAATATACAATCTTCAACATTACATCATCCTAAGGACTACAATAATCATAGAAACTATCAACCCCATGCGATATTTTCTAACCCGCCATAGGATGAACCATAAGTATGCTTGATGGATAGTTATACTGCAGGAATTCGACCTATAGTTCAACTCCCTCAAGAGAAAGAAAGCATTAATCCTAGTAAAATTCATCACTAATATCCCAAGTATGACTCAAGGATCCCCAGTTAATGACTCACTACTGAATGAACATTTTTTCTCAGTGACAACTAAGAACCATTGGCATGGCGACATCCTTCTATTTTTGTGAACCCAAAAGTTCAAACCGTAGCTCACCCATGACGACCAAAGGCGCAGATGCCATCAGACCCCTCAATACGTTCTCATGGGGGACATCCTTTATCAAAGAGGTGTTGACACTATTTTACGTCGATGCCTCACACATGACCAAGCTAAGGAAGCCCTAAATGATTGCCATAGTGGGGCTTGCAGCGACCACCTCTTAGGGATAGCCATCGCCCAAAAATTCTTGTGGACTGGTTATTTTTGGCCCACCCTATTCCACAATTTCATGCAAGCAATCAAAAGGTGCGAGCGATGCCAACGCTTCACCCACAAGGCAAAAGCGTCTCCTGCTCCTTTTCTCCTGGTCATTGTAGTAGGTCCCTTTTGCAATTGGGGCTTCTAATTTATGACTTGAAACCCTACATCATCTGACAACCACAAATAAATCATAGTAGCTATCGAATATTTTACCAAATTGGTAGAAGCCATGCCCACATATGACAACACCCGCAAAAACCGCATGTCAGTTTCTCTTCAACCATGTCATCACATGATTCAGTGTGCCTAAGGAGTTATTCTTTGACCATGGAAATAATTTCAAAAATGAATATTACAGGAGCTATCCCATCATCTAGGGTTCACGCACGATTTTGCGTCACCATACTACCCCCAGTCCAATGACCACGTAGAAGATGTTAAAAAAGTACTCAAAACTATGTTATAGTGTATGGTAAACAACCATAAAACTAACTGGCACCATATCGTATTTTCAGCGTTATGGGAATATTGCACAACGGTCAAATCCTCAACAGGGTTCACACCTTTCCAGTTGGTATACAAAGTGGACGTCATGCTTCCCATTGAATGCAAAATCCCCAACTTACACGTAGCTATCAAAATCCTCACTAATAGTCAGCCTTTAGAACAATTGTTGGTACAAGTAGAGCTCGTCGACAAAAGTCAATGAGAGTTTCTACAACATAATGAGCCTCACAAGAAAAGAGTAAAAGCATCATTTGACTGCAACAACACCCCTCGCTCATTTTCTAAGGGGGAGTTAGTCCTCCGCTACGATGTTGAAAAGGAAGTCTTATGACTCGGGAAGTTTGAAACATTATGGAAGGGTGCTTATATTATCAAACACTATCTCCTCAAAGGAGCATACATTCTATCTAAGCCCGACGGTACATGCCTAGCTAATCCTGTCAATGGGCTCAACCTCAAGAAATTCCACCCATAGGGAGGGAAGTATTAACCCTAGAGATAAATTGAATGTAACATAATTTTTTATGACGATCATAATCCTCTTGGACTTGTTCTAAAAACAATGCTCTTGTGTCATAGATGGATCCTCCTCCCATCCACTATTTTGGATTTGCTGATGGAGCCTCTCGATGGTCACAAAATATAGTAGCAACTGCCTGGGCCATATACTCTCCTGATCAGTCACCATTCCTCACCAAAAAAGTATGTATCAGATCCACTACAAATAATCAAGCAGAATATGATGCAGTCATCGGGATGTTAGGCGATGCCTCCAACTAGGCATTAGCGATGTACATGTTTTTCTTGAATCCGAGTTAGTGGTATCACAGTTAAAAAAATATTTTCAAATACAGGATTCACACCTATTTAGGAAATACTTGCATGCACGATAGTTAAGCCATCACTTTGATCACATTACATTTACACACATACCAAGAGATCAAAATTAGGTAGGCTATCACATAGATAACCATATCATAGACTAGAATGCATCTCGTATAAAACATCATCCCTAAAAAAAAAAATCATAAGCATAAGATCCATCATAAGTACATAAAATCTATCATAAACATATACAAACATAGAAAAATAACCATAGAAACATCATAAGATCCGCCAAACAATACATCTTGCATATATACATCAAAAAATATGTGTCCTAGTATACAAAACATGTCACTAATCATCACTTCATTCAAGAAATATACATATCATCAATGCGGGGAAGCATCCTCATAATGAGTGATTTCCCTAACCATACAAAATATCTAGGGATGAGCCTCGCTTGGTGGGTCCTCCAGACCCATGTGAGCACCCGATGCCAATATAGGAGCAGTAGTCGGGACAACAAGTGCTGCTCTGTGCAAAGTCGGACGACGCGCCGTCTCCCGGGCCATCACCATCTACAACCATATGTCGTCCAGGTCGTCAAAACCCCTTTTCGACAAGACTTCAATTAGCCTCTCTAGCCGACTCCACTAATCTGCTATATCCGCAGCACGAGTATCGACCGCCTCAGCTCGAGCCTCTGCTGCCAGCACTCGAATATCGGTAGCAGCCAACAACACCTCGACCGCCGCCACTAGTGCTTTGGTTGACTCAACACGTGCTAGGAGTGCAGCATCCCCACCGGCAGCTACAGCACTTCTACCCTCACCCGAGGGATCCCTGACACCAATCTTTTCCCCAATCTGGGCCTAACCCACCCCAAGCGGGTCCCTCCTCCTCGGCTGATGACCTACCAAATGAGCAGTAGGATGCCTTGTTGAACCCACATCTGCAAAAAAAAATAAAAAATAATATCAGTGTCATCATCAAAGACATATATATATATATATATATAAATATATATATATATTGATAAGTGTTTTTCATTGATGTCAACCCAAGCAGCACTGGGGGCTACCCTGATCTTGCATGGGAATTTTTACCTACCAAATTAATATATTCCGAGTCAATGATATTTTTTATGGTTTCTTCTTGTTGAGATGTTTTCGTTGATATATGGCACGCCACGTAATTCTTCACGATTTGAGAGATATTCATGTTTGAAGTTAGTAACCCCAGTTAGTGGGCTAAAACCCCATGGGGTTGTGGCATGGGTCATTGAAAAGTCAATAATTAATAATTTTTAAGCTCCTAAAGTCCCTCCCTCATTCACTTGTTGAATTCCCCCTCAACCTAAAAATTTATATAAATTGTGATCCTCATATCCTCCTCATCTGGGGATTTCGCTACTTGGAATAGGTCATCGTGGAATTTGTGCTATAAAATTTTTTCTACAAAGGTTCAGAAGCTGAAATTTTATGAGACGAAGTTGAAATCCTAAGGAAGCTCCTATAAAAATTCAGAGCATGGTGCGTAATATTTTCGGAGATATGATCTATGGAAGTTAGGATTTTTGCAGTTCTGAAATTCATCGCAAAGAGGTGACCTTGGGAAAATCGTCATAACTCTATCTCTCAATATCATATTGGAATTCTATAAAAAGTGGTGGATATTGCATGAAATGTAGTTTTTTCTCTATCAATTGCAGAGAAAAATTAAGAAACAATGACACGTGGTATGTCGTACAAGGTCAATATATTGAACCAGTCCATAATTAGGTAATTGTGAGAGATTGGGCATAACTTCGTCTTGAATAATCCAAATTGGGTCAGAACTGTGGCATTGGAAAGAAGACCACGAGGACTAATATAGTAGCTAAAATAATATATTATGGATTTGAAATAACGGAGATACACTAGATTCAATATCGAGCTCCTAGAAGGCAAGGAAAAACTAGATCATGTGTTGTCAAGGGCAGCAAAGGACTAGACTTTCTAGGGCAGCAAAGCAAAGAAAGGTGAAGCAGAGGTAAGCTCCAAGTAAGTATATTCTGTATATGCATGTTCATCTCTTAATTGCATTAGGTTCTTTGTATTCTAATTTGTTTTTTTGTTTAGCACTGACATATGCTCTGCAGGATGAGGTAAGTTTTGCTATTATCATGTCATGGGTATTTCTTTGAAGACTTTTTGTAGGTATTATATATTCATCGAGATAAGATTCAATACATGATCTAATGTTTTGAAGAGTGAGAAAGTGTAGCATGACAAGAGTAGCGATCAAGGTGCATAACAGAAACAAGAAGTTCACCACATGAGTCTTCACATGGGAAGCACTAAATACAGTCATTGTAAAGGTATCACTATACTGAGTCATTGTAAAAGAATCATTGTAAAAATTGTACAAGTGTCTATCTGCCAAGAGTTGAAGAGGTAGTGTCGAGAGGTCTAAGATCATCATTAGGTGGTTGTGCCATAGTTGGGGTTATTGTCTAGTGTGTCTTCTTCTTCTACATCATTCTATGTCATTGTAAAGTGGACCATTTTCCCTGGTACGAGAGTCCATTCTTCTTTTATTCTTCTATGGGGTGGTAGGGTGGTGCTAGGTCAGTGCATGAAGTCACTAGCAGGTTCAAGCTTGTGAAAACTTCAAGGTGGTAGGGTGGTGCTAGGGTGAGTTGTAGCTCATTGGGTGTCGGGGCATCCATTCAGTTGACTACTAAAGAATCTTAAGGGTTGGAGCGTCCATCCAGTGGGAGCTAGAGAAGAATTATTTTCTAGATTCTAGGAAGTTGGAGCTTTATTTTCAATTGGAGTTGAATATTAAAGAATTATTAGAAAAGAATTCAGGTGGTTTTCGTCCCAGAGGGGGTTTCCACCTTAAAAACTGTGTGCAATTGTGTTCCTTTTGTTTACTTCTACCATTGTACAAAAACTGATAATAATTGAAGACTAACTAATGCTTTGAAATATTAATACTAATACTAATCGAAAGGAATATTGATTCACCCCCCCTCTTAGTATTTCCAAAAATTGGTTTCATATCTTGGTTCCTTCAATAGCAGTTTAACAACTGGAAGGAGGTCATGGAGCATACCAAGAATGGTGTACCTCTCTTCAATGAAAATAATTATGCACTCTAGAAAGGAAGAATGGACGTCTATCTCTTGGCGCAAGGTTACGAAGTATGGGACACTTTAAAAATGGATTTAATCAGTGGACTTATTGAGACTGATTATCATAAGGTGTTGGGTTGTAAAATTGCCAAAAATGTATGGGACAAGCTTGAGAATATATATGCAGATGACTCAAATGTCAAAGAAGCAAAGCTTCAAACCTATAGAGCAAAATTTGAGCAACTCATAATGAAAGAAGATGGAAATATTGTTGCATACTTCCAACATTTTGATGAAATAACCAACACTATGGAAGGATTGGGAGAGCCAGTTGACGAGAAGACTATTATATGAAATATTCTTAGAACATTACCAGGGAGATTCAACCCAAAGGTATCAGTATTAGAATACAGTGCCAATCTAGAAAAACTCAGTAAAGAGGAATTACATGGAGTTCTCATAGCATATGAAATGAGACTTAATGAAGAAGAGGGTACTTCGCATCTAGAAACTACGTTTGTTTCATCTAATAAAACCAATAAGGACAAACAACCTTCAAAGGAAAAGTTCTGCACCTACTAGTGTGAAGAAAAGGGAGATGATGAAGAAGGTCTTTCAGATGAATGATATGCTTACTTTACGAGAAAACTAAAAATTGGTAAGGGAAAATTCAAAGGTAAAATTCCATTGATATGTTTCGGCTGTGGTGAGGTTGGGCATTTCACAGCAAAATGTCTGAACATAAGTGATAGAAACTCAAAAGGAAAGAAATGCTTTAAGAAATTCAACAAAACGAGGCAAAAATAAAGGATTCAAGGAAATTTCTCTCTAAAGAAGATAGCTCATCATCAAGTGAAGGCAATAACGAGTGAAGAAGAAATTGATGAGAGAGTATTGTTTATGGCAAAGCACAATAAACAAGAGGTATCAAACAATGAATAATAAGGGTTTACCATAGAAGAATTTCCTAAGGAGGCAATCAAGCTTATAAAAGAGCTCAAGGCTGAGAAGATCCGTTCCAATACTCTTGAAGAACAAGTTCAAGTTCTCAAAATTGAAGTTGAAGAACACAAATGTATTGAAGAGTCACTTCAAAAGAATTTGGAAGAAAGCAACCAAGAAAGGGAAGAATTAGAAGCCAAAGTCGTTTCGCTACGTAAGGAAGTGAAGAAGGGAAAAACTATCCAAAACTATGCCAACAACTCAAGGGCATTGGAAGGAGTCATCAACAATCAACGATCTTACAACGACAAAATTGGCCTCGATTACAAAGAAGAAGAAGTAGGACCTTCTACAACAAAATACAATGAACCTATGAGATCTGACATGCATGTAGACTTCATTGGACAAGATTCACAAGAACAACCTTGGAAGACTATTCCTCGACGAATATTTCCATCTAGGTACGAACATATTTTTCTTGGCGTTTGTTATTCATGTGGAAAATTTGGTCATAAAGTTGTATAATGTCGCACGTACCCTAGGAATCAATAAAATTCTAGGAGATCCTTCAAATAAGAACCTCCTAGGGCTCAATGAAACATCAATAGATTTTAACATTTAAGAAATAATATGGAATGTTACAAATGTCAGAAACTTTGGACACATAGCCAGAGACTGCAGACTTGAAAATCATTTAGAAGAATCTTTGAAGCCACAAAACGAATGAACATGGAAGAAGAAGAAGACTAATAATTGTGCACTCACTCTCAAGGCTCAAAACAACAAATATGTGTGGTATGTTTATAGCGGTTACTCAACGCATATGACTGGAGATAGAAATAAATTTGTATCTATGAAAGAGAAGGATGGAACTGTATCCTTTGGAAATGATGGATCTTCAAATGTTATAGGATTAGGTACCATCACTCTTGGAAGCAAAGATGTTCTAGCCAAGAATGTTCTATTGGTTGAAAACATGAATCACAATCTGCTCAGTGTTGGACAAATGTGTGTTCAGGGACACAATTCTATTCAACTCCACAAAATGTGAAATTAGGAAAGGCAGGTATGGTAACATTGTGGCTACAACAAGTCGAGCTCCAACCGACATATATGTTCTGGATGAAGCAATTAAAGCATGTCTACTAGCTAAAGAAGATGAAAGTTGGTTATGGCACAAATGAATGGGTCACATAAACTTTGACAATCTTGTCAGGATAACCAAAAAGGAAGTAGTACGAGAAATGCTGAAAATCTCAAAACCTTCCAACACACTATGTGAGGCCTATCGGCACGACAAGTAGACAAAAGTCCAATTTAAAATAAAAGAACACTTTGCATCACATCAATTGGAATTGATACGTACTGATCTATGTGGTCCTGTGAGAATAAATGACTTAGATGGAGAATTATATTTCATGTGAATGATAGATGACTATACCAAGATGACAGCTGTCAGTTTCCTAAAGAAAAAATTCTGAAGCATTTGGATTCTTTAAGATCTACAAGGAGTTGGTAAAAAATGAAACTGATTTGAAAATAAAGTTTCTAAGATCAGATAATGGCGGATAATTCACTTCCAAATTATTTCAGCAATATTGTGACGAAAATGGAATAAAAAGACAATTTTCAACAACACGAACACCTTAACAAAATGGAGTTGCTGAAAGAAAGAACAAAACTGTACAGGAAATGGGTAGAACAATGTTGAAGGACTAAAAATTGGATTAAAAATTTTGGGTTCAAGTAATTGATATGACTGTCTTCATTATCAGTCGAAGTATTCTCAGAAATCATTGCAGCAAGACCCCATATGAATTATGGAAAGGAAAACCGGCTAATGTAAAATATTTCAGAATCTTCGGAAGCAAATGTTATATCAAAAGAGAAGATCAAAATTTGGGTAAGTAAGAATCACGTGTTGACGAAGGTATCTTTGTTGGTTACTCACACAAAAGAAAGGCCTATAAATTCTATAATGTAAGATGAAAACAGATTGTGGAGAGCATAAATGTTGTATTTGATGAAGATGGTGTTCTAACAAATAATGATGAGGATATAGAATCTTTTAAACTTGAGACAGAGGCTGAAAAAGACACAGAGAACATTTTAGAACAAGAAGCAACTATCAACCATGAAGAAGTAAATAATGATCATCAAGATATACCATAACAACAACAAGAATCTCTTCCAAAGAGAACAAAAGAATGGATTCAAAAGAACCATCCATCAAATCAAATCATTAGTGAAATAAATGAAGGTCGAAAACTTCGTTCATCACAACAAGCTCACATTTCTTTTCTAGCAACCTTTGAGCCTAGTAGTTTTGAGGAAGCCAGCCTGAATGAACATTGGGTAGCAGCTACGAATGAAGAATTGGATCAAATCAAGAAGAATAACACCTAGGAATTAGTTCTGCGACCAAAAGATAAAAATGTCATTGGGACTAAATGGGTGTTCAGGAAAAAATTGAATGAAGATGGACAGGTTACCAAAAAAAAAACAAATTTTGTTTGCAAAGGCTATGCACAAGTGGAAGGAATTTATTTCGACGAAACATTTGCACCAGTTGTTAGAATGGAAGCCATCCAGATGTTTCTCACTTTTTCATGTTCAAGAAAAATAAAATTCTACCAAATGGATGTTAAGTTAGCATTCCTGAATGGTGAATTAGAAGAAGAAGTTTACATCGAACAACCTAAAGTTTTTCTACTATCAGAAAAAGAAGACTATGTTTGCAGGTTAAAGAAGGCATTATATGGTCTCAAGAAGGCTCCTAGAGCATGGTATGCTCGTCTTGATGGATATCTACATCAACAAGGGTTCAAGAAAGGTACTGCTGGTAGCAATCTTTATGTACAAATATATAAAGATAATTTAACAATTGTTGAGGTATATGTGGATGATATAATATTTGGTAGCAATGATGATCGAATAAGTAAGAAATTTGCTACAATGATGCAAAGTGATTTCGAGATTTCTTTACTTGGTGAGATGACATACTTCTTAGGGCTTCAAATATCTCAGCAAGAGAAAGGAATATTTATATGTCAAGCCAAGTACATCAAGGAAATGCTCAATAAATTCAAAAAGGAAGATTGCAAACCCGTCCTTACTCTGATGGTAATAGATTGCAAATTGAGCATAGATGACTCATCTAAGGATGTGGATCAGAGGTTATAAAAATATATGATTGGTAGTCTTCTATATGTAACAGCCTCCTGGCCAGATGTTATGCAAACAGTTGGACAAGTAGCAAGATTCCAAGTAGCACCAAAAGAATCACATATTATTACCGTCAAAATAATTCTTCGATATCTAAAGGGCACAACAGAATATTGCTTGTGGTATCCCAAGGGTGAAAATCTCACTATTCAAGCCTTTATAGATGCATATTGGGTAGGAAGCACTGATGATCGTAAGAGTACTGGTGGAGCAACATTCTATCTAGGTGGTTGTCTTGTATCATGGTTGAGAAAAAAGCAACCCTAAATCTCGTTATCTACAACGGAAGCAGAATACATTGCAATGAAAACTTGTTGTACTCAAGTCCTTTGGATGAAACAAACTTTGAAAGATCTTCAAGTACAATTAAGTGAGCCTATTCCCATATTCTGTGATAATACCAGTGCCATCAGCATCTCCAAGAATCCTGTCATGCATTAAAAAACAAAACACATTCCGATCAGATATCATTTTGTTAGAGAAAAAGTCGCTGAAAATAATATCAAACTTGAATATGTTGGTACAAAACAACAAATCGCTGATATCTTCACTAAACCTTTACCTCGTGAAGCATTCGAATATCTTCGCCAGAAGCTTGGGATTCTCCCAACTTCTCATTAGATTTTCCTTATTCAGAATATAAAGGTGGAGTGGAAGTGTGTACAGGTCCGCACGATGGTTGTGTGTCAGGGGGAGTTACCATTTTCTATTGATGTCAAAGTGGGAGATAATGTTGTAGGAAGAGGTGTCATGATCGCAAGGGAGTACTTGTGTTGCCATAAATGCCAAAGGGGGAGATTGTTGATAAGTGGTTGTCATTGATGTCAACCTTTGGCTGACACCGGGGACTACCCCGTGTGCACATTAATTTTGCCTACCAGTTCCTATATTAAAGTCACAGGATATATATATATATATTTTTATTATGGTTTCTTCTTGTTGAGATGTTTCCGTTGATATATGGCACGCCACGTAATTGTTCACGGTTTGAGAGATATTCATGTTTGTAGTTAGTAACCCCAATTAGTGGGCTAAACCCCATGGGGTTGTGGCATGGGTCATTGAAAAGTCAATAATTAATAATTTTTAAGCTCCTAAAATCCCTCCCTCTTTCACTTGTTGAATTCCCTCTCAACCTAAACATTTATATAAATTGTGATCCTCATATCCTCCTCATGTGGGGATTTCGCTACTTGGAACAGGTCATCGTGGCATTTGCGCTATAAAGTTTTTTCTAAGAAGGTTCAGAAGCTGAAATGTTTATGAGGCGAAGCCGAAATCCTAAGGAATCTCCTGTAAAAATTTCAGAACATGGTGCGCAATATTTTTGGAGATATGATCTATGGAATTTAGGGTTTTTGCAGGCTTCTGAACTTCATCTCAAAGAGGTGACCTTGGGAAAAGCATCATAACTATCTTTCTGAATATTGGATTGGAATTCTATAAAAAGTGGCAGATAGTGCATATATTGTAGTTTGTGTTGTATCAATTCAGAGTCAAATGAAGAAATAGTGACACGTGGCATGTCGTACAAGTTTGCTCTACCGAACCAGTCCATAATTAGTTCATTGTGAGAGATTGGGCATAAATTTTTCTTGAAGACATGTGGAATTGGAAAGAAGACCCATAGGACTACTACAAGAATACAAATCACATATTAGGGATCTTAAATAACAAAGATATACTAGATTCAATATCGATCTCCTAGAAGGTAAGAAAAAGCTAGATCACGTGTTGTCAAGGGCTACAAAGGAGCAGACTTTCTAGGGTAGCAAATCAAAGAAAGGTGTAGCAGAGGTAAGATCTAGGTAAGTATATTCTATATATGCATGCTCATATCTTAATTGCATTATTTTCTTTGTATTATAATTTGTTTTTTTGTTTAGCACTGACATATGCTCTACAGGATGAGGTAGGTTTTGCTATTATCATTTCATGGGTATTTCCTTGAAGACTTGTTGCATGTATTATATATTCATCAAGATAAGACTCAATGCATGATCTAATGTTCTACAGAGTGAGAAAGTGTAGCATGAAAAGAGTAGCAATCAAGGGGCATAACAACAACAATAATTTCACCACATGAAGTCTTCACATGGGCAACACTACATACAATCATTGTAAAGGTATCACTATACTGAGTCATTGTCAAAGCATCATTGTAAAAATTGTACAAGTGTCTATCTGCCAAGAGTTGAAGAGGTAGTGTCGGGAGGTCTAGGATCATCATTAGGTGGTTGTGTCAGATTTGGGGTTATGGTCTAGTGTGTCTTCTTCTTCTACATCATTCTATATCATTGTAAAGTGGACCATTTTCCCTCGTACGGGAGTCCATTCTTCTTTTATTCTTCTATAGGGTGGTAGGGTGGTGCTACGCTGGTGCATGAAGTCACCAATAGGTTCAAGGCTATGAAAACTTCAGGGTGGTAGGATGGTACTAGGGTGAGTTTTAGCTCATTGGGTTTTAGGGCATCCGTTCAGTTGACTACTGAGGAATCTCGAGCGTTGGAGCATCCATCCAGTGGGAGTTGGAGAAGAATGCTTTTCTATATTCTAGGAAGTTGGAGCTTTATTTTCAATTGGAGTTTAATATTAAAGAATTATTAGAAAATCATTTGGTGGTTTTTATCTCAGGGTGGGTTTCCACCTTAAAAACTGTGTGCATTTGTGTTCCTTTTGTTTACTGCTATCATTGTACAAACACTGATAATAATTGAATATTAACTAATGCTCTGAAAGATTAATAATAATACCAATTGAAAGGAATACTGAAGTTCACCCTCTGATCTATTTCCAACACACACACACACACAGATATATATATATATATATATATATATATATATATATATATAGACACACCTGATAAGAACCTTCAAAATGTAGAAGACAAAAAAGGTCATACCTGTTGGACCCCATGCATAGCCACGAAAGAGACCCATGTTCAGGTCCACCCAGAAATCCACCCTGAATATGGGAACTCAAGGAACACCTGTGGGTTCGACTTGAACCATGCCTCGACCATCGGATCCCAGTAGCGGCCTGCCTCTCGCCCACCACCACGGGGCATCACATGTGCCCATTGGCACATCCGAGGATCCCTTAGCACTTCATCAAAGGGTCTTAGCATCAAAACCCTCTCATACATAATGCTACAAAGGATGCTCACATAAACAAAGGTCTTGATAGAACCCCTTTGGGCCTTGGCTAGTTGAGTGACCATGCCCTAGTAGAAAGAGCGGGCCCAATAAAAAAAGTAACCAGCCTGAAGCAGACGCAGAAGCACAATCTGCGGACCCAACACTCGATGGGTCACCATTGACCCAAACATGCGAACTATCATCACCGAAGCAACCATCTCAGCCAAGTTCGTGATAGAACTCACATGAATACAACCCCGGGTGATCGGGTTAGGACCATAATTTCTCTCCTCCTCGGCCCATCGATGGATGTTCACTATCCTAGGGGGAGTGGATAAGGAAATTATTCCCCTTGAGGCAAGATACCTGTTACAAATTAAACATCCATCTCTGGCTAGATCACAACATCTCTACGACACAGGACCATAACGCACCGTCTCCTGTTCCAACATCGGACTAGGTAATGCAGGAACCCATCCTGGGACCTCAGTATGCTGTTCTCTAAGAACTTTAGTAAACCATACCGAGTTAGGGTCTCTCGAGAATGAGAGTCTTGGGCCATTGCTGCACGGAGATTAGGCCAGTCCCTCTCTCGCCACAACATCCTGCCACTGGAAAAACACCAAAAATCAGTTTTTGATCAAAAAATGATTAAAATTTTCAAAAACTGGGCCTTCCCACACCTTTAAAAAACGTATTCGTGCTAACCGCGTGTCTGTAACAGATACAGACATGCGGCGCAATGCGCATAAGCTTCCCCAACCACGAGGGCCTTGTGCAAAACTCATCCTTTGTGTGAGGACCGCACGGGCCATCATTGATCGGCCGTGGTCCTACCAAAAAATGGGCATAAAATCTATACAAATTCACACTTGTACAGACCACCAACTCATGAAAATGGAAAAAATAAAAAGTAAGATTTTTAAGGTTCTACCTAACACTGACATCATGAATCCCGGGTATGGAGGTTGATTGTAACTGTAAGAGAAGCTCAGGAAGGTATCTCTACTTTGACCTTAGACCCTTAAAAGATAAATGATTTGAAAATGAACCATATTTGCCTATATATCACACTTTTTTCATTTTTCAACATGCCATAACTGGACTCAGAGCACCTAATAAAAAAACCGTGAGAAATACAATGATCAAAATTTCATCCTATTCAAACCAGACCACATAGATCCAAGTTTCAGAAAAATTCATTTTAAGGCACAACGCCTAGCATACTTCAGTTCAAGTACACCCTCTCTTTTCACTTAGATATTCAAGTTATTTAAAAAATATTTGTATGTAAAAGATGATTTTACTTGGGGTATTGGTTGCAGGTATTACAAACATGCCAGATCCCCACCTGTCCCAACTAAAAAAAGTACAAGAGCAGGTATCATCCTACCCCCAGCATGATAGGCTTCCCTAAAAAGCTTTTCATATCCCAAGATCATTTCTCCAGAAGAATAAAACCCTAGGTTCATTCATCCAAACATGTTTATCATCACCCCATCTTGCACATGATAAACACCCTTTCAGGTCGATAGAGCCTCACCATCCATGGCATTCATCACTCATGTAGACCACCCGCCAAGGTCTGGAGCCATGGCCATAAACCTCGGCCCGAGAACTACTTCATGTGCACATGCCCACCATCAAACATCAAGTAAAATTTTTACCCATTGCATGTTAAAACCCATGTTCCCAGGCCACTACTCTCTACAAGGTGGATAAAAAAAAAATGCATCATTGTGTGTAACATTTGGCTTATCACATCCCCATGAGCATAGCCCACCTATGAAATTTCATCCACCTCATCACCCTCGCACCGAGACCAACCAATGGGCCCCCCACCCTTAGTAAAATACACTCCTCACATCATCGTGCAGGATTATTCATGATAATGGGGCACCCATCTTCGTGCTTGTACATACAAACCACTTTCATATTCTTTTGGAAAGTGTACAAATATTTTTTTTAGGAGAAGACTCCCACCCACCCATTTACATTTCTTACCTGGAAACAGTCCTTAATCACCCTTGGTCAAAGCTGCACATTCTTTACCACAACCATCCATGACAATCACAACAAGCATACAACCACCTTGGGCGTCCTACTGACCCTAGGTGTTTCCCCATCAGAAATTGTTATGACTACTGTCAATCACATTGACAACTCTGACCTCGGGACACTTAGCCACCATCATTAGTTATATCCATTTCTCATTACCATTCCTCGTTATCCCATCACATTACATCTTGCTACATCAGAAACCCTAGTCCCTTGCATCAGCACTCACTTCGATCAGTTGATGCTTCCTTCTTGTCAACTTCAACAAATATTTTCCAAGAAGGAAGTGGTACCTTGGATGACTCTTCTCCTCAATCAGGGCATCCTCAGATGGCATGAAGTGAATCATTTTTTCCCATTGATGTCATCGATCCTCTTGACATTCGACATCAACATAAGTTTTCATCTAAAATATGGTATCATAATTCATAAGCGTTGTACTCTATCAGAATTATTCAAAGACCCATATACCAATAGGCATCTCTTTCATCAATGCTTACATGGGAAGGTTCCCAACAGCCAAAGACCCATGCATCCACTGAGCGCATTCTCTAAACGTGTCATGCATGTGGGTACCACATTCAGCCTTTTTTCAAATAAAAAATGCCCCCAAAGGCATCAACAACCATCGTCATCAACCAGCAGTAGGTCACTAACTACAAAATGTGACATGACAAAACTAGTACTTCTCAAAATTAGCTTAACTATTCAAACATCATGAGCATGGGACATGCCTGCCTCATAGAAATATTTCTTATTTTATCTCTTGCAGGTTTCTTACAGAGCATGGTGTCTTTTTTACTTAAGACAAGGGTTCTCCCAATTCAGTTACAAAGGAAGTTACCCTCTCTCTCTCTCAAAAGGATCACACAACAAAGAAATAATAATGCATTTTGGCTATACAGTCCTTCCTAGACCTCATACATTAGGGGACCACTGTTAACACCAAAAAATCATACAGGAAAAAGACATTAAAAATGTCAAGTAGAAGGTACAGATGAAGATTTTTAGAGAAGGAATACATTATAGTAGAATAAAAGTTAATTTTTCCTAAGGTTCAGATGGAAATTAATGGACAACACACCTGCATCAAAGAAATTTTGCACACAACATGACTATTCCTTCGATAACCGCACAGTCTTGAAGATGGCGAAATGTCACCATTCAAGACCACTTGGCATGCTTGGTTAATATGAATCTCCACCTAGTACTATCAAGGATAGCTGGATTTTAGCCACCTTGAGGAGTAAATGTAGCCCACAAAGGAATCCCTCCTCCACTCTTGTGTCACTATCCATTTTGGGATACGAGAAGATGGAGGAATTCAAAAAATGTCTATATATGCCAGCCTTTGGAAGAAGAATCGGAGACACATTATTATGTTGGTAAAATTTATTCATAGAAAACTAGCTTACATAGTCCAGTAGAAGAGGGATTGGAAGGACTCATATGTTGGCCAACCAACATCTCAGTCCAAGAGAGAGAGGTCCGCCACTTAATCTTGATCTACCATCCTTTGAGAGAGGGAAGAGACACTTGCAAAAAATCGAGGGAAGGAGACCTCCTTGTTTTGGGTATTTGAGCTCCATAACTCAAAGGACCCTCTTCAAGTGTTTAGCATTGTATCTTTTTAACCACCAACACCTAATAAAGGGATAATTCTCCACTTGTGTTATTAGGCTATTTTCTCCATCGAGCTTTTGTATTTTTCATCTTGTGTTGTTTTTTGTTCTTAGTGCTGTATTCTTAGTTTTCCCTCAAATTTAGTTTACATTGTGTCGAATCTGTTCCACTAACATTTGACAATCATTTTTCTCTATGACATTGTGCAGGTAGCATCCAACTTGCTAAAGAAGTGTATTTCATACGCCCTTGCACCAAATACACTATCACAGTGGACCCTGAGTCATCCAATATAGATCTTGGTCTGCCATGTTTTCATCTTTTCTCTCATCCTCTTCTTTATCAGAATCTAGTAACTCTTCTTCTTCTTCCTCACTGCCCAAATTATGCCTGAGAGTAGTGGGTTATCTCTGTTACCACCACTAAAAACTAGAGGTTCTTCTGCGTTTTCCACAAAATATGCTAATTATTCAAACGTGGAAATAACCACGTATTCAAGGGAGGAAACCATAATCCTTGTAGAAGTGGTTTTGTTCTTCTGTGAAGAATATGGAAGACTGAGTACTCCCAAAATTAATCCAACTCATTTTGCAAATTGATGGGTTATAGAACAGATAGCCCGAAGCTGATTGTATGGGATTTCACAAGTTCGTGTGGGATGTGGTTGGAGAGAGCCACCAAGTTTAGAAACATGAGAATGGGAGGTGCATTGAAAATTGCTGCCTTGATCGGAAGATGTGATGTTGGGGTCGGTGGGGTTATCAACCATAAAACACTGGTCGCCCTCCTTCTAGTGCCATAAATGTTAACGTTGTTGGACCCGCCAACGTTCACAGGGTCTCCTTGATATGAAGTCCCAATTAGACCTCACACCGTTTGGCATAGGAGTCCATCTGGAGCAAAGGTATGATTTCCATATTCTTAAATATCTTCCTTGGCTATGATTATCAGCAAGAGAGAGGGGTGCATATGTACTTTCAAAAAGCAAGGGGGGTGTTCCTCATGAATGTCCAATTGCAAGCGTGTCAAGATTTTTCTACTGCGTGGGGAGAGACAGAAGTGACCCTTTAATAGATAGGTAATAGTACCACCAAAGAAGAGAGACACATGAACTGAAGGATTGGTCCAACATCCAACAGAATGGTCCAAAATGGATGCAATGATCATTACAACCAACAATTGAGAAATATCTTCCTAATATCCTGCGGAATAGTCCACATGGATGGGACAACAATAACAACCATTACAACACATTCTCAATTGCATAAGTACTAAAATAATTGAAATAGATCAAATACCTTAGCACATTTGAAAGAAAACATGAAGTACAAAAATCCACATAATATTCTTACTAACATTCATAAGCCATGCATGAAGAACGTGTCGGCCTTGAAAGGCTTATGTTATTAAGTAAAAGTTCCAAGACACATATGTAAAATGAACATCACTAGCTCTAATAGTGGAGCGTTGAAGCCACTCCTTTTTGCACGAAAGAACTAGCTTATATCTCTAATGCTTTGCTGGTGGAGCCAAGGTGAAAAGTGCTTTGCTCATACAATGAGGGAGTATATATAGCAAAGGGTGACTCTTTGACTACCTGCATGACTGTTTGACTTCCTATGATTTTTCAACTTTGTTATGGGCAACGTTACCCTAAGGTCTTGGGTTGATAAACCTTCAAAAATCAGGGGCGTGTCATCACAAGAAGGACTCAATTAACCAACTTCTATGCTTTAAACTAGAAAATAAGGATTGCGGATATTACCCGTTTATCCTTTGGTTGTAGTAGATCCTGCAGGGTTCAAACCCCCTGCAACTCCCTGTGCCCCAAAACCTGCAAACCAGCGAAGAACAAGCACAAAAACCTAGTTTTACATCATATATGTGTTCTAGATGTTAGCAAAAAACATACATAATCTCATATAAATAACAATAAATGAACTATTTAAGATCATTAAGCATGTATAAGAGATATATATGACACGTAAACATTAGGAAAAATATGGCACTTCTTTTTATTATAACATGTACAATAAATAAATAGTGGAGAGATCACCTGAAATCTACCATGACCTTGAGAAAACCGTCCTCTGGATCCGTCTAGCCCTAGCCTCACAAAACTTCTTCCAATAATAGTGCACAATGGATGTCACATAGGATGAAGGTGAACATCTCAAGGAAACAAGGTTTTCCTGAAAATATGGGAAGTGCAGGAGGCACAGGGGAAATATTAGACTTGGTGGGGCTATAACAGGGTATAATATCTATAATTCTCTCTCTTCTTCCCCTTAGGCCATTCCCTTGAGGTGTTTGTATACTCCCTCAAATTATTATTTTTTTCAGTTGGGGAATAGTTAGGCCATGGGCTGGAGTAGTTAAGTTACAGGAACAACCGTAAACCCCACCTTAAAAATAGGGAAATTTTATATTTTTTAATATTTTAAATATCATACGCGGGTTCGCTATGTATGGACCCGCAGGTATATGTGGAAAATTCTAGGCAGAGTCGCATATGGATTTTGAAATACTGTTTTTTGAGGAATATGACCAAGTCTGAATGGAAGGACTGCCTAAGGCCAATGAATAAGTCATCAAGTATATAATGGTCATAAATGATGCTATAAAAGATGCCCCCTAGTATATGAGGTCAGAAGGGGTACATGATGGCCGAAACGTATTATGTGCATAGAAAGAACCTTGTGAGGACTAGAGAGGACTTCACCAGATTTAAGCCTGCCAAAAAAATAGTGATATAAATCAGAAGATAGCTCATGTCTCAGGCAAGCATACCCATGCTCAGTGAAAGAAAAGCATGTTCGCATATGAAGTATGGAGCGGATCCAATATGTATACAAGTATAGCTGAAATGTAAAGTACATTTTGAATCATCTGATCACTGCCTAGAAGGATAAGTCAAAATCATGTCCAAGTATCACATATAGAAGACTGATCAATGATGCTGCAAAGATATATGATCATTGAAGTCACAACTGAATCTCCAAGTACCAAATCATAAGTGGTGGAAAAAATGGTACAACATGCAACTCTAGAGCCAACATATAAGATACTGCTGTGATGAAACCACAACATATAAGGGTGGATGGTATCATTGGTAGAAAATTGAAGGAGATGTCAAAGTGAGCCAAAGAATGCTGATGCAAACCCGAGGTCTTCACCGATCACTATGGCACAATTCTACAAAATGGGAATAAATGAGCTGAGGTCAACCATGTGAGAAATAGTTTGATTATCGGTCATTGATGTATACAATTAAAAAATGCGAGACAACCCACCGATAATGATAATGAATGTCAAGGTGCCCCATTACAATCTAGAAAGTGCGAATGACTGAGTTGAAGTCGAACACTTGAAAGAATCTATCAATCAGGAGATAATGATGTATTCTCATTGTCGATAGCGAAGAGTCTGCCACTGATGACTACAAACCTTAAGGTACCGACAAAAGGACTCTAGATCTTATTCCCAGAGCAATGAGTCAGAGTCGAGGGGAAAATATCTGCTGGAAGGAAGTCATTGAGGCATCCCACATCAGTCCAGCGCGAGTGTAACCCGCAGGCCAATATTTGGAAGGAATCAGACGAATTAAAGAGAAGTAACCAACCCAAAGTACATTTATATCATGCACAATATGAAGTTAGCGCACGACAGAAACCCTCTGAACCAACCAATGATGAAATTTGATAAAGAGGCGAGATATCCACTGATAGGGTCAAATGGAAATCAAGGTACTGCACGAATCCTAAGTGTGATAATGTATGCTGAAGTCAAACACAAGGGAAACCACTCAATCAAAGACCCATGATGTTGATCAATTGTTGAGCACAAGGTCACCTATCAATGATGTAAATAGGGCTAGGGTGCGGCTCTAGGTTTACTCTTAGAGTAATATGTCGTAGTCGATAAGAGACAAACCTGCCAGCAAGAAGTTAGTGGAGACCTTTTCAAACCGGCACGAGCAAAGGACCAAATATTTGATGTGATAGAACAAGATGTTGACAAGACCGGAAAGTCTGACTAAAAAAATGAGTCAAGAGACACTGCAGAGAGGCTGACTCAGGTTAACTTCCTTTGAACAAAAGCACGAATCATGTTGAGTATGGCAGCAAATGATAACTTTGTATAATTTTGTCATGTAGGAGGCATAAACAAACCCTCCATATGATTAGAAGAGATAACCAACCGGGGGAGTACTGACTCAAAGACAAGGTTATGGCTTCTCCTAAGTCAAAAAATAAAACCATCCCAAATGAAGAAAAGAATTAGCTTTTTTGTGCTTTTTTCAAGGGCGACACAATTGACACTGTAGCTTCCATCAAGTATGGAAGTAATATCCCATTCCCACTCTTTTTCAAATATTTAATTGTTTTGTCTTTTTCATATTTCAAAGCCTGAAAAAGTGTAATATCCCAAAATGGGGAAGGAGCAATACATGAACACAATAATGAAAGAGAAGTGATATATCAATACATAAAATGTAATAAGATCTAAATAGCCATCATATTAATCTCATAGCAGGAAATTTATACAAATCCTTGATGAAATAATCACTCAAGCTAGGCAAAACAAGCCTCAAAGGAACATGTACATAAAAGATGAAGATCACTGCTACACAAATTATGCCCAAGGCTATGAAAACATAGTTTTATTAAGTATAACTATTGTTTGGAAGTTTCAATACACAAATATGAAAATATAGGGCTCATACAATGATGGGAGCAAAGATATAGACTCCCAAAAACAATTCCAAGACAATCCATAAAGGATTTCCTGAAATATGCAAAATGGCAGAAATGCCAGAGTGAAGCCCTAGGGTTGAGTAGCAGTTGCAACTCTAGAACTGGATAGAGATGGTTGAAGATGCCGCATAAGATGTATAAACCTCCTCCAATGGATCTTCCAAGTGAAAGGCTGATCCTAACACTGACGATCTTACCCTCCCAACAAACACTGCAACCCCTCATTGCAAATGGTCACAAAAATAACACAGTCACTAAGGGATACTACGTTGTAGGTGAAAGAAAATAGGTTGGCCAAGTGCCAAGATCTGAAATAAGCTCAAAATTCTTACTCACTGATCTCCCAAAGGAAAGGAAGCTTCCTCCTCTGAAAAATAAGCTCCAGAAGTGGTGTTGTGAAACCTCCACTGCAACACCCTGCAACACAACCCAGCTCTAACCAAAAACTATGCTGTAGCTGAAGGAAGTAGCTTGGCCTCAAGCCTGAATGTGGAGAAATGAAGTACAAGCTCCTTCAAGAGGCCTCTCAAGAAAGGAGAAGGAATTCCTAAATAGGAATGCCTTGTGCTAAGCAGCGTAGCAATCTCAACTAAATAGTTGAAGAAAGCACAAAGTCATACAGACCATAAAATCAATAATCCATAACATGAGATAACATGGCTGCCTTGTCCTCCTTTTATACAAATGGAAGCCCTCCAACCTTGGGTCCCACTCATTAGGGTTTCCTCCACCAAGTAATCTTCCTCCCACTATCACTGCGTTGTCTTCAAAGATGATCTACACCTCTTATCCCAGCACTGTTGAATTGGTCAAACTTGACCTTGTCCACATGCAAATGTCCCTTTTCACACATAAGGGTGTGAAGTCCAGCTCCTATGATGATCTAGCTCCTATGATGTTCCCTTTTTCACATTATGAGGGATTTTATTCCTATTTCTGAAATGTATGGGCCTCCTTACCCATTTATTCATCTCCTAAGTGTAAACAGAAAAAATCAATATTCCAATTAGTTGTATGCTAATTTTGGAATATTACAGTCCTCCCCTCCCAAATGTTGGTTTTCCTCAAGAAACTGCAAGGATAGAACTGAAGAGCCTCCTCTTCTCCACCTGTAGCATCCTCATATGATAAAATCCTCCAAGGATCAAGATGTTGTCTCATCAATACATCTCCAAGTTGCCCCTCCCAAGTATGCAAGCTAGCTTTTGGTGTGCATCCCAAATAGCTATCATCATGTAAAAGAAAACATCCATGGAGGCAATGGGCTATCTAAAGGCCTTCTTGAGGCATAAGGTCTAATGTAGATTGGGATCTACCATCCCCATATGAATCTCCCATCCCCAAGCTATCATCCATGAAAAATGAGTTACCTCCCAACATGGAAACTCCTGAAAATCCTCCTCCACCTTTGGCTCCTACAATGTAGGTGGGCTGAATAAATGAATATGGTAGAAAAAATAGCCTACCCCACGTTTTCCTCCTCTCCACTTATGATAAGTGTAGATTTTCTGCTGATCTTGGGCTGTAATCATGTTGCCTTCAAGTGGCAAGAAGAAGACTAGATCTCCAAAGATATTCTCTCCAACATTATGAATCATGCTGGCCCAAACCATCCCATATGCTATGGACAGGAAATCATCACCATATGGCATCCAACCAAACCTATGGCCCACATCATAAGGGAATAAGTGTTTTACTGTAGTGGCCATATGATCTTCCATGCTCCCCTTGGAACATGTAATGCAAAAAGTGTGGGAAATCTCTTCCCCCAAGGACATATCTAGCCAATGTCTCTCTCTCTCAATCATACTCCCAATAAAAATAAGAACAACATCAGCAAGTGGAATCATGATTAGCATCATGCTAGCTGCCATATGTAATAAGGGAGAAGGAAAATGGTCCCTCAAATGCAACCAGCACAGTTTCACTCTCAACTGCATAAGAAAATGGTATGATGTGTGGCTTCCCAACCACTTGCTTGCTGCCCCAATCTCCTCACAAGTTTGGAGAAAGTGAATGGTGTATGGTGCAAATTGAGCATGCTATGCGAAAGATATAATCTCCCCAAGACCTCCTAGGTAGTGGCCATCACAAAAAATGCTTATGGCCTCAATTAGACCATGAAGTCTAGAAGAAAGAACACTCCTCCTTGGAGAAATGTCCTGCACATATATGGTTAAGGAATGCACATATTCATTATACAAATCATTATGCAACCAAACAATATCCTTACCATATGTTTTTCTCATGCAAATGGAGTTGCTCATAGAATAATCTCCTCTCATCCTCAAAGAGGAAAGAGGTGGCTGTGTTAACTCTTCCAAAGAGTTATGTATCTCCTCCATCTCCACATGATCCATGCATCTCCTCAAATCTTGATATATATCCTCCTCAAAGCCTTCCCAAATGTACCCCTCCATATAGGTGTGGTATGCTCTCATAGAATAAGTGTGGCTGAAAAGGAAATCTTCATGAGCTGCTTGTAGTAACTTCTCTTTGAGCTTGGAAACTCTAGATAAGAAGATCCTACCATGATAGTAGATGACCCCATCTCTGACTAAATATCCCTCCTCATGCAACTGGTCATCCAATATCATACAAGAAAAAATATCCTTGGAATAATCCACCAACAACTGGGATTTCCAATATGGATCTATCCTCCATAGTGACAGTGCTGATGATCTATCCCAAAGAAAATTTGTCACATGGCTGTCCTCCTCTTTGACACCTCTCATGCAAAATATCCAAGTTGGAAGGCTGCTATCCTTCCCCTGCTGCTCCTGCCACATCGCAGAATCTGAAGTGAGAGTGGGTAATGATGATGTTGAGAGAATTCCTCTCCTCTCCTTGAGTCTACCCAAGACTCTTAGCACTATACCAAGCTCTCCCAAGGTCCTCACCCCTCTGGAATCGATGAGTGGTGCCTCCAAATGTAAAGCATCCCTCATCATCCGTTGATCTGGTGGTCTCCCTGGTGAAATGCCTCCATGCAATGAGACATCATCATCAAGAGTAGATTGCATATATTAATGGACAATATTGTCCCTGCCTTCACTGTGTAATACAATCTCCCTCTTCTATGCATAAACCCTCTGAAATAGATAGGGATGTGTGCTCCTCATCAAATGATGTTGGTCATCCTCCCTACCTCCTCCTTTTCTATGCATGGCTTCACAGTCTGTTAACAATGGCACATGCTAATCATGGGTTGTGCCTTGATCACCAAATATGAGATCTTGGGGAATTTATTGCAATGATATAAGAATCCCTCCTGTTGGAGCAAGAGCTCCTTCTTCCTCTGCATGAGGTGCTAGATAAGCTCTAGACATGACAGCGTTGTTGCCCTCAACCTTTTCTTCCTCTCCACTATGAATGGGCAGCCTCCCAAGAATTGGATCCTCCTTTGAAAAAGGGATCTCCATGCCCTCTTGTTCAAGAATATGAGATATAGGTGTTGCCTCTAGCAAGGTATGATGCAATATGTTAGCCTCCTCAATGGTTTTCTGAAGTGGAATTGAGCTCATAGGTTCCTCCAACACATGCAAGGTATTTGTTTGTTTAAGTTTGTTTAGCTCCACCACATGTGTTTTAGATTGTTTCTTGTCAAATATTTCCACTAATGTCTTAGTGAACCTTGCATGAGAAGAATTGTTTGAATTTTTCAAAGAAAAATAATCAAATATCGACCATGCATAGGCCTTACCTCCAAAATGAAGCACTGCAAATTTGATGGCTTCACCTTCAGAAATTTGGTACTGCTACAAATAGGTGTCTAGCTCCTCCACCCAAGCTCTAGCTGAACATGTAGGTGAGCCATCAAAAGTACATAAGAGAAATCTACTCTTATTATTTTGCTTGCTTCTGTCCACCTTGATCTTTCAAAACTCCAGAAAATTGATATGATCTCTAAACTTCTGAGTTTGAGACTCATACTCTTGCAGAAAATCACTAAGAGTTTCTCTCTTAGGAATTTATTCTTCTCCTATCTCCCTCATACCAAATATGGGCATTGGATTGCGCTGTGCATCATAGTGTGTGGCTACAGGCTCACACTCATCATATGAAAATCTAGAGTTTTCTTCAGATTCAAACTCTCTTTGATATTCTCTATTCATCACCCTCCTCAACTTCTTGAGATCTCTGTAAATGCTCTGCAAAGTTTGAGAAAGAAACTTTGAAAGTCTCTCCTCCTTTCTTCCTCCAAAGAATGGAGTCTTCTTTTTTTCTTTTATGTTCATTTCTTCTTCTTCTTGTCTTCTTGATAGCATATTGGCTGAGATTCCACAGGATGAGCCAAGATTATGCTCTGATACCACTGTAATATCAAAAAATGGAGAAGCAACAATACATGAACACAATAATGAAAGAGTAGTGATATATCAACACATAAAATGTAAAAAGATCCAAATAGCCATCATATTAATCTTATAGAAGCAACTGTATACAAATCCTTGAGGAAATAATCACTCAAGCTAGGCAAAACAAGCCTCAAAGGACCATGTACATAAAAGATGAAGATCACTGCTACACAAATGATGCCCAAGGCTATGACAGCGCAGTTTTATTAATTATAATTATTTTTGGAAAGTGTCAATACACAAATATGAAAATATAGGGCTCATACAATGATGGGATAAAAGATATAGAATCCCAAAAACAATTCCAAGACAATCCAGAAAGGATTTCCTGAAATATGCAAAATGGCAGAAATGTCGGAGTGTAGCCCTAGGGTTGAGTAGCAGCTGCAACTCTAGAACTGGATGGAGATGGCTGAATATGCTACATAGGATGTATAAACCTCCTCCAATGGATCTTCCAAGTGAAAGGCTGATCCTAACACTGAAGATCTTACCCTCCAAACAAACACTGCAACCCCTCATTGCAAATGGTCATAGAAATAATGCAGTCACTGAGGGATACTGTGTTGTAGGTGAAAGAAAATAGGTTGGAAAAGTTCCAAGATCTAAAATAAGCTCAAAAGTCTTCCTCACTAATCTCCCAAAGGAAAGGAAGCTTCCTCCTCTGAAAAATAAGCTCCGAAAGTGGTGTTGTGAAACCTCCACTGCAACACCCTGCAACACAACCCAGCTCTAAACAGAAACTGTGCTGTAGCTGAAGGAGGTAGCTTGGCTTCAAGCCTGAATGTGGAGAAATTAATTACAAGCTCCTTCAAGAGGCCTCTCAAGAAAGGAGAAGGAATTCTTAAACAGGAATGCCTTGTGCTAAGCAACACATCAATCTCAACTAAACAGTTGAAGAAAGCACAAAGTCATACAGACCATAAAATAAATAATCCATAACATAAGATAACATGGCTATATTGTCCTCCTTTTATACAAATGGAAGCCCTCCAACCTTGGGTCACACTCATTAGGGTTTCCTTGACCAAGGAATCTTCCTCCCACTATCACTGCATTGTCTCCAAAGATGATCTCCACCTCTTATCCCAGCGTTGTTGACTTGGTCAAACTTGACCTTGTCCAAATGCAAATGTCCCTTTTCACACATGAGGGTGTGAAATCCAGCTCCTATGATGATCCCTTTTCACATTATGATGGATTTTATTCCTATTTCTGAAATGTATGGGCCTCTTTACCCATTTATTCATCTCCTAAGTGTAAACAACAAAAATCAATATTCCAATGAGCTGCATGCTAATTTTGGAATATTAAAAAAAGAATAAAGGAATGCCTATAGTACAATGGATAGAACAAGTGTCGGTAAACAAATGCACTAGTTCCTGGGATAGGAAAAATCCTATGCTCAATGCAAGGTGGTGAAAACTGGTAAGTGACACTCAAAGGAATGTTCCATCCATGGGTAAAGGTGCCAAGTCGCAAAGGCTAAGTGATTGCATGGTTAACTTGTACAGAAAGACATGGTCAAAAGAGGGATTAAATGTGAGTCCAAATGAAGTCGGCTAAAGGCCAAGATAAACAAGTAGTCAATAAGCAATGTAGTAATACAACTTGACAACATATGGGATCCTTTAGGGTAAAAGTCCAGAATAAAGATAGCGAAGAAGAAGAAGAATGAAGCTTCAATGCATAAGTCATGGTGGGACTAAATAGGACTCCCGAGCCTACATAAATTGCAGCATGGGCGAAAATGCTAGTGAGGAACTAACTAGGAAGCCCATGTAAAGGATGGCTCTACCACCTGATCTGTAATTGTGTGAACAAAGTATTTCTTATACAAATATTGACAGTAGGGGCTTTTACTGGTTATTTCACCTTTACTAGAAAGGATGAAACCAAAAGCTTCTGGCCCTCTTACTGGCTCTGCCTAAAGAAATATAATGTAAACACTAAATAGATCTAATCAATGAAAGTATTTGTTTATGTGAAAAGTATTCATTAATCAAAATTTTATGTGTGAATAAGCAAGTTCAAATATTCTGCAATGGAAGTAATGTGGTTTGAAGTGAAACTAATGAGTTGTGATCATTGTATAAGTATGATTGGGAAAAGTGGACTTATGAAAATTTATTGTTTAATGTAGTAAAATATGAAATATAACAGCAAAAATGCACAGCATAACAGTAAGCATTTGTTTAAGCAGTTCACCCCTCTCTTAGGCTACCTCTGTTGGGTCCAAAATCCTCTAAATAGGATTTTCCCTCTTTCATTAATGCTCAAATTAAAAATTACACTATGTAGAAAGCCTCAAAAGGAAAAATTAGCTGCAAATTCAGAAACAGAGGACTGAAATCAGTATAAATTGACTATTCATTCACCTCCAATGGATGAGTATAGTCCAACACAACTGATCTTTCACCAGGCCCTGGTGGCTCCACAACCAAAATCACTGATAGAGCACCCTGATGGCTCTGCAACCTGTCCCCACAGCTCCAGAATGCTTCCATACACCAAAATAAAATAAAAATTCGTCCCAAATGGATTTTCCTAGCCAAAGTTATGGCTAACTGAAGTTTTTCCCAGTGTCCCCTTGAAAAGCTCCACTAAATGTGGAGCACTGCCAGATAGCTCCGACAAATATGAGGTGGTTGCTAAATTTGGGCGTTCTGCCATATTGACCGCCAGTTATGGGGGCTAAAATATAGGCCCATACGATCACACCGATAGGAGATTAGTTTAAAAAACTCCAGTTTTCCCGCACCCAGCGCCTTCTAATATGCCCACGTCCCTATCCATAATGCGCCATAAGAACATTCAGCCTTTAAATATAATTTTGTGCACATGGTTTAATAACACACATGTTTGGTCCAACGGTTAGGCCGCCTGGATTTGAATGCGCCCACCCGGTTTCAAATCCTGCCACGTGCAAATAAAATTTTAAAACGCACTTTTCATTTGACCTTGGGGCCACGTGGCGGCCTCCGGGCTGGCCACATGGTGCCCTGTGATTGGCTGCCTGTGGGATATTCCACAGAATATTCTATGGAATATTCCATGAAATATTCCCAGAATATTCTGTGGAATATTCTTTTCTTATTAAAAATAATTTTTTATAAAGTCAAATTTTGGCCATTTTTTAACTGAAATTGGAAAACTTCAAAGCTGAATAAATTTCTCATACGACGTCGGTTTTCAGTGCTGTTCGTGTCTACAGGATCATTTTTCTGAGATATTTCCAGTCGATCTAGTTTGGACCAATTCTGAGCAACTTCATTTTTGAGCATTTTTCCACAAAGGACTTGATCTCCTGATCACACCTCCCAAATGGGAAGCTTTTGGACCCCAAAAGCTCTCTGATTAGTGAAACTGATAATTTGGAGACTGATTCTCCACTCTTCCACCCTTGAATAACTGAAATCTACCTGATTTCATCAAATGAAGCTTTTGAGAAAATGATAATCTGTCTCTGGAATCAACTGATCGGTCATTGCTAAGATTGACTGAGTCATGACGCAAATGATTAAAATTTGCAGAACAACAATTATAATCTGTAGAAAACAAACTTTTTCTACACTGATCAAACTTCCCAGAAGACTTAAAATAACGTTCACCTTGCAAATTGTTCCCATGGCGAATTCTACCATTCTGAAACCAACTTTGTCCCATGCTGAATTGTGTGTCCTCCTTACTTGCATTGCTTTTCTTTGACACTTCATTCACTGCATTAGCTGACCCAAAAGGTAATTTGTGAAACATAACATTCTT
This sequence comes from Pinus albicaulis, assembly GCA_034641835.2. Lineage (NCBI taxonomy): Eukaryota > Viridiplantae > Streptophyta > Pinopsida > Pinales > Pinaceae > Pinus > Pinus albicaulis. The sequence continues at coordinate 1,303,452,722 of CM076577.1, read as the reverse complement.
TTAAAGACAAACTATTATTAAACTGAGACATATTATTAGCAACATCATAAAAAGGCGAATGCTCAAAATCTGGTCATTTCAACATCAACAAAGTTAGACTTTGACTTGCATTAACCAGTCTTTTCAATTGACTTGCATTGAGTAAAGAAGATTCCAGCTTCTTCTTGTGAGCTCTCACAATGTACTCTTTACCATCTTTGAACAAGTGATACTTGTTTTCATGGCGATAAAAGATAGCCTTCCTATCAAATAAGTAAGGACTTCCCAAAACAATACCTGAGATATCAAGCGGCACCACATCAAGTTCCACTGTGTCAATAAAGTGTGCAGTTATTGCAAAGTGCAATATGCACTTCCTTGAGACTTGCAAATTGGCATCCTTGCATATCCATCCAAGTGGATAAGGCTTCGGATGTGGAATGGTCTAAAGTTTAAGCTGCTTGACCAAGTCTTCAGATATAAGATTCGCTTGTGACCCACTGTCAAATAGTGTGTCAATTTTGGTATGTTTTGAAATTACCCTCAAATGGAAAAGCTCTATCCTCCTCTTTTCTTCATGAGTATCTTTGTGACAATTCAAAGAGCTAGAAAAAGGAGTTGTGTCTTGCACCACTTCTTTCCCCTTAATGTTCTTTAAAACCATGGCTATGCTTTTTGCCTCATCTCCTGAGTCCGACCCTAAGTCTTTCTCAACTGTTGCTACAATTTTCTCCTTTTCTTCGGTCTTATTTTTGTTCTTGTATTTTTCTAGTTTCATTTTAGGATGAAGCTTCCAACAATCATCTTCATCATGACTTGTGTTCGAACAGTTCTTGCAAAATAACTTTCCTTTTTCTTTTCTTGAATTTGCAACTCTCTTCTTTCCTTTGTTTTTGAAATTACTATCCTCATCAAAAGTATTCTTTCCTCTAGCTTCTAAATGTGTAGCCTGGACACAGACTTCATCTAAGCTGGTAGGATTAAACATTAGAATAGTATGTTGTAGGTAATTGTGCAAACCTCCTATGTATTTCAACAAGGTGTCTTGACTTTGTAAGTCTACTCCAAGTAGAAGTGCTCTCCTTCTAAACTCTTGGGTATAATCTTGCACATTTTGACCCTTAAGTTGCCTAAAATTTTTCCAATTCATGATTACTTTCTTAATATGAGCAAGAGGATAAAACTGTTTCTTAATAGCAGTAATAAACTCACTAAAAGTTATATTTATCTTACCATGCTTTTTTATTTCCTCTCTGGTCTTGGCTTCCCACCAAACCAAAGCTGCTTCATCCATTCTCAAAGAGGCTAATTGGATTTTTGTGTCATCATCATGCAAATTCTGAATTCTTAGATAGACTTCCAGTTGTCTAATCCAGTTATCCAATTTTTCTGCATTCACATCACCATTAAACATCGGCAAGTCAAACTTCACATCAAGCTTTAACAAAGGATTTTTAATAGATGTTTTTGTTTTTTGTGACTGATTAACAAAAGTTGAAGAGGATGATGTGGAGGAAGAGGATGACGATGGAGATGAAGGATCACCATTTCCTCCATTCCCTTTCGTAGACTTATCATTGTCTTTCTTCCCTCCTAAAGAATCTCCTTCTTCTTTTTGGTTTCTAGACCCTTCTCCAGCAATCCTATCATTTCTCTCCTGGTATAGGATCCTAACCATCTCAGTCATGTCCAAGAAAGCTTTTCTAAAGACTCTTTCTTCTTCCTTGGGATACATTTCCTCATGTACTTCTCCTTCTCTGGAAGACATGTTTGTGGTTGATTCTAAGGCTAATGAGGATAAAATGGAAGGTGGATATAATGGCACTCTAGCCCTCCTTGGTTGAGGATTAACTTGTTCTCTAACCAATTGACCTTCCCCTCTTTTCAATTTCAGCCTAGTAAGCATCAAATTTTGCAGAATAACACAATCGTCTTGCACAGATTTCACAAAATCTTAAGCAAAACCTAGAGCTCTGATACCAATCTGATCTGTAATTGTGTCAACAAAGTATTTCTTATACAAAGATTGACAGTAGGGGCTTTTACTGGTTATTTCACCTTTACTAGAAAGGATGAAACCAGAAGCTTCTGGCCCTCTTACTGGCTCTGCCTAAAGAAATATAATGTAAACACTAAATAGATCTGATCAATGAAAGTATTTGTTTATGTGCAAAGTATTCATTAATCAAAATTTTATGTGTGAATAAGCAAGTTCAAGTATTCTGCAATGGAAGTAATGTGGTTTGAAGTGAAACTAATGAGTTGTGATCACTGTATAAGTCTGATTGGGAAAAGTGGACTTATGAAAAGTTACTATTTAATGTATTAAAATTTGAAATATAACGCAAAAATGCACAACATAACAGTAAGCATTTGTTTAAGTAGTTCACCCCTCTCTTAGGCTACCTCTGTTGGGTCCAAAAGCCTCTAAATAGGCTTTTCCCTCTTTCATTAATGCTCAAATTAAAAATTACACTATGTAGAAAGCCTCAAAAGGAAAAATTAGTTGCAAATTCAGAAACAGAGGACCGAAATCAGTATAAATCGACTATTCATTCACCTCCAATGGATGAGTATAGTCCAACACAGTTGATCTTTCACCAGGCCCTGGTGGCTCCACAACCAAAATCGCTGATAAAATCACTGATAGAGCGCCCTGATGGCTCTGCAACCTATCCTCACAGCTCCATAATGCTTCCATACCCCAAAATCAAAAAACATTTCATCCCAAATGGACTTTCCTAGACAAATTTATGGCTAACTGAAGTTTTGCCCAGTGTCCCCTTGAAAAGCTCCACTAAATGTGGAGCACTGCCAAATAGCTCTGACAAATATGGGGCGGTTGCTAAATTTGGGCGTTCCGCCATATTGATCGCCAGTTATGGGGGCTAAAATATAGGCCCATACGACCGCACCGATCGGAGATTAGTTTAAAAAACTCCAGTTTTCCTGCACTCGACGCCTTCTAATATGCCCACGTCCCTATCCATAACGTGCCATAAGAACATTCAGGCTTTAAATATAATTTTGTGCGCATGGTTTAATAACACGCACGTTTGTCCCAACGTTTAGGCCGCCTGGATTTGAACGTGCCCACTCGGTTTCAAATCCTGCCGCGTGCAAATAAAATTTTAAAACACACTTTTCATTTGACCTTGGGGCCACGTGGCGGCCTCCGGGCTGGCCACATGGCGCCCTGTGATTGGCCGCCTGTGGAATATTCCACATAATATTTTGTGAAATATTCCACGGAATATTCCTAGAATATTCTATGGAATATTTTTTTTTAATAAAAATAATTTTTTATAAAGTCAAATTTTGGCCATTTTTTCACTGAAATTAGCAAACTTCAAAGCTGAATAACTTTCTCATACGGCGTTGGTTTTCAGTGTTGTTCGCGTCTACAGGATTTTTTTTCTGAGATATTTCCAGTCGATCTAGTTTAGACCAATTCTGAGAAACTTCATTTTTGAGCATTTTTCCACAAAGGACTTGATCTTCTCCCAAAGGACTTGATATTTTCGCAATGCTTACAAAAGGTTAAACAGCCTTAAACAAATTCAAAAAATAAACACAAACGAAATTTGTGAAAAAATTTCAAATTCTGGGCACAAATAAGTATTTTGACTCACATTTTGATTGTTTGTGCATTGCAGAAGTGGAGAAAGAGCTCTGGGGCAAAAAATCCTTTTCTTGAATATGGAGCAACCGGCTGCCAAATCGCCTCAAACTAGTTAGTTAAACCTTTTACTCATCTCATTTATCAATTTCATTCATGTCTTAAGAAAATTTTTGGATTTTTGACCGTAGGAAATAGATTTTCGTTGAAACCCTCTGCGCATACACGAGTTCATGATAAGGAACCTGCGTATGATACGTGACTGTGTACAAACGGGGTCGCATATGCACAGGGAGGAATTCAAAAACTTTTATTTAATATATCAATTGATGAATTTTCCCAGGATTTCAATAAGTTGGAGAGAACGTGAGCACAGTGCTATTTATAATGAAGTGATGGAGGACCAACAACCCTTAGATATTATTCGGAATTATGGGTTACTCAAAATTTTCAAAATGCCGAATATGTAAAGCAATGTTTGATTGCTTCAGATGCTGGTTGATCATTGGGAACTGGAAGAATATTGTTTTATAATTTATTAGATGCCAGTACGAATCAAGGTGGAAGACATATACTTTATTACTGGACTTTCCCAAAGGGGATACCTAGTAGATTTTCACGGAAATCCCACAGGAGGGCTTAACGTAAAGGATTATGTCTAAGTCTATTGCATAGATGATGCAAAGAAGGTGGGAACTCAGATCCCTATCAAATATGTGAGGGATTTTCACATGAAAATACTTCTCTTTACCATTAGCAGAGTAGCAGGATCAGATTCTCTACACTAGGCTTCTCGTACACACGAGTATAGCAGTGGAATGCTTGATTCATCTTTTTTATTGGTGCATAGCCTTGCTGGGAAATTTGAAAAACAATTGACTTCTATCTGGAAGACAAAGCCTAAACACTTTGGATACGGTATGATCTTGTTGACATTCTTCTTTGAGAGATTCCCAAGGCTTCATCCCAAGGTCATCTCTACTATCAACAGCCCAAGAGATCCAATAATAGCCCAATGGGAAGATTTGATGAAGAAACTGGGGGGAAGTGAAGTTCCCCAAACCACCTGGGATGATGAGTTCTTTCGGTGGTGGGAAGAACAAGTCATCGTAGTGGAGGACTATCCTTATGCTGGGATGGATTTTCGAGCAGATCCTAATTTAGTTCTTCCACTCTGAGCAACATGGGGTGCAATTGGTAAGATTTCATTTTTTATTATTATTTTTTATTATATGATTTTTTGATCTTTTCAAATTATATGGTGTTAGGGTCTCCGTAGTTTTCAAGATTGGCAAGTACAAATGCTGCAGAGCCTACATAAAACCACTTTGGAATCTAAGGACCTAGCCATCCTAGATTCAGAGAGGGATCTCTCTATGTATGCGTTCAAAGATATGATCTTTAAGGCTTTAAATATGATTTTAGGTTAGTTATGAAGAACAAGGTTGTTTGTTTTGGTTGGGCAAGGATATAATGAAGATGAAGGAAGTCTATATGAAGGGTGAAGGTGTGAGTAGGTGAAAGAATGGTTCAGCTGATAAGATAGGCAAGGAGCAACATCAATCCATTGGGTTATGGAGTCATAATAGGATTTAATTGCACAACAAGTTTCAAGAGTGGTCCATGGGGAAAGTCATCCATGTCAAAGGATCTCTTTAAGTTGATTTTATGGAATGAAACACTAAGAAATAGAGTGAGTGAAATCAAACAGATGAGGGAACAAAGGACAACCTAAGATCAGGTAAGTACTTTGAAACTAGCCTACGTTTGGCACGCACTTAAGAGAAAAACACAAAAGTAATCTAAGATCAGGTAAGTACCTTTTGAACTAACCTAATTTGATATACTTTCAAGAGAAAACATTTAAAAACAGAGAACAGCTTAAGATCAAGTAAAGACTTTTAACTTAGCCTGATTTCAGCATATTCTCAAAGGAAAACATTCATGATAAACATAAAAGTAGTCTAAGATCAGGTAAGTACTTTTAAACTAGCCTGCTTTCAACATACTCTTAAGGGAACTTTTCAAAGCAACTGTTGGAGAAGAAACTAGAGGACACGGCTAACCATAGACTTCTCCAGCTCTATCTTTAATTAGCAGACTTTTCAAGAACATTCAAAGACAATATCTCAAGTTGTACTCAGGAAACATGGGCTTACCAACACTTCACTGGTTATACTCTATTGAATTACCTTCAAAACACATTTAGAAGAAAACATAAAGGATAAAGATTTATCAGTGAGATTTAGGGTACTTCAAAAGTAAATCCTAATATATGCTTGCTATATTTATCAGAGAAAAGTGGACAGAATGGAAAAAATAAGAAAATAACAATTTACGGTGAGAAACACATCACCATTGACATAGACCAGGATCCCATAAATCAGCTATTTGTATTTGATGTTCAAACCAGTTAAAATCTTCAAGTCTAGTGGGTCTCTATAGCTTCATACTTCTCATCTCAGCTTATGTGTCTTCAATTACAAACAGAGCTACAGCAGCCTCCAAAGCTATTTACATACAACAGATATCCAGAGACCAACCCCTATATTGTCTTCTACATAAGTATTTATAGAAGAATGAGGAGGTGGAGTGTAAGAAGGGTTAATCTGTTCAATTAATGCAGAGTAAGAGCTTCTCGACCTTTGAAGGGAAAAATGGAGAAGGAATGACATGAATTAACTCTGATAATTGATTTTTGCATTAAGTTTCATCAACTTTAATCGCTTTAGTTGACTTTGGGGGCTTTTGGTAGGCTGGAAATTAATTCTGAGCTATCTTTGGCAAATTATCTCTGAATGTGCATTTACCGTGTATTATTTTGAGGAAATAAGTCTACAGGTGGCATTTTTGGTCTTCAGAGAAGTAAAGGCTTCTGATATTTGGCATTTAAAACCTTTCTTCTGCTGATTTGTCTGCTTTATCACTCTTAAACCCTGATTAGGCCTTGATATTACTTTTGGGCCTTTGTAATCATCTTTGAGTCTTTAAACTTTCATATTGACTGTATTTAATGTTAAATATCCCTTTTTCTTTGGCTTTCAGTCTTCATTGTAGGGTTAAGCTGCTTAATATTCCATCTTTATGTATTTAACCAGTTGTCTTTAATCATTTGCCGACTTTCTCTTTAATCCACTGTATTCAACCTTTGAACTGCGTATTCACCTTTCAACTATAGGATTAAGCCTTTTAATCTTCAAACTTTGCGCTTTAATCCTTTATGTTTAATTCTTGATACTCTTTACTGGTCTTCATTAAATTTATTTTTTTGTTCACAGATGGCCTGCGCTGGAGGGTTTTAACTGCAAAAAAAGTGCTTCATGAAACACTGATTAAAACATGAGATTCGTCCCCCTTTTTCTTTTGATCGGGCTCTGAGGATCGTCACCCTCAGCCACTGTCCCTTTATGGACTGTAGGGAGGGGGAGGATTTCGGCCTCTAAAATCACCATAAAACCTGCACAAAACCATAAAACATGTTATAAAACCCTGCATGGTTGGTAAAACTGCTTTGGAGGCTAGCGGAGGCAGATGGAGCAGTGAGGAGGAGCGGAATATGCAGGCAGAGTAGCGGGGGAGGTTTCATGGAGAAAAACCCATGAAAACCAGTTTAAAAATTGTATTTGGTGCAAAAATGGACAAAGTGGTTTCATGAAAACCGTTGGCGGTTTTTGCGCAGCAAATGGGTGGTAAGCGGTTTAGCCCGGAGGGAACGCGATCCAACCAAAATGTGTCGCGTGGCTTCTGCGAAAACAACGGTCTCGCGTGATTTTGGGTTGTTAAACTGCAACGACAAAATTTGCGCGATATTGATCGTAGATCGTTGGATCTTGAGGGGAAGATCCAACGGCTATGGGGGAGCGCGATGGAGAGAGGTGCATGAGCAAAAGCTTTAATGAGAGCCAGGTGGTAGCTTGTGATAGGGCAGGTGCTTTATGCAGTGGATGGTAGGTCCCTTGACGAGATTGGGTGTCGGGATTAATGATGACTGTTGGATTAAAAAAAATCAACAACAGAGATTGGTGAGGAGGGTGACAGATAGAAAGGTTTCGGGAGATCATAGGGTGAAACATGGGCCATCAGATCCTATGGATCTATGGTGTAGATCCCATCGGGATATCGTTATCAGAGCGAGAAAAACAAAGAAAAGGTAGGTTTTTCATGGAAATGCCGATGCAATGGGGGTTTAGCATAGGCGCTAGGTAATGGTCACATGGAGGGATAAGGTGATCAGGGGCTGAGGAGGGGGGAGCTTATTGCATCGGCACATTGCCACGGAGGGGAAAAGAAAAAGGAAAGGGATAATCCAATGGAGAGATTGCGATAAGGGCTAAGGTAAGGCCCGGGACACGGTCGCCTGTTGCAATATGTGACCAGGGGCTTTTAAGGTCGATGCGATGATCTCTTGCATAACGTCACGGGTGTTAGTCATATGAAGAAGAAGATTAAGCGCTGGGGGGTTTTAACATCGCATCGGTGGAAAAAAATTTTACAAAGGAAAAAGGTTGCGGGGAAAGAGCAAAGGCTGATGTCGATGGGCTTAGTGCTCTGGTCACGGGTGCACAGTCTTGTGCGAAAAAAGGGCCAGGATTTGGGCGAAAAAGGGGCTTAAGGCCTAAAAAGAGGCGGAAGAATTTTTTGAGGGGTTTTATGCATTTCTTGGGTTTTTAAAGGTTTTTTCCAAGTTTTGATAGAGTAAAAATGAAGGGTTTTAAACCATAAAAACGGGATTTCATGGTTCAAAAGGGATTTCGAAGGCTTTTGAGGGGAATGAAGGGAAAATTAGAAGGAGAAAAGGGGATTGTTCAGGGAAAAATAGCGGATAAATAGGGGCAAAAATGAGTGAATGAAATGACGAAAATGGGGTTGTTTAGAAAACAATTTTGAAGGGAATAACATTGCTTTTTAAGGTACAGTAGTTCTTAAGGAACAACAATTAGGGAACAGCAGCCTTCAAGAATGAATGATTTCCTATGAAAATTATTTTTTGAAGGCTCGAGACCTGTTTTTAGCCATCATTTGCTATGACAAATATTTATTGATGGCTAACATATGGAAATGAAAAAATGTTTTTGATAGGACAATATAATGATCATGATGTAGACATGGGACTAGTTAGGCTATAGGGCTACCTAAGGCACAAGCATCGTAGAGGTGAGGTGGATGCTGAAGACCCAGGAATGAATCTCCATGCAGTACAAAGAAACTTGGAGAGTTTGATTCGCCAAGTGCCTATGGCCGCTATAGAGGACCTATCGGAGGCTATCTAGAGATGGGTGGTAGGGGTACCACGAGACTGGGTGCGATTATTCCTCCGTGTAGCGACTGCCATTGTGTTTTATCAGAACACAAATGTTGGACAGGGACCTCAGGAGTAGACTCTAGATTTGATCGGATGACTGTAATATTTTTTGATGATAGACATGATCGGGTATAAGCCCAATTTTGTAGGACATGATGGTCTAGATTTTGTATGTTTTGAGCACTATGATATATATATATATATATAGTGATTTTATATGATGTGATGTCTCAAATGTACAATAATGAATGATGTTTTTGATATTTTTTAAAGTATTGAATGATTAATATGCCAATCAAGTGCTTGATTAGCTAATGAGTCTACCAACCAATTATCAGATCGAGGAATATGAATGAATGTAATAAATCAAAATGGTCATTGTAGCAAACGTACCCTAAAAAATGATCGATGCAAGAATGGGTCTTTGACATGATAGGTGTTGTTCAAATGTGAAAACACCAGTTGTGAATCCAAGTAAACTACTAAGGAATAAACACCAAAAGATATTGCCTCTGAGAGTAGTTTGACCACTGCAGTGTACTCTGCTACATTGTTCAAAGCAGGACCAATGAAGACACCTCTTGAGACTAACAACTGGCCGGATGGATAGTGGACTACCCAAGCAGCGGAAGCCAGGTTCCGAGTATGTCTACTAGCACCATCGACAAAGCCAAAGTGACTCATTTCATCCAATATTACCTGTCAATGCAGATCAAAATCATCAAAACCACACCAAAACATCGAAGCACGGATATGTACACAAATACAACATATACAACAAAGCAGATGCTAGGTCTAAGCCTAAGCATAGTACTTTTTCAAATAGAGCCCATTTCTGGGTTCCACCAATTCGTCCCATCAAAATCAAACAAGGCATAAGCTCCTTTTTTCAGGACCTTTTTTAGGATAAAGGGGCCATACTAGATAGTCTTGAACTTGCCTACCCCCAAGGCATCCTTCTCCTGGGCATAAACCAAGACAAGGTCACATTCAGAGAAAACTTGAGGCTTAACTGCCTTATTGTACTGAACCTTCACCTGTTTCTTATGTGCCTCATTTATCATAGCTACATCTCGGTGCTGCTCATCGAGATGTTCTAGATGTATGAGGTGTTTTTTGAGACTGGAAGTGTCAGGAAGAAGCTCAAATGCTAATTTAAGGGAAGGAATTTTACATTCAATAGGAAATATAGATTCCAACCCATAAGCTAGTTGAAACAGAGTGAAACCAGTTGTAGTCTATATAGAAATACGATATACCCAAAGTGTAGGGTACATCATGACATGCCAATTGGATCTGGCTTTATCAATTGTCCGTTGAAGGATTTTATTCAAGGATTTTTTAATGGCTTCAACTTGCCCATTGGCTTGAGGATAATAAAGAGATGAATGCTTCAACTAAAAACCTAATTTCAGAGCCAATTTAGCCATCATGCTATTCTGAAAATGACTTCCATGGTCAGTGACAATCTCTTTGGGGATAACAAAGTGAGAAATGACTTGATTGAATAGGAACAAGGCTGCTCTTTCAATTACATTCCCAAAAGTGGGCATAGCCTCAACCCACTTCGTGAAGTAGTCTACGGCTACAATAATGTACTTGTGACCTTTACTCGAAGGCAGGTTACAAGTAGTGTAATCAATACCCCACTTTGTGAAGGGACCGACAATGATGACAAGAAAGAGCAGAGCTGGATGAGCGCACATATTTCAAGTATAAACCTGACAAGGATGACACTTTATGACCGCTTCAATACAATCTTAGAAAATCGAAGGCCAAAAGTATCCTGCACGCAAGATTTTTTGGGCTGTAGCAAACCCAGATAAATGACCGCCACAAGCTCCACCATGGCAATCATTCAACACAACCTCAACTTCCTCGAGAGTTAAGCAATGTCTAAGGATTGAATCGACCCTACGATGATATATATTGTCAACAATGATCAAATAACTTTTGGCTAAGTGATGCAACTTTTGGTGCTCATCTTTCGAAAACGCTGAGGGAAACTTCGCAATCTGGAGATAAACTATGATATCTCTGTACCAAGGATCCTGTGAAGAAATGAGAAAAATATGTTCATCAGGAAATGATTCTTCATAACCAATCTCTTCTCCATAGGGCAACTCAGAAATCAACTCTCTGAATACTAATGATTTCTTGGACTTGGCAGACAAAAATTCAAGATCAAATTCCTACAAAATAAAAATCCATCGATTGTATTTGCCCCCAATCACTCGCCTACTGAGAACAAATTGAAATGGATTGACAGCTACCAAAACATACATTTTGCGAAGGAGAATGTAATGTCTGAGTTGCTGAACAACATGGACAGCTTCTAATGTAAGTTTCTTTATCGGAGAATACTAGAGTTTAGGACCTACCAAGCCTCGACTAAGGTAGTATATAACATGCTCGGAAAGAGCATCATCTTCCTGAACCAGAACCATACCAATGGTATATTCTTCTACAATGAGATACAAGAGGAAATCCTTGCTATAATTGGGTGGACTTAGTAATGGAGCAGAGGTCAATGCTTTTTTCAAAGCATCGAATGAACGTTGAAAAAAGTCATCCCAGAGAAATGGAAATCCTTTCTTCAACAATCTCATAAATACCTTTGTAATCTTGGCATAATTTACAATGAATCTTCGTAGGAAATTAGCTTTTCCTTGCAGAATTTGAAGTTGATGGATCGAATATGGGGGATGAAACTGAAGTATTGCCTCAACTTTGAAGGGATCTACCCAAATCCCTTCTGTAGACATGATGAATCCCAACATCCGATCAGATGTGACAGCAAAAACACACTTATTAGGGTTCAAATGAATTTTGTAATATCGACATCGTTCTGTTGGTGTCTCGTGTTTTGATAGTTTGGAAAATCAAAAGACAAGGAAACATCAGAACCAATCTTTAGAGTTACAAGATCTAGTCCTCCTGCTCTCAGAGAGGGATCTCTCAAATTATTTGTTTTGTAAAGGTTTATCTTGTGTGCTTTGAGTATAGATTTTAGACTAGTTATTAAGTGCAAGGATTTGTTTGTTTGTTTGGTTGGAAATGATACAACAGAACCTAAAAGGTCTAGGAAAGATAGATAGAAATGGGAAATGTCAGCTTCATTGGGAAATGGAGTCAAAAAGAGGTCATGAAAAACTTATCAATGGACATGGGATATCAAAGGGAAAATCTAACTTGACCGTAGGATCCTTTGGTTTTGGAATGAGATGGACATCAATGACTTGGAAAGAGAAAGATTAATTCTCAACTAAGGGAATTTGAAAGCACAATTTGAACAATAAAGAGCTATTTGATAGATAGGGCTAACCATGAATTCTACAAATCACACTTCAAGCAAATATGACTTCAAAATTTTTTTTAAAATGAAATCTAAGATTTGGGGAACACCCTATTTCCTCAAAGATTTTATTTCAAATGACTTAGAAAACATAAAAGATTCACTGATAATTATGATCATAGAAGAGGGAACACCTAAATACATCTATGATCACAACTATAAAGACCTTTAAGCCAAATGTTCAACCAAGGACGAGGGGCAAGATCAGAACAGACCTCCTTGGTTCACTATAAACAAATGAACTTCAAAGGGAGACTTCAATAGTAGCCTTTAAGTGGCAGCAGACAAGCAGGGAGAGTCATAAATCATGTTGAAACCAACTATTCAAACTATTAAGGAAATAAACAAGCATGAGGACTAAAGAGAGAGATTAAAGACTCTAAAATACCCTAGCAGAAGAAAACATAAAACAATGAAGGATAAACAGGTCTAAGGTGCTTCCAAGAGTCATTTCTTAGCCTAAAAATTTCATCCTACTGTAGTAAGAATTTATGGAACAAAATGAAAACAGGGGAAAACATTAAACAGTTCAAAATACTTCACCAACAGCCAAGCTCATGGATCCAATGATAGAGCCTTCTCAAGAACAAGCATGCAACAACATCATCAGGGCTTCCAAGACTTCAATTTCTTCTTCAACTTCAACAAACTATGTATTTATTTCAGAGAGTTTCAGTATTACAACTAGTGATCAAACAACCAACCAACCAACCAACCAACATTTACAATGGATTCCTCAACAAGTTTTTATAGAGGAATGAGGAGGTCGAAAGAGAGAAAAGATCTTCTGAGTTCAATTAATACAGTTAATGCTTCTCGGCCTTTTAGGGGCTCAAGGGAGAAGTTTACAGATATTTTCCTATATTAATTGGTATACATTAAGTATTTTAGCTCGCTGGAAGCTTATGTTGACTTTAAGGCTCTGTGTCATCTTTTGCAATAACTTCGCTGATATTTTATATTAAGTTCTTTTGGAAGAATTAATTCTTTGGCTGCGTTGAGGAAAATATCTGATTTTGAACAATAACTTCGGCCTCTGTTTGAATGCTTTGAGGCACAGGTGGCTTTGTGGTAGCTGGGAGGAATCAATTTGCCTCAAATGTGGCGGTGGAGGCCTTTCTGTCTGATAAAACACTTATGATTTTCTTTAACTATTTTTTAATTTGGAGGATTAGGCTTTTGATAATCAATATTAGCCGTAATCCCCCAAATTTGTCTTCAATCTTCTGTTCTGCTGCATTTCATCTTTGACACTAATACATGATTGGTGATTTCACTCACTCAGATTGGTGATTTCACTCACTATGTCTTGTTGATGTGCAGTGTTGCGCAAGGCTCATAAGGCATCGATGTCCATGAAGCATCGACGAGACGTGGAGTTTGAACCCTGAGAAAGGTTTCCTTTTATGAACCAAAGGCACGGGAATCATCATTGCCGGCCTCCAACTTTTCATTCAATATAATGAAAAACCATCAAAACCCTACAAAATACATAAAAATATTACGAAATCCTGCGTTGTGAGGTAAAATACTTCAGAGGTTGTGTGGAAGGAGCGTGGACATTGGATGGCATCATCCAACGGTTGGGATTTGTTACGAGAAGGTTAAAAGGAGAGCAGAGGGAAGAATAAGTCGGAACCATTGATTTGCGTAGTGATCAACGATGGTGATTGGTTTTGATTTAATAGTGTGAAGGAGCCATATTGTTTGGAAAATAAGAAAAATGTGAATAAAATCGAGTTAAAAACTTTATTTCGGAAGAAATATGATCAAAATAAAGGTGGGTGGTTCGGGGTGATTGTGCGCTGTCGGATGAGACCGGCCCACGAGATTGACGGTGGAGATCATGTGTTAAAACCCTTGGTAGAGGCGGAGGGCGATGGTGAAAATGAAGTTTAGATCTGAATCGTTGATCTGCAGAGATAACCGGTGGAGGGCACACGCGATAACATATAAAGGAAAAGGAGGAAGGTGGTTTCAGGTTGCAAAATAGTGGTTTTCGCGCGGCAAAAGGGCGAGAAGGCAGTTTTTCCTTTTGGAACACGATATGCGTCCCCGCATGACACGTGGATTTCAAATACCGCCCATTTCGCGTGATTTTTGAAAATTATCCATCATGCTTAAAGTTATGCGACTTGGAGTATAGACCGTCGGATCAAGGGTCTCAGATCCGATGGTGGAAAATGAGCGTGATATGAGGTAGATGCACGGGTGAAAGAAAGGGGAGCGGGTTTATTCTGGGCCGTAGGATCTGAGATGAATGGCAGAGATTAAATCTGGGGGTCAAATGGAAATATCACAATGGCGGAGGAAGGGCTGTCGAGAGTCGTTGATCCTCAGAGATCAACGGCTAAGATTGGCTGAAAAACTTTAGAATGCGAGGTGCATGTTTTTTAAACAAAAGCGTGAAATGCGATCTGGATCGTTTGATCTGGACACATGAACGGTCCAGATGCAATCAGAGGCATCGGCATCGGTGGGGTAAAGAAGTATGGAGGCACCGAAGCAATTTAGCGCTGGCCATCGATCTGTAGATCAGATCGACAGTGGGAAATGAATCGTAGGGGTTCAAAAGGCGGAGGAAAGGTTACTGATAGGAGTGAATGTGGACTGTTAGATCTGGGAAGGCAGGGAGGTAGATCGACGGCTCTTGATTGATCTGGGGATGACCAATCGGGGAGAGGAATAAAGTGCACCCGATGAAAACTTGTGACGCGATGTAGTGCAGGCCGTTGATCGGTTGTAGATCAACGGTCGATATCATCTTAAACTTGCACCAGCGGAAAACCCTTATAACATGAAAAAACTTAAAATTTTTTGATATAATACAAAGTTTTTATGGTATGGGTGGAACATATAAATATAAAATGGATAGGCGCCTGTTTGCGGGGCCATGGGTTTATGTGGAATGCGATGGGCCTAGGGCTTAATATATATGAGGGCCAATCGCATCGGAACTGTCAGACTTGGTCTTTCAATCTAACCATTATGTTTTCCTCTTATGCGATTAGCGCTTCGGGTCTTTTTAATCTACCCATTTGACTTAAAAAATCATTGTATGGTTGCGTTAGACCAAAACTTAGGATAAAAGGTTTTCTTTTATTTACAAAAGGAAGTAATGGATCAGAGATGATTTATTCGATACTTTTAGCGCCTGACTGTGGGCACAGGGGTTATATGAAACAACAATATGATCGGGGGGATATAAGCACAGGACTGAATCGCATTGGAACTTTGGCATGGCTCAAAGACTTGTGCGCTCGGTCTTTTGTGATGCAATAAGAGCTCAAAGGGGTTAGCACTTGGTTCTAGCACCAAGGCATATGGAGGGGAAGTGGTTAGGACTTAGCGCAAGGGGGCTTAAGTCTGTAATACAAAAAGGTGTATTTTTATGATTTTTTAGAGTTTTTTGATGGATTTGGGGGTTTCGGTAAAGTCTGAAAATGAGTTCTAGACTTTGTGAAAATGACTTTCATGAATGGAAGAAGGGAACTCATAAAAAATAGAGGATTTTCATGGGAAAAAGGGTAAAAAATGGAGGTTAGTTTGTGAAGTGGAAGGAGGGAAAAATGGTTTTTGCAACAGTATTTTCTCTTTGAATTCAGTAGGATTTCTGAGCTTTGAAATGGAAACAACAATGAAGATTTGAAGCAAGGGCATGATGTCTTCAAGAGGATTTCAAGAGATAACAATTTTTGCAATAAAAGTGTTTCTTGAAGGCTCAAAAAATGTTTTGGCCACCTTTTGATTGTAACAAATTTTATAGGTGGCCAACAGTGGCTCCACTTGGGGATGGTGCCTTCTTGAAGGCATCAAGAACTTCAGACTTGCATTCTCTGGGAGGCTAATCAATGCCTTATCCATTGGGCCGCCTTTCTTTACTTGAATGGTCTTCTTTTTTTTTGAAAGAATATTAGCATCCATGAAGCATAATGGATCTTCATCAACACAAGCTTTCTACCTACCCAATCCTACTGATCTAACATTTTTTCTTCTTTAGAGTGCACTTGGATTGGAAAACTCTCTCTCAACATTTTATTCTTTTGAAATCATAAAATCTAATCTATTTCTATCATTATTTCTCCATGAACTCAGATTAAACAGTTAAGTCCATATGATTCTCTACCTAATCTACCAATCTACTAGGATTAAACAGTCTAACAGATTTTTATTCTCTAATTTCTAAAGCAGAAATTTTAAAAGAATACAAGTCAGGATTGGACAGTCTAACTTGATGCTGATCTATGGCATAAAAACAAGCTGCACATAGACATTATTTTGTAGAAAATTAAATCCAAAATGGAAGGCGTAAGATCTGAAAGTTAAAGGACTTCCTTCATCTTTTTTCAGCTCTGTGTTTACTTTTGTCTGAGTTGTTCTTTGCTTGTTTTCTGGTTCAGATTTTGAGCTGATTAGAACCAGTCTTAAATTTGTTTTGACTTAGAATTTGAAATAGATTGGAGTCATTCTTCCCTTTGATAACTAAGTTTCAGATTTTGAGCATGTTTTAACCTTTAATTTCTAACCTAATCTAACTACTGATAAACCAAGATTAAGTTGTTTGGAAATCGAATTCACTAACCTATCAGCAGTCAATTTAAAAATAATTAGCCATGATTAGGCTATATGGCTAACTAGAAGTGTGTTTCAGTAGTGGCATTTGAGCTTGCTCACTTTCAGATTTTGCTTCTCTTTTTTGGTATGGGGCTATACCTTTATTGTTTTTACAATATGCCCTCTTTTCTCTCTTTTAATGTTTTTGTATTTTTGTTTTTATAACTTTGAATGCAATGTTTAGACTATGATATTTACAATGAAAATAAAATGCTTCAAAACTCATGATTCCTGGCAGAAGTAATGCTTTAGCATCCTGCCATTGATAGGACCTCCATACAGATCTTCTCCATTCAATTCTTTCAAGAAAAATGCATTGTGACCCCTCTCAGCATGAACAATATAGGCACCTTTCCACAAGTTCTCAAACTTACCATGTTTTCCCTTTTCTTCCCATCTTGAATTCCATTTAAGAACAACATTTCCAACCTAGAAATTGTTTGCCTTAGTCATCTTGTCAAATAGTTTCTTTACATTTTATTGAAATAACTGCGTCCTTTCATAGACTTCTTCTCTGGTTTGTTGTAAATGGATGGCTTGATTGATTCTCCTTTGTATATTATTCTCTTCAACCTGCACTTCTTGAAGGAGTTTCATGACTGGAACTCCTAATGAGGTGGGAAAAACTGCATCCATTCCATAGACTAGCTGATAGGGGGACATATTTATTGACTTCTTTGTAGTTAACTTATCAGCCCATAAGGCATGAACTAGTTTATTGTGCCATGATTTCTTATTATGTTCCAACAGCTTTTTTATGATATTGATGAGACTCTTGTTGGAAGATTCAACTAATCCATTTCCTTGGGGATTGTAAGCAGTGGAATGGCCCAAGGTTATGTGGTATTTGTAACAGAAATCAACCATCTTCTTAGATTTAAAAGCAGCAGCATTGTCTGTTATTATTTTTCTGGGACAACCAAATCTGGATAGGATATTTTTTTCAAGAAACTTGATAATGACAGAATCATTAGCATTTCTAGAGGGTATAGCTTCTATCCACTTGGTAAAGAAGTCAGTGGCTGTGAGGATCCACTTATGTTGAGCTGAGGAGGATGGGTGAATTTCCCCAATGAAGTCTAAACCCCATTGTTGAAAAGGTGCCTCAACTCTGATAGGATGTAAGGGTAAGGGAAGAAGTTTTCTTTTGCCATCAAAAATTTGACACTTATGGCAAGACATGGCCAACTTCTGAGTGTCTGGGAAAAGGGTAGGTCAATAGTAACCAGATCTAAGAATTTTGTTTGTTGTGGCCTTCCAATAGAGGTTTCCTCCACATTCTCCATCATGCAATTCATGCATGATTTTCCCTGCATCATCTTCAACTAAACATTTAAGAAAAATTCCAACAGCATTTTTCCAATATAATACCCCATCTAAGATGCAATAACTCAAAACTTTTTGTTTCAAAAATCTAGCTTTAGTTTTAAACAAAGAAGGAGGGGAATTTAAATATAAAAGCACATAAATAATGTCAGCATACCAAGGAGAATTGAGAAATATTTCTTCAATGAAAAGAGCAGTAGATTCTTCTATTTATTCCAACACATCTACCATATTCATGTCTAGTGCTTGGAAATTAGACTCAGCCATAATTTTTGCCAATCCTTGCCCTTTAACTAATTTGGTGGGCCTGATTTCTAAGTCATACTCAAGAATAGTTGCAATCCATTTTCCCCTTTTACCATCGGGGTCCTGACTTAGAATGTCCTTGACAACAGTATGTGGAACAAAAGTAATTATGCGAGAGTGTAAAATATAGACTCTAAAGTCCTTCAAAGCTTTCACTAATGCTAAGGCTTGCTTCTCCATGATGTTATATTTGAGAGGAGCATCTCTTAAGGCCCTACTAAAGAAAGATATTGGTGGTTCTTGCCCCAAATCATTCTTTTGAAGTAAAACTACAGCTATTGTATGCTCAGATGCAAAAGAAAAGATATAAAAGTCTTTGGTAAAATCTGGACTAATCAGGACTGGTGTTTGAATAAGAGCTTGTTTAACCAATTCAAATGATTGTTTAGCTGGTAAATTCCATTTTACACCTACATCTTTCTTAAGCATGTTTGTAATTTTTTTTAATAGCTCAGCAAGGTTGGGGATGAACCTCCTCATAAAATTAATCTTTCCAATGAAAGATTGTAATTCTTTGAGGCTTCTTGGATGGCTGATATGCAATATGCCATCTATCCTTGTGGGGTCTATTTTGATTCCCTCTTATGAAATTATGTGGCCAAGAATTTTACCTTCTTGGAGACCAAAGAGTGTTTTCTTGGGATTCAATGACAAGCCAAATTTCCTACACTTCTCAAAAACTTTCCTGAAGTGAATTAGATGTTCTTCATCAGTTTTTGAGAATATAGTTATGTCATCAAGGTAAATGATTATAAAATAGCCGATATCTTTAGAAAAGGCTATGTCCATGGCCCTTTGGAAGATGGCCCCTGCATTCATTAATCCGAAAGGAATTTTTACATACATAAAGGTGCCCCAAGGTGTGGTAAAAGCAGTTTTGATTTGATCACTTGGGAGCACTAACACCTGGTTGTAACCCGAGGACCCATCTAAGAGGGATATCCTTTTTGACCCAACTACCCTTTGAAGTATATGGTCCATCTTGGGTAAGGGGTAGTTGTCTTTTAAAGAGGCTCTATTTAAATTTCTGAAGTTAATACAGAGCCTGATTTCCCATGTTTTCTTTCTAACATAAACTAAGTTTGATACCCATTCTGAATATCTAATGGGTACTATGATCCCAACATCATGCATTTTTTCAATTTCTGCCTTAACTAAAGGTAGTAAGAGAGGGTTTATATCGCAATGTTATGTGAGTTGGGAGAGTGCTGGACAATTTAATCATCTTGGGTTCTGCTAGACTGCCTATGTTATGCTTTTCTACATCTATTTCCACAGGTTCAATTCTTGGTTCTTTGGCTACATCGTTAAAATCGAAGAGGTGTTCTAAAGGTGTGAGACCTCCTGGAATATTATCATTCTTGCATTTTAAAACTTCCAAGTCTTCTTGGTCTGTGTTATCAATCATCTCTGCTTGAAACAGATTCTCATACTGATTTATATCAGCAGAATATGTCATTTCAACTTCTGGGATTTTTTCAATATACAAACAGTTTTCTTCATGGCTAGTTTCTGATATTGGTATGTCGAAATCATTTTCCGATTTTAAGAAATCATCTATGCGTTTGTCAGAATCAAAAACTTACCAATGATCTTTGTTATCAGGCACTGCAGGCCTGTGTTTTACCTTTATTCTAAGTTGTTCATTTATCTCAGGTATTTGGCAATTGCTGGCGTTAAAAGCGAGTTCATTTGCTAGATGATTTAGTGCTCTTGGAATGAAATTAAGTTCATACTTTTCTAAGGTCTTCAATAAATCAAGGGCAGCATTATGATATTCCCTAAGCCTTGGATTTTTAGCAGAGTATTCACCTTTGATTTGTCTTATGATAAGTTCAGAATCTCCTAAGATTGATATCTTTTGGGCTTCTAACTGCCTAAGCAATTGTAAGCCTAGGAGAAGTGCTTCATACTCAGCGAAATTGTTTGTGCATGGGAAATCCAATTTATATGAAAACTTTGATTTGTATTTTGAATCCACACACCTGCTCCTGCACTTGTTTTATTACAAGATCCATCAAAGTTTATTGTCCAAAGTATGTTTGCTTCATTTTCATTTTCTTGTTGCTGTTGATTTTCAATGTTTTGAATTTGATTCAAGGGAAAATTTGGTTGTTCTGGTGAACTGATTGGGTCTATGTTTTCCTTATCTTGTTGAGTAATTTCATCTTTGTTGCATAAGATAAATGAATCTAAACTTGATTGAATAGAATAGATTGGAGATTTGTTTGGTTTGTCTATATTTCTCACCATGTACTTCATGTGAGATTCTCTATATAGTCTTATGTTTTGGTTCAAAATAGGGATGGTGGCATAAGACATGTACATTTGAAGGCTTCCCTGAAGTTTGGACCCCATGATCTTGATAAGAGCATGCCATACTTATGGGGAATGTCAGCTAGAACTATGTCCATTACTAGACTCTTAGCAGGAATTTGAGCTAAGTTAACACATAAATCTTTGATTAAACCCAAACATTTGACTCTGCTTGAGTCAAAGGAATACAAATCTTTGTATGGTTTAGTAATTTCTATGCCTAAGTTTTCCATCACTACCTTGGGCATTAGATTGTGTGAAGCTCCTGAATCTAACATGGCATTGTGTAAAATTTTCTCATGTATGTTCAAACTAACGTAGAAGGGAGGGAAAACCCCTTCTTGATATTTTCCTTCAACCTATGGTCCAAACAACAACTCAGGCTTGTCATCTGTCAAGTTTAAGGTGTCGGTATCACTTCCTAGGTTCAAAGCTTTTAAAACCTAGTTTTTGTACACTTCTTGGGTTACTAGTTCAGCTAGGGGGATGGTAATTTTTATCTTGGCAATCTTTCCCTCAAGGCTGAAAGGAACAATTGACTTTTTCATATTTACATCTGTCTTTTCAACTGAATTCTTTTCAGCAGTTTTGATATGTTGAATTTTGTTTGGACTGGTAATTGGGATAGTTTTGTCAGGACCACTAGCTGAAGCGCTAGGGGTACTCTGTTCTACATTTGGCTGGATGTTTTTCTCTTTGTTTAAATCTGGTTTTTTAGCCAAAATGATGGGTTTGTCTGCTATCTTCTTAGGCTGACTTTCTGCATTTTTCTTGACAACAGTGCTAGTGTTCTTATCTTTTGAATTATCTACGTTCCTTTTGCTCCTAAGATCATATTGTTTGTGTACCTCCATGATTTCATTTTCAAACTCCAATCTATAGTCGTCAGAATATTCATATGTGTTTGTACTTTGATCAGAGAAGAAACCTTGTTCTTCCTTAGTGAGGAAAACATCATCCTCACTGTCTGATCCAATCATGTCTACATGAGCTTCTCCCAACCTTTCCATCTCCCTATCTTCCTCATATTGATCCACATAGTTCTATTGGAAGGGAGGTGTAATCTGTTGGTCACTTTATTTTGGGTTATCTTGATTTTTTTCTCTTCTATAATTCTGATTTCTATTTCTGTTTTGGTTATTTTGAGGTTCTCTTGGTGGCACTCTATCATTTAAGTTGATCTTTTCAAGCATCCTCTCCATCACCTTAACTAGGTTGTCAATTTTTGTGTCAAAAGTTGAGGTTGAGGGTAGTAGGTCATCTTTGTAAGTTACCCTCTTCTCTAATCTCAACCTATTTCTTTTCTCAATTATGTTTGTTTCTATGCTCACATCTCCTTTCTGCATGTCTTCTAAGTAAGTAATCTCTCTCCCTTAACTGATAAGTCATTTAAGCATCAAGGCCTTCAGGATACCTTACTAAGGCCATGCCTTGAGGAGGTTTCATGTGAGGTGGGAGAGCATTGTAAATGCTATTGAACCTAGTGGAGTAGTCATGAACACTCTCTCCTTGATTTCTCTTGAGGCTGCTATATTCTGCTAGTATTTGGAGAGGGTTCTTTTTGAGCTCCCATTTGTTGATGAATGTTTGATGCAGAGCAGGGAGATCATTTATGCTGTTAGGAGGTAGGTTTTTAAACCACTTCTTTACATCTCCTCCTAAACTTTGAGCGAAGATCCTCATCTTCACGGTTTCTTCTTCTATCTCCATGTAATCAAATGCATCTTCCATCCTATCTACATGATGCTGAGCTGTTATAGACTCTTTTGCAGTGAAGTGAGGGATTTTGGATTGGTAATCATTTGGTAAGGGAAGTAGAGGTTGTGGTAACACTAATGGGGCATACCATGTTGCCATGGTTGGAAATAAGGGTGGCTGGAAATAAGGGTGGATTTACAAGAGGTGGATTTACAGTAGTGAAAGTGGGCTGAACAGGAGTGTTTTGCACATTGGTAGTATGAATTGGAGTGGAAGAAAAACTTGGGCTAGCAAACTAGTTTTGAGCAGTTTTGTTATGGAAAAGGCTAAAGTGATGGAGAAGCTGGGAATCGGGAGGAGTGGAAGGTGAGGCTTCTCTACTAAAGCTCCATTGCAAATCTGCAATGTCAAGATTTTTTTGGTTTAAATCACCTTGAGATCTAGTTCTAAAGATGTTATTTGTATGATGTAAATCAAAGTGTAAATCCTCTAAGTCAACAAGGTTTTCAGGGACAGATTTTTTTCTTAAGAGGCTCCTATTAGCAGTTGATTTTCTAGACTTGGAAGTCTGCCACAGAATTCTCTCTGGATTGTCAACGATTAAAGGATGATTTGGGTCTGGATGGGATCTAGTGTTGATCCTATGTGAAGCCAGAGTGGTTTCCAAAAATGAGAGAGGTTAAAGTTTTAGGGACTGTTTTTTGGAATTTTTACCTCTCACAATATCTTATATAGTATGGGACTAGGCTTCTAAATTTCCTCAAGGCTGGTTAACACAGTCCTGAAGAGATCTGGGAACCTATCTGAGTAATAGGCCTACTGGGGATAGTGGAGTCGCCAGGTGGAAACTATTTAGCTTCTATGAAGGTAAAAATTGGATGGTTCCACCACCATGTTTATTATGAGGCCAAACTGAAATGTTTTTTCGGTTTTCTGAGTTATTTCAGTCTTATAGGTTAAGAGAGCGTCCTAAGTCTGATTTCACACTTAGCTAAGGTGTTTAAACATACAGAGTTCACTCTTATGGCTTGGTAACTGGTTCCTTCAAGGTTTGATAAGGTCTTGCAGGAATCCTAAGGGTTACTTAGTTTGTCACTGATTCAATTAAGTCCTATCATGATTACCATTCTGTTAGATAGTGCTTGAAGAAGGCTACTCGTGTTATATTGGACAGGGAGTGTTTAGTTTTAAAGATTTTACTCAGGGTCCCACCGTGATCGCCATTATGTTGGTGTCTTGTGTTTTGATAGTTTGGCAAATCAAAAGACAAGGCAACATCAGAACCAATCTTTAGAGTTACAGGATCTAGTCCTCCTGCTCCCAGAGAGGGATCTCTCAAATTATTTGTTTTGCAAAGGTTTATCTTGTGTGCTTTGAGTATAGATTTTAGACTAGTTATTAAGTGCAAGGGTTTGTTTGTTTGTTTGTTTGGAAATGATACAACATAACCTAAAAGGTATGGGAAAGATAGATAGAAAGGGGAAATGTCAGCTTCATTGGGCAATGGAGTCAAAAATAGGTCATGACAAACTTATCAATGGATATGGGATATCAAAGAGAAAATCTAACTTGACCGTAGGATCCTTTGGTTTTGGAATGAGATGGACATCAATGATTTGGAAAGAGAAAGATTAATTCTCAACTAAGGGAATTTGAAAGCACAATTTGAACAATAAAGAGCTATTTGATAGATAGGGCTAACCATAAATTCTACAAATCACACTTTAAGCAAATATGACTTCAAAACAACTTTTAAAATGAAATCTAAGATTCGGGGAACACCCTATTTCCTCAAAGATTTTATTTCAAATGACTTAGAAAACATAAAAGATTCACTGATAATTATGATCATAGAAGAGGGAACATCTAAATACATCTATGATCACAACTATAAATACCTTTAAGCCAACTGTTCAAGCAAGGACAAGGGGCAAGATCAGAACATACCTCCTTGGTTCACTATAAACAAAGGAACTTCAAAGGGAGACTTCAATAACAACCTTTAAGTGGCAACAGACAAGCAGGGAGAACCATAAATCATGCTGAAACCAACTATTCAAACTATTAAGGAAATAAACAAGCATGAGTACTAAAGAGAGAGATTAAAGACTCTAAAATACCTCAGCAGAAGAAAACATAAAACAGTGAAGGATAAACAGGTCTAAGGTGCTTCCAAGAGTAATTTCTTAGCCTAAAACTTTCATCCTACTGTAGTAAGAATTTATGGAACAAAATGAAAACATGGGAAAACATTAAATAGTTCAGAATACTTTACCAACAGCCAAGCTCATGGATCTAATGATAGAGCCTTCTCAAGAACAAGCATGCAACAACATCATCAGGGCTTCCAAGACTTCAATTTCTTCTTCAACTTCAACAGGCTGTGTATTTATTTCATAGAGTTTCAGTATTACAACTAGCGATCAAACAACCAACCAACCAACCAACCAACATTTACAATGGATTCCTCAACAAGTTTTTATAGAGGAATGAGGAGGTCGAAAGAGAGAAAAGATATTCTGAGTTCAATTAATACAGTTAAAGCTTCCCGGCCTTTGAGGGGCTTAAGGGAGAAGTTTACAGATATTTTCCTATATTAATTAGTATACATTAAGTATTTCAGCTCGCTGGAAGATTATGTTGACTTTAAGGCTCTGTGTCATCTTTTGCAATAACTCTGCTGATATTTTATACTAAGTTCTTTTGGCAGAATTAATTCTTCGGTTGCATTGAGGAAAATATCTAATTTCTTTGTTTGAATGCTTTGAGGCACAGGTGGCTCTGTGGTAGCTGGGAGGAATCAATTTGCCTCGAATGTGGTGGTGGAGGCCTTTCTGTCCGATAAAACACTTATGATTTTCTTTAACTATGTTTTAATTTGGAGGATTAGGCTTTTGATAATCAATCTTAGTCGTAATCTCCCAAATTTGTCTTCAATATTTTGTTTTGCTGCATTTTGTCTTCGACACTGATACTCTTTGATTTGTGATTTCACTCACTGTGTCTTGTTGATGTGCAGTGTTGCGCAAGGCTCATAAGGCATCGATGTCCATGAAGCATCCACGAGACGTGGAGTTTGAACCTTGCAAAAGGTTTCCTTTTATGAACCAAAGGCACGAGAATCATCATTGCCGGCCTTCAGCTTTTCGTTCAATATAATGAAAAACCATCAAAACCCTGCAAAATACATAAAAATATTACAAAATCCTGTGTTGTGAGGTAAACTGCTTCAGAGGTTGTGTGGAAGGAGCATGGCCGTTGGATGGCATCATCCAACGGTTTGGATTTGTTACGAGAAGGTTAAAAGGAGAGCAGAGGGAAGAATAAGTCGAAACCGTTGATTTGCACAGTGATCAACGATGGTGATTTGTTTTGATTTAACAGTGTGAAGGAGCCATACTATTTGGAAAATAAGAAAAATGTGAAGAAAATAGAGTTAAAACCTTTATTTCGGAAGAAATATGATCAAAATAAAGGTGGGGGGTTCGGGGTGATCCTGGGCTGTTGGATGAGACCGGCCCACTAGATTGACGGTAGAGATCATGTGTTAAAACCCTTGGTAGAGGCGGAGGGCGATGGTGAAAATGAAGTTTAGATCTGAACCGTTGATCTGCAGAGATAACCGGTGGAGGGCACGTGCGAAAACATATAAAGGAAAATGAGGAAGGTGGTTTTAGGCTGCAAAATAGTGGTTTTCGCACAGCAAAAGGGCGAGAAGGCAGTTTTTCCTTTTGGAACGTGATATGCATCCCCACATGACACGTGGATTTCAAATACCGCCCATTTCGCGTGATTTTTGAAAATTATCCATCATGCTTAAAGTTATGCGACTTGGAGTATAGACCGTCGGATCAAGGGTCTCAGATCCGACGGTGGAAAATGAGCGCGATATGAGGTAGATGCGCGGGCGAAATTAAGGGGAGCGGGTTTATTCTAGGCCGTAGGATCTGAGATGAATGACAGAGATAAAATCTGGGGGTCAAATGGAAATATCACAATGGCAGAGGAAGGGCTGTCAAGAGTCATTGATCCTCAGAGATCAACGGCTAAGATTGGCTGAAAGACTTTAGAATGCGAGGCACATGTTTTTTAAACAGAAGTGTGAAATGCGATCTGGATAATCCGATCTGGACATGTGGATGGTCCAGATGCAATCAGAGGCATCGGCATCGGCGGGGTAAAGAATTATGGAGGCACCGAAGTGATTTAGCGCTGGCCATCGATCTGCAGATCATATTGACGGTGGGAAATGAATCGGAGGGGTTCAAAAGGCGGAGGAAAGGTTACTGATAGGAGTGAATGTGGACCGTTAGATCTGGGAAGGCGGGGAGGTAGATTGACGGCTCTTGATTGATCGGGGGATGACCAATCGGGGAGAGGAATAAAGTGCGCCTGATGAAAAGTTGCGACGTGATGTAGCGCGGGCCGTTGATCGGCTGTAGATCAACGGTCAATATTGTCTTAAACTTGCACCGGCGGAAAACCCTTATAACATGAAAAAACCCAATTTTTTTTTATATAATACAAAGTTTTTATGGTATGGGCGGGACATATAAATATAAAATGGATAGGCTTCTGTTTGCGGGGCCATGGGTTTATGTGGAATGCGATGGGCCCAGGGCTTAATATATATGAGGGCCAATCGCATCGGAACTGTCGGACTTGGTCTTTCAATCTAACCATTCTATTTTCCTCCGATGCGATTAGCGCTTCGGGTCTTTTTAATCTACCCATTTGACTTAAAAAATCATTGTATGGGTGCGTTAGAACAAAACTTAGGATAAAAGGGTTTTTTGATTTACAAAAGGAAGTAATGGATCAGAGATGATTTATTCGATATTTTTAGCGCCCGACTCTAGGCATAGGGGTTATATGGAGCAACAATATGATCGGGGGGATATAATCATAGGGTTGAATCGCATTGGAACTTTGGCATGGCTTAAAGACTTGTGCGCTCAGTCTTTTGCTATGTGATAAGCGCTCAAAAGGGTTAGCGCTTGGTTCTAGCACCAAGGCGCATGGAGGGGAAGTGGTTAGGACTTAGTCCAAGGGGACTTAAGTCTGTAATATAAAAAGGTGTATTTTTATGATTTTTTAGAGTTTTTTGATGGATTTGGGGGTTTCGGTAAAGTCTAAAAATGAGTTATAGACTTTGTGAAAATTATTTTCATGAATGGAAGAAGGGAACTCATAAAAAATAAAGGATTTTCATGGGAAAAAGGGTAAAAAATGGAGGTTAGTTTGTGAAGTGGAAGGAGGGAAAAATGGTTTTTGCAGCAGTATTTTCTCTTTGAAATCAGCAGGATTTCTGAGCTTTGAAATGGAAACAGCAATGAAGATTTGAAACAAGGGCATGATGTCTTCAAGAGGCTTTCAAGAGATAACAATTTTTGCAATAAAAGTGTTTCTTGAAGGCTCAAAAAATGTTTTGGCCACCTTTTGATTGTAACAAATTTTATAGGTGGCCAACACGTTCAAAAAATTGACAGAGGTGAGAAGGATGATCAATTCTCTTGCGAGAATGAGTAGCTAAATCATCCAAATATGCCTCGATAATATGTTTGATGTCGTGGAAGGTGTAAGACATGGCCTGCTAAAAGGTAGCTCCAACATTTTTGAGACCGAAAGGCATCTTCTTGTAAGAAAAGGTACCCTAGGGACAATTAAATGTAGTCTTATGCTGATCTTCAAGATGGATAGTGATTTGATTATATCTGGAGAAATCGTCCATGAAGGAGAAAATCTCATTCCCCGCATAATCATCGATGATCTTATCTATAAATGGTGTGGGGTAATTATCTTTAGGACACGCTTTATTTAATTCCCTGAAATCGATGCAAACTTAGATCATTCCTTGTTTCTTGTCCACGGGAACTAGATTTGAAACCCACTCAGTTAATGGAAGGGGGTAAATGAAACCCGCCTTAAGAAAATTCTCCACCTAGGCTTTGATAGTTGTTGCCTTCCTAGGGTTGACTGGATGAAGCTTCTGCTTGATAGGCTTAGCGTTTTCATATCTCCTGATCTCATGCTTGAAAATAGATGGATCTATACCAGGCATTTCCTCATAATACCAAGCAAACACATTCCTAAATTTTTGAAAAAGATCGGTGTAAGTCTGAATTTCTTCAGGGGAACATTCTTCTCCAATGAAGACATTCTTAATAATGTTGGGATCTCTGGAGATGTTCACAGGGGTAGTAGCAGAAATAACAACCATGTTACCTTCAGCAAATACTTGTGCTGGTGCTAAAGGGTTCAGGACTAGGTGAACGGGATGAGAAGACTGAAAGCTAGGGAAACTTGATTCAACGTCTCGCAAGTATGGTAAAAAATAAGTTCGATGATGAAAATCATCCCACGGTCTCTCTACACCAGTCATTTCTTCGAGGATGGCCTCTTCAGATGGAAGAGTGGTATCAATGAAATCCTGAGCAGAAGATGAACTAAGAGTCCAAGACGAAGCCACATATCCATCTAATTCCTCTGGTGAAAGAGAAACTGGCATGGAATCTACAGAGTCAATAATATATCTATAAGAAATCTCAGCTGCAGATATAGGAAATGCCATTCCACCCACTTGACCTTCTTCTGATGTGGAGGTAGGAGAAGGTAAGGTCCAAGGGTTCGAAAAATAGTGAGTTCGGAAGAACCCTTTCCGAAAAGGAACCCTATATGATGAAATAAGATTGATGTGAATTGAAGGAGGCGGAAAATCAAAAGTACCCATCAAGGATGTATACATTCCAACCCCAAAATTCTTAACAGGTTCAAAAGATGCATTCGGATCTGCAGGAGAACAATCCAGCTGATCAACTATGACAATTCTCCCTTCCCAAGGGAAACATACAATACAAAATAATGAGGATGCCATAGCATCCATCTCATAGATCTAGTTTCGCCCCAATAGAAGGTTATAGTCTAAGCTTGCATCATCTATCTCAACTTCAATATTGATAGTTTTACCCCCAACACAAATGGGTAAAGATGGAACAATTCCATGCACCCTGTGAGAATGACCATCAAACACAGTGAGAAGAGTGGCTGAAGGGACAGCTAAAGTAGATCCAATATCCTTCCAGCATGCAAGGGACATTACACACGTGGAAGCACCCTCAACAACAACCGTTCAAAAAATATTAAATTTCCTATATTTTGACCTGATATGGAGAGCCATATGATGAGGAAGTATCTTTTTAAAAGTCTTCATATCAAATGTGATAATCAGATAATTATTTGGATCAACAGCCCTAATGGCAGTGAGCAATGCACTCCTTTGTGTAGGAAACAACTGGAGTACCTCTAACGCAGACATGGCACAAGGACTTTGAGAAAGATCTTCTACAATTGAGTAGTTCTGGGAAGCCTTGGCATGAGGATTGATAATCGCACGCTTTGTAGACCCTTTCGACATCCAAGGTATGGGCTCAACTGCAAGCCTCTATATATGGAGTGGCTCAACATTATTAGGAGCACCCCTAGCGTTCAAAGAATCAGCTTCACCATAATCATGAAATCTTGTAGCGATATCTACGTGAGCATTCATCATGTCTATCTTTGATGGATTTTCCCCTTCCTATTTTCCCCCAGAGGAAGCTCCAATATTTGCATTCGCGCCAGAAAGAAGTTGCTGCCCTTAGGGAAAAGGGTTTGTCAGCACAGCCTAGGAACTGAAAGAAACTTGCTAAGCTAATAAGCACTGAGCATCCTGGATTTTAGGGCAGAGGTGCGTAAGATGGTCTCTAGTTCACAAATTGCATGGAAACTTGAATTTCTTTTTAATATCCCTCTTACCCTCTCCAACATGATCATTGGATTTGTTCGCATTCCCCTTCCCATCCTTGTCCTTTTTCTTATTATTTCGTCCCTTCTTCTTCCCATCGGATTGTTGATTTCCTCTGGTGTTAGAAGTTTGAACATCATTAATTGCCAAGGGTTGGGAAGGAGTTGACACTGAAGGCACAACCTAACCAGAAGGAGTAGATTGTATGGACAACTGCTGCAATTGATTTAGCGGGTTAGCCGAACCGCTTGATCGAACCGATAAGCCCATCACCATGAGGACTAGGTTTAGTTTTGGCTAAATCTAACTTGGAGTGAGGAGAATTAGAAATTTTTTGTTAAGGACTCCAGACTGAGAATAAATCAGTTCTAACTGTTGACCCTAAAAATAGTCTACTCTTCAGAAAATACCCCTGAAAGGGATACATCCTTTGATATTTCTGGCTGTAAATATTTAAAAAACCATTCAAGAAGGTATTCATTCGGGATTTGGGCCTTGATGAGCCTCTTCCTTCTTCTCCATTCCTGAATATGATCAGAAATGTGAGTTTCTTTGTCTTGCCGAAAATTGGCCAGGAGGTCAGTCCCGACATCATAACGGATAGGCAACTGAAAATGGTTTAAGAACATTGTAGCCAACTCACAAAAAGTAGCAAAACTGCCCCCTGTCAGCTCGATGTACCACTTTGCCGCATTTCTAGTTAAGGTTCGTTGAAATAATGCCAACCTAATCGAATTGTCGATAAGGAGGTTCGACGAACACCATAAATGGAAAGTGGTGAAATGATCTGTTTGGTCCTCACCAGTATTCCCTTCAAACTTTGGAATGTTTGAGGGTAGTTTGGTGGGGACTAAAGGCAAACTGGACTATAAAAAATAGGATCGTTAGTCAATTTCGATAGATCTGGCAAGTTTAACGTTGCCAGAAATGGTAAGCGTGGAGGAGTCTGGGAATTCCATCCCCCATAGGAAGGATTCCCCACATTCTGAAAAGAGTAGCCTAGATTTTTTGAGGCACTAGGTTGCCAGATGTTGTTCGTAGAAAATTTTGAGCCATAAGAAAAACCTTATGACCCATCATTCGGAGAAGGACCCCCTCCCAACATAGAGTTAATATACATAGGGACATTCCCTCCAACCAAGGTATTGAATGAAGAAGAAACACCTTGGTAAGGGTTCCAAGAATTCACAAATGGAGAAAAAGCCTGAGAAGAAACCATTGAAGGGAAAGGAACATTCCCTTGTTTACCAACCAAAAACTGACTCCTAGCTCCTAATATTGTAAAATAAAGGTTCCATCCTGAAAAAAACATTAGAGCCTTGACCTTCGAAAAAAGGGTTAAAACCTTGATTCTGAGAGGTGAAGGGCATGGATCCTAAGGAAGGGTTCGAATGAGGGATATGCCCACTTCCAAAGGGGAACCCTTGAAATGAAGCTGATCCACTAGCCATAGAAGGTATGGGTGCGGAAACAACTGAAACAACAAAAAAGGAGAAAGAAGGAATTCCACTAGAGGGCATTCCCATAGAAAAGGGGCCAGATTGAGAAGCATATGCTTGGGTGTTTCCACTCGAAGATGGAATAGAAGTAGAGCCAAACATAGAAATACTAGAGGTGATTGTCAATATGGAAATAGTTCCTCCTCCCTCAACTGAAAGAGGAGTACGAACACTTGCAGTGCTCATAGCATAAGTTGTGTTCCCAGTCGTGGCCATCGAAAGAAAGGGATATGATGGAAAAGGAATAGCCGGTCTCTGAGACTCAGGCCCGATGTACAAAAGGATGTCAGGAAAACTAGCAGGAAGAGGAGATGGAAGAGACTCAGGAAGCTAAGGAACTTCCTCTACTTCAACTTCTTCTGCTGGAAACAAGGCTCTAGAGATGAGTGGAGCACTCCTCTCTAAATTAACACTAGCACCAGGACCACCCACAGAAACAACAAGCCCAGATGGAGGATCACTCTCCACTGCATTCGAAAGCATTGGGTAAAATTCACCCACTAAATTATTCCTACGGCTTCTTGAAGAAGGGTCGGTACTCACAGGAGAAATCCCACGAAGCCTCCTCGATCGACGACGCCACCGGCCAGCCACTTTAAGAGATTAATTTTAGACTCAAAAAATATAAGAAGATAAGAAACCTAGGAGAAAAGAGAACACTCTCAAAATTTCCTAAGATACAGACAATCAAGTAGCTTTTAGGTATTTCCACTTCGGGTGATGAGGACTAGACACCAAAATACAAGAAAGCGAAATAAGATGACCTTCCGAAAATATTCTGGGGTAATTACGCCCCAGGCCTACTAGCGAAGGTAACAAAAACATTTACGCTAACCTCCTGACTACAGCCTTTGCTGGTGCAAGTCCCCAAGATTCGCAAGGGCACCCTCTAGAAGTACCGATGAAAGTGATGCAACGTCTGCCTTAGGTACCACGGGTATTCCCCCCCATAGTCACCTGTGTGATACCTAGGAGAGGCAACTAAGAGCACCAATCCGTATCGGTAGCTAGGCGGAATAGACTTAGTTCAAGATTCAAAAAATATGAGAGGGGCTATCTCTCTTCTCTACCTGCACTCTCCCTCACGCTTGACTCTCTGGAGGAGAGCTTTCTCGGTCCACTTAACAGAGTTGGATTTCGCTCTTTAATAAAATTTCTCTATTTAACAGTTTGAGCGGCCTTGGAGAGTTAACTCTCCACTCACCTATTCCAAGGCCCTACAACCTAGCTAGTTGGTGTATGATTAATGACAATGATACACAAAAATTCTAGTAGATTTTAATTATAGCGCTTGATTTTAAATTGGTTGTTACTTAAGTCAAAGGTATACGGAAGTGAAACTGATGGTGTTTGTCGACGCAAAATAAATCAATGAAAACCTTCTACATGTGAATGCAATAATTTCCTTTTGATGAAAAGAGATCTCTATATGGGTTCTACGAAACTAAGTAAGCAAAAACTTTTTTTTTCTTTTCACTTACTCACACTTCACATACTCCAGAAAACTATGAAAAAGACTAAAATGCTTCAATCCACTTAATGCAAAACTACCAATTACATGCAAATTCTAATATTTCTAACTTTGAAGAAGTGAAAAGAGTCTCTAAAGAGAAATGGTTCAATCACTTTTGACAGAAAATCAAGGCTAGTTCCAAGCAGAACTCCTATGCATAAAAAATGCCAAAATGTACTTGATGCAAAAAGAGAGAAATCTAGCAAAAAACTTCCTTCAAAACCAAGCCAAGAAATAAAGACTAGAAACCAACAAAAATGCTTCAAAACATGTGAAAAACCATAAAAATGAGATCAAATAAAAATCAACGGAAAACAATAAATGTTTTTGGGCTTTTCACTTATAATGGAAGGAAACAAGATTTCAAAAAGACAAGCCTAAAACTACCCAAAAACCAAATCAAGAAAATGAGTCTCAAAAGGGCTTCAAAGTGCTAAAGACAACTATTCTACTTTCGTAGTAGGACCCAAATAAGCAAGAAGAAACCAAAAAACTCAAACAACTGATTTAGAACAATAGCACACTCTTTTAGTGAATAAAAACTCAAAAAACCAAGAAAGGTCTCTTCAAGATTCGCTACAAGGCTAGTCCAAGAAATCAAGAAAACCAAGGAAGTCAGAAAAGGTAAAAACCAAAAGCGAAGCAACGCATAAGGCCAAGAAGAGAAAACAAGTAGAGGCTCACTGTTCCGAATGGTCAGAACAACCAAGAACTCTAGGAAGAGATCTTGGTGCTATAGCCGCAATTGAAATCACATAAAATAGGCAATTTAACAAATGTGTAATATTCCAAATTGGAAATAGCAGCAATACAAGACATAATAATGTAAAACACAACAAATATGATCATGAAATGAGAGGGATCAATATATAGCCATCATTTTATTAATATATTAGCAACCATATACAAAAATATCTTGAGGGACACGCCACTCAAGCAATAAGAACAATCCTCCAATGATTAGAACAATCAACACATGAGTTGCTGCAACTGTATAGAATGCTGGAGAGCAGTGGTAGCGCTGTATTTATTAGTGTAGCTGCTGCTATAAACATAAAAATGGAATATGGCTGATAGAAACAAAATAAATGGCCAAGAAATAAGATGTGGGATCTAATACATGATTTCTAGCCAACCCGGAAAATATTGCTAGAAATACCAAGAAATATACAAGGTGACAAATAACCCTAGGGTTGAGATGTCACAGCAAACTGGACCTGATATGAAATGAGGCTATGAAAGATCTGAAATGGTGATGTCCTCCTCAAATGGTATTTCTAATTAGAAGGCTGATCCCTCTACTTAGAAATAGACCCTCCCGATGAGCTCAATGAACCCTCCCAACAATTGCCTCAAAAAATAACGCAGTTTAGAATTGTCACTGCGTTGTGAGGGATGGTAGATGGTTGGTTTTATCACCCTAGTAATTTCTAAAGATTGTGGCCTTTTGGTTTTTAGTTTTAAGAAAACTAGGGGTAACCATAGATCTACTTTGGAAATTTAGAATCTAGCCTTCCTAAATTTCAGAGAGGGATCTCTCTTTATGATTTAACTTTGTTTTTTTGTTTAATGTTTTAGGCTAGTTATGCTAGGACAATTGGTTTTGGTTTTGGTTTTGAAATTTTTGGTGGAAAATAAGATTAATTTAAGACAAATTAAAGAGGGATCTACTAGTCCATTGGGCTATGGAGTCAAAGTCTAGAAAGCAGTACTAGAAGGCAAGGCCAAAAGGATGCTGATGTATTCAGGCAAGGTAGATAACCCTCAAAGATTTGGATAGATTATTTTGATGAAATGGATTGTTTCAGGATAAAGGGCAATAAAGGATCATTTGATCCAGAAAAAGAGGAAGGAGGCAAAGGTCAAACGGGACTAGGATCAATTAAGAATTCATAAATCCGGAAATTAGCAGAAAACATTTAAATGATTAAGTAGTTAAGATAGGGAGTTCTTACACTAATCCTGAAATAATTCTCCTAATTAATCATTAAGATTGAACAACATATCTGAAATTGTATGTAACATAGAATGGAAACAATGACAAGATAGATGCACTTTACTCTTTAAATTATCACATGAATCTTGAATTATGAAGTCCAATTGGCTATTTTCTAGACTGCTACTTTGAAATCAACACATATGAGCCTCCAACGTACCAGAAAAATGTCTATAATGTTCTTAGCAATTTTATTCCACCCTAAACACTTCACAAATTGAAGTATTTATAAAATTGTTTATTACAAATATCCTAGAGAGATCTAGGAATAACTCTAGGAAATAAAAATATCTTTACACATTAAGAGGGATAGCTGCTTAACAACTTTAGCAAGTTGTCCTCTTATCTAGAAAATATAGAACTAATCTTATCTAGCAAAAATAGTTTTTTTGAATAGTTTTCCATGCTTGCTGGAATTTTGAAAATATCTTTTGGAAGATAACTTCACTGATACTCTTTCCACTTATACTCTTTGACCTTGTACTTCATTTCTGATACTCTTTCACGCTGCTTATTTTTCATTTCACTGTTGTAAAAAAGGAAATTATAGCAGTCAAAATTAGCTGACTGTTGCTTTTCTTTCTGATACACTTTGACTCTTCTCTTTCACCCTAATACTCTTTAAATTGATACTTTGACATTTAATCGCTGTAAAAAGAGACTTCTTAGCAGTAAAAAATTCAAAATCAAATAACTGTTTTATTTGTTTCCTTCTCAAACTGATTGTCCCGTTCTTACTGTTTAAGAAGGTAATTAGCTTTAATGCCTGTGCTGGTTTATCTTCTAATTCTTCTGTTGTCCTTTGTATTTCACCTTGAGCTGCTAGAAGGAGGTCTCTCTGTTCATATATTGTTTGAATTGATGGCCACTGAATATGTATAGCCTCGATAATATTGGTCCATAGGTGATTTCTTATATAATAAATTTGTGTAGTGAAACTCAAATCCTTCTGAAAGCTTTTGACTTGCTCTTCAAGTCTTTTAGCTTTTCTTTCATAATTGTTGGCATTAATCAATGCTACTTTATTGGATACCTCCATATTCTTAATCTTTTTCTTCAAACTGTTAATTTCATTGGTTTTCAATGTCATTTCTTTCATTGCTTTGACAATCTACCCTGGATCATTAGTCTGCTGCACTTGTGATGTTTATGATTCTGTTTGGGAGGTAGTAGCTTATTGCACTAACATTGCAGTTTCCAGTGGCTCTTTGGGTGCTAACTTTTCTCCTAGTGTAGAAGGAACAACAACAGTAATAATAGGTATGACTGTAGGAATAATGGAAGTATCAGTTTCCTTCACAGTTTCTTTTTATTTCATCAGTATATCCAATTGAATTTCCATATCCTTGATTTGGGAAGTTAGCTTTATGATAAACTGCATCATATCATCTTTTTCCTTTTGTTCTTGAAGTATCTCCTTAATCTGTGGGTGCTCAATTTGAGGAAGTTTTAACTGTTTCCTTAAATCAACAATATCATCATTTTTCTTCTTTATTAATACTTTAACAACTTGTACATTTGATGGGTCAACTCCTATTTGTAGAATCAATTCTTCTAAGGCCTTCATCCTTAGATCTTTTGCATATAAGGAGCCTTTGTCAAGTTTCATATGGTCTTGTAGGTTGATAATAGTATTTTGCAAATTTGTTACACTCATGGCCTTTGTCACCACAGTGGAATATAGCATCTCAGAGCTATGTCTATGAAATTCTATCTGATCCAATTCATGCACTTTTTCAATATCTACTTCAAATTCCATCTTTTTGTAATCAGCAACTGTTTTAGGGATTGAATTAGTTGGTTGTAAATAAGACATGATCTTCTTATTTGAAGAGTAATCAAATGCTAAAAGCAACCTGTCTTGATTTCCTGGCTTCTGCTTGAGAAATTGAGAATAAATCTCACTTTTAATTTCCTCATTTCTTTGTTTAATCTGCTTATATCTATCCTTCATATCCAAATCTTTTTCTTCTGCTGTTTGAGAAGAAGAAGTTTCCATATTCACCTATTGCTCAATCATTTGGGTCTGCTTTCCTTTGGATGTTGCTTGTTCTCTTTCAATCTCTGTCAAAGTCTCCTTAGTTATTGTAGTGGCCTCATCATTACTGACCTCTGGTTCATCTTCAACCTCAATAAGCTTTTCTTTGCCTATGGAGCCAAATCTTAGCCTTTTGTTGTAGATGAGTTTGAACTTAGTATCTGAAGTGGTTTCTGCTGTGTAAGCTCCCTCATCTCTGATCCTTTTGTTTGAAGTCTCTGGTTGTTTAGGAGTTACCACAACAAGTGTGGTATCTTTTTTTCCTGTTGGCTATGTATTTGCAGTTAAATCTACCAATGTATTTTCTTCCCATTCTTCCTGATTAGCAAACTTTTCAATATCAGGCTTTGGCTCATGTATAAAAGGAGACAACTTATTTTTAACCCTTATACTGTTTAAAAGACCTTGGGGGTCATAATTCCAAGGGAAACTCACTTGAAATTTCAGCTCTGATAATATTTTTTCTATTTCTTTCTCAGCATCCCTATTATTCACTATGAAAGGGCCAATTTGATTTTTTAGTTTGAACCGGGTCTTCTTTTTAGAAGCCATGAAATGGATAGCATCAACATTCAAAACCTGTCTCAAATACTCTAGAGCAAAGACTCTTATAGTTAAAAACTTAGGTAACTTATATGGAAGCAGACTGGTTCCAAAGATTCTTAATTCAGTCTGCTTCTCAGACAAGTACCAATCTCCCATTTTGCATTCTTTTGACAGTTGTAATATCCTTTTCATCTCTTCACTTACTCTAGGTTGTTTTGATTTATGTAGCAAATTCATAGTTGGCTTGATGAACAAATATGTGAAATCTATGTAACTGTATTCACTTCCTTCTTTTCTCAACAATGATGTCCAAAAGACAACTGATAGAGGTTGGCCCTCTACATTCATTTTCTGCAATGCTATTGGGATGTGATATGATTGTGAGAATAAGAAAAAATGAAATAAATAGGAAGAATACCTAAATACCCCTTCAGTGGGCAACTTTGTCAATTGATAGTGTATGGAATCAACAATAAACCTGGAAAAATTAAAGATCACAGTAGGAGTTTGACCAGGAGACAAGGTAGAAAAAAACCCAAGGATAGACTCATCAATGAACTCATCAGTGAAATAGCCCAATATGAAGGATAACATAGAAATTACATGTCTAGAACCCTCTGGAAACTTGGAAGTGGAATAAGGAAGATTCAGCTTTGAAATATCCACATGAATAGGCATGAAGTTCTGAAAAATCATGAATCTTTTGGGGAAATCTAACCCCAAATATAATTGAGTCAATGCTTCGATGGATAAGGGGACTGCCCTAGGGTCAAACTATAACTGTAACATTTCATTGATTGATTTGCAGTGATAGAAAAAAGGATTTCCCTCTCATTATTCACAATTGATCTTTGGTTTGGGACATAATACTTCTGGCACAGTATTATCAAGTCCTGACTAGGGTGTGTTAATGGGATTACATAGTTGGATAGATTTGTATCCCAGAGAGGCATTTCTTCTTTGTCTAGGAACTTTTCATGACACCAATTATGAACTTATAATAGATTGAATTCTACTAGAGGGTCTACAATTTTGTAATCCAAATCAATTAAAGGGATAAATTCTTCATTGGACACTAGAGGTTGAAGAGGATTAATAGTCACATTGGTCTTAGCAGTGATAGCAGGAGTAGATTTTGGGGCTTTTACTGCTTCAGACTTGGGAGGTTTGGATCCTCCAGGTTTAGCAGGTTTAGATCCTCCAGCCTTAGGTGTGATTTTCTTATTTGTCATTTTGGGATAACTAAAGCAAGATTATACATTTTTCTATAGTTAATTTGTTGAAACAGAGGGTAATTGAGCAATCTTTGTAGACAAAAATGATGGAAATTGGCAATTCAGTGCTCAATTAGGAACTTTTTAGGACACCGGAAATAGTTTAAGACAGAAAACATAGGTTTTCTGAATGACTGGGGCTTCAAAAAGGGGTTTTGAGGTATTCTGTAGGTTAAAAACCTTTTGAACCATGGAATTTATCTTTTAATGGTCTCTAATTGAGAACTTGACTTAAAACTGAAGCTTTCTGCAAATGGCAATTTCCAGGAAAAAATTACGAGGGTTTGCCCTCTTTTTTCAAGGTTTCAAACAAAATGGAGGGGAAATTTTACTAATTTTATCTCAATTGGTTTGATTGGCGGTTCAAATTATGAAATTGCAGGTCAAATTCGAGAAAATACCTGATTTTCAAATATCTTGATAGCCGAAAAGGGTTTCTACAATTTTGTTGTAAGTTGAAGTTGAGCTCAGATTTGGTGGTTGGATCTGAACAGGTGCTTATCAATCTTGAACTGGGAAATCTATAGTGAAATAAGGTTTAGAACGAGAACTTAGGGCTTCAAAATGTAGTGGGAATCTTTGATAACAATGGGAATATGTATAACCAGTCGAGTACGACAGAATACACATAAAACGTATAACAAAGGTTTTTAATCTTTATTATAAATCTTTGAAAATTGTCATAAATGCGAGTCAAA
This sequence comes from Pinus albicaulis, assembly GCA_034641835.2. Lineage (NCBI taxonomy): Eukaryota > Viridiplantae > Streptophyta > Pinopsida > Pinales > Pinaceae > Pinus > Pinus albicaulis. The sequence goes on along the minus strand of CM076577.1, from coordinate 1,303,412,860 downwards.
TCTTGGGCAGGAGTGGTTTTTCTTTTTGTGAACGCGGAAAACCATCGGTGGTTTTCGTGCTGTGTTTGGGCAGTGAGTGGTATTGGGCAAAATGAATGCGGTCGTATCATATTTGGACACGTCACAGGAGGCGGTAACGAGAAAACTGCCTATTTCACGCTCGTTTTGGTGTTTGGCAATCATTTGGTTTGCGAGCACGAAGATGATCATCAACCGTCGGATCATCGGGACATGAGCGAATGGTGAGGATCGCTGGGAAGTTGCGATCAAAGAAGCATGTGGGACCGGGGTTCTATTGATATGCGCTGGGAATAAAATATAATAAAACCTTTTCATCATATGGGTTATATCCAAAGTCTTATATCAAAAGGTAATGCTCATATGCGAGGTATATGGTTCCAAAGGGTAAAAATGAGTGGTGATATCTATCTATCTATATATATATATATATATCGAAGGTTTATATATATGGTAAAATGCGCGTGAGGCGGGCTAGTATAGGATTTAACCTAGGTCAGGTTTATGAATAACATAAGGCTATTACATATTGGGGAGAAAGCACGGGAAAAGGTTAACCATCTATAGGATTTAAAAATCTTAGTTGCATATTGGTAAAACCATAGGTTAAAAGTTAGGATAAACATGGAATGGGGAATATTTTTTGGACATTTCAACACATAGGATATGTATGAAAGCGCTTTTCTTTATTTTTTATTTTATTATATAGTTTTAGACTTTTTGAAAGGTCTTTAACCATAGGGGGCAGGAATATTTTTATATAGTTAGTTTTATGCCAAAGGGGATATAATATGGGTTTTTTATTTAAACATGTGGATACTTAACTTTGGAAAAAAGGCTTATAATAGTGGTTTTTTTGGGATAATTAAATAAAAGGAGCTATAATAATAGGATAAGGTATTTTTATAAGGAATTAATAAATAAGTTAGAAGTTAATATGACCAAGGACAATGAGAAACACCAAAATATGTTTATATGACTAAGTAAAGTGATAATGTAAAAAGCAAAGCTTTATCATTTATAATTTGACCACTTTGACCTAGAATATAATATTTTTGTAGGGTTTTTATATTTTTATAAATGAAGGAAATTAATCAAAGGGGATTTTCTTTTCCATTAAGTAAAAAGGTCTTTACTTATGAACTTGAAGTGCAAATGGATGAATGTGGGGTAAATGATGAAAATTATGGATTAACATAGGAATTCAACACTTTTAACTTAACAGTCATTGAGCCTTGGGTTCGGTCCCAACAAAAGTCATAGAAATGCTCTTAGCCTCTTTGACTGGAAGTTCAGAATGTAGAATAACTATAGGGGAGGGGAAATTAGTGATTGTTCCCGGTGAAAAGTATTTACATGATTCTCCCACTTCTTTCTACTTACCCAAATTTTAATCTAACATTTTTTCTTCCATTTTGCAGGTGCATTTGAGCTAGCAACCTTGAACATTTTATTCTTTTGAAAGCAATAAAAACTATCTAAATATACCTTATATTATCCAAGGGCTCATATTAAACTGATGAGCTCCTCTTTATTCTTTACCTATCTACTAATAAGTCAAGATTAAACTGTCTGACTAATCTTTATTCACTATCTACAACAATAAAATTGAAACATGACAAGTCAAGATTGAACAGTTCAATTCATCATGGATTATGGCATTTATTGACACTCTTCCATAATCATCAGTAAAAAAGTAAAAAGTAGTGGCATTTGGACTTGCACGCTTTCATGTTTTATTTCTTTTTTCTTTGGGGTATATTATTTTTTCTAAGTCCTTTGATCTTTCTTTTAGGACTCTTACCCTTTTTTTTATTTTCCATTTTTTTATTTTTTTACAAAATATGGGAAAAAAACTTGCAGAAAGCAAGGTATGTACATATTTACAAGACTATCATAAGTCAATTCCAAATTATTAATCCTATACTTATAGGACCCTAACAACGGCTTCACATGGGGATGGCATTTCCTAGTGAAATGTCAAGAACTCTAAGATCAATAGCCTTCCATTTTGACCATGATGATCTTGTAACTGTCTTCTGTTTTCAAAAAAAAATCATACTTATGACATTTTACTCTTCAAAGCTTAGGGCCTTCACTCCAAGCTTCAACTTTGGAAATAAAACATCCAATCCAATCTATAAATTGCAATGGATATTTACAATGATGTAAAAGGAAATTAGGACTAAGAATTAGTTAACTTAGAAGAATAGTAATGTTTGAGCATTCTACCATTCACTGGTCTTTCTAGAATTTCTATTCCATCCAAATTTCTAATAAAAAATGCATTGTTACCTCTGTACCCATAAATGAGATAAGGACCTTTCCATAGAAAGTCAAACTTTCCATGTTTTTCTTTTTCTTCTCTCCTGGAATCCTATTTTAACACTTTATCTCCTATGGCAAAGTCATTTTCTTTAGTTCTTTTATCAAATATTTTCTTGATTTTCTCTTGAATGACTTGAGATTTTTCATATACTTCTTCCTTATTCTGTTGTAGATGAATATTCCGATTTACCCTTCTCTGTATATCATTAAGTTCTACTTGTGATTCTTGGATAATTTTCATTACTGGAACACCTAAAGATGATGGAAAAACTGCATCCATCCCATATACAATCTGGTAAGGAGATGTTCCAATTGACTTCTTGGTAGTAAGTCTATCTTCCCATAAGGCATAGACTAACTTCTTATTCCAAGTTTTCTTATTTTCTTCAAGTATTTTTTTGATGATACTCACAAGGCTTTTATTTGAAGATTCAACTAGGACATTACCCTAAGGGTAATAATCAATAGAGTGGCCTAGGCTAATATGATACTTGTGGAAAAAGGCAATCATTTTCTTAGATTTAAATGCAGTTGCATTATCAGTAATAATTTGTGTGGGAATCCAAATCTAGATAAAATATTGTTTTCTATGAAAGAAATAATGACTGAATCAGTGGATTGTCTAGTTGGAATAGCTTCAATCCACTTGGTGAAATAATCTGTGGCAGTCAATATCCATTTGTGTTGGCTAGAGGATGGAGGGTGATTTTACCCAATGAAGTCTAAATCCCATTATTTAAAAAGCATCTCAGTATAAATAGGTTTGAGGGGTAAAGGTAACAACTTCCTTTTTCCTTCAAAAATCTGACATTTGTGACATGAAGTAACAAATTTTTTCACATCAGCAAATAAGGTAGGCCAGTAGAAACCAGCTCTAAGAATCTTATCTGTTGTACTTTTCTAGTATAAGTGTCCTCCAAAATCACCTGCATGAAATTATCCAAGAATTTTGTTAGCTTCTGATTTTAGTAAACAGTTCAGTAATATCCCACTTTGTTCTTTCCAACAAAGCATTTTATCTAGAATACATTATCTGATTGCTTTCATTTTGATGAATCTAGCTTTAGTTCTAGTTAATCCAGGAGGAGCTTGTAAATTTGTAAGTACAAAGATAATATATGAGTACCATGGTAAGTCTATATAGGCTTCACTTATCAATGGAGTCGCCATCTCTTCCTGGTCATCAATTTGGGCAATAAAATTTATACCCAAAACATTACAATTGGATTCAACCATCAGTCTAGCTAAACCTTGTCCTTTTATGAGCTTGGTTGGTTTAATCTCTATGTCATATTCAAGGATAGTGGAAATCCACTTTCCTCTTCTTCCATCTGGCCCATCCTGTGTTCAAATATCTTTGACTACATAAATAGGGACATAGGCAATAATGTGGGAGTAAAGAATATACACTCTGAAATATTTTATGGCTTTAACCAAAGCTAAAGCTTGCTTTTCCATTATGTTATATCTCAAAGGTGCATCTATAAGGGTTTTACTGAAAAATGCCATATGATGTTCAAAACCTTGGTCATTTTTCTGCAGTGGAACTGCAACTATGATATGTTCTGAGGCAAATGAAAATATTATAAAGTCTTTCTTGAAGTCTCGACTGATTAGGACTGGAGTTTTTGTTAAAGCATGTTTAATGGATTCGAATGATTGTTTTGCTTCAACTGTCCATTTTAAAAGAGAGTCCTTTTTTAACATGTTATTCAGTTCTTTGATGATTTCTGCTAGATTAGAAATAAATCTTCTCAAAAAGTTAATTTTACCTAAAAATGCTTGTAACTCTTTGATGTTCCTAGGTGGGTGAATTTGCAGTATGGCTTCTATTCTTGCAGGATCTATCCTAATACCATCATTTGAAATTATGTGTCCAAGTAGTTTTCCTTCTTCTAGTCCAAAAAGAGTTTTCTTCGGATTTAATGATATACCAAATTTTGTACACTTAATGAAAACTTGTCTCAGATTATCCAAATGATCATTATTTGTCTTAGAAAAAATAGTAATATCATCTAAATAAATAACTAAAAATTCATGTATTTCCTTAGCAAAGGCTATATCCATAGCCCTCTGAAAGGTAGCTCCAACATTTATCAAACCAAAAGGAATTTTCACATATATGAAAGTGCCCCATGGAGTGGTAAAAGTTGTTTTAGGTTGGTCTTCTTTTTGAACAAGTATCTGGTTATATCCTGAAAAACCATCTAATAAAGAAATCCTAGAAGAACCAACTACCCTTTGTAAAATATGGTCCATTTTGGGTAAAGGGTAATTGCCCTTTAAAGACACTTTATTAAGATTCCTGAAATCTACACATAATCTGATCTCACCAGTTTTCTTTTTTGTAGGTACTAAGTTAGAAACCCAATCAGAATATCTGATTGGTGCAATGATTTGGGCATCATACATGTGTTTAACTTCTTTTTCAATCAAAGGTAATAGGACAGGATTGATCCTCCTCAATTTTTGCCTAAATGGTTTCTGATCATCTTTTATAGGAATCTTATGTTGAATTGTGTTTGTATCATATGCTTTTAAATCTTCATAACTCTATGAAAAAACATCTTGATATTCCTTTAAAAGTTCAATGTATTTTTCTTTTTCTTGAGGGGGTAAAGACTTTGATAATTTAATCATTTTTGGTTTTGTTTGTGTCCCAATGTTACATTATTCAATGTCAGACTTGACTGGTTCCATTTTAGGATTTTTAGGCACATCATTGGAATCAAACAAGTCCTCCAAAGGAGTTAAACCCTTAGGTAAAAAGTTATCTTTTAACTTTAACATCTCAATTTCATCTTCAATTATTTCCTCTATATCTACCTTCTCTAAGTTATCTATATCACATTGAGTAAATACAGTGGGTTTGGTAAGTTTATGTGCATCTAAAAATGAAGTGACAACATGCAGAGTTGAATATACTGCTGGAATTATTGTTGTGTGCAATTGAGAAACTGGAGGCTTAATGTGAGATAATAAATGGGCTAATTTAATAGCTTCATCAATGTCTCTAATCAGTGTAAAATTAATCCTTTCTATTTGATTTTGAGATTCAGATTTATCTGATTTTCTTTTTGCTGAAATAATATTCTGTTTTGCTTTCAAGAAAGAAGTAAAAATAGGATCTATTACAGTATCTTTTAAATCAGTTTCAGATTTAATTTTAAACAATGATTGTTCAAACTTGAAATCAAAATCAATATCAGATAATCTCACTAATTATTTGGGTAAAGAATTAGCTTTTCTTCATGGTACTTCAATTTCTAAATTGACAATTTGTTTTTTCTTTTTATGCTTTCCAATCTGTTTTGGGTTATCTACTATAACTGCAGGCTTAGGATCCGAATTAGACCTGGTATAGTAGGTTTTCCTAGAAGCCAGAATCACTGTTTATGAATACCCACAACCTTTTAAAAATAATCTTAAATTATAAAGATAAATGAAAGATCTTCCTTTAAGACTAATTTTAAAACTGGAGATTGGTTAGATCCCCAGTATGGTTGCCAATATGTTATCACCCTAGTAATTTCTAAAGATTGTGGGCTTTTGGTTTTTAGTTTTAAGAAAACTAGGGGTAACCACAAACCTACTTTGGAAATTTAGAATCTAGCCTTCCTAAATTTCAGAGAGGGCTCTCTCTTTATGATTTAACTTTGTTTTTTTGTTTAATGTTTTAGGCTAGTTATGATAGGACAATTGGTTTGGGTTTTGAAATGTTTTGTGGAAAACAAGATTACTTGAAGAAAAATTAAAGAGGGATCTACTAGTCCATTAAGCTATGGAGCCAAAGTATAGCAAGCAGTACTAGAAGGCAAGGCCAAAAGGATGCTAATGTATTCAGGGCAAGGTAGATAACCCTCAGATATTTGGATAGATTGTTTTGATGAAATGGCTTGTTTCGAGATAAAGGGTAATGAAAGATACTTTGATCTGGAAAAAGAGGAAGGAGGCAGAGGTCAAATGGGACTAGGAGCAATTAAGAATTTCTAAATTCGGAAATCAGCAGAAAACATTTAAATGATTAAGTAGTTAAGACAGGGATTTCTTACACTAATCCTGAAATAATTCTCCTAATTAATCATTAAGATTAAACAACATATATGAAATTGTATGTAACATAGAATGGAAACAATGACAAGATAGATGCACTTTAATCTTTAAATTATCGCATGAATCCTGAATTATGAAGTCCAATTGGCTATTTTCCAGACTGCTGCTTTGAAATCAACACATATGAGCCTCCAATGTTCCAGCAAAATGTCTATAATGTTCTTAGCAATTTTATTCGACCCTAAACACTTCACAAACTGAATTATTTATACAATTTTTTATTAAAAATATCCTAGAGAGATCTAGGAATAAATCTAGGAAATAAAAATATCTTTACACATTAAGAGGGACAGTTGCTTAACAACTTTAGCAAGCTGTCCTCTTATCTAGAAAATATAGAACTAGTCTTATCTAGCAAAAACTGTTTGTTTGAATAGCTGCCCATGCTTGCTGGCATTTTGAAAATATATTTTGGAAGATAAATTCACTGATACTCTTTCCACTTATACTCTTTGACCTTGTACTTCATTTCTGATACTCTTTCACGCTGCTTATTTGTCATTTCACTGTTGTAAAAAAGGAAATTACAACAGTCAAAATCAGTTGACTGTTGCTTTTCTTTTTGATACACTTTGACTCTACTCTTTCACCCTGATACTCTTTAAACTGATATTTTGACATTCAACTGCTGTAAAAAGAGACTTCTTAGCAGTAAAAAATTCAAAATCAAATAACTTTTTTATTTGTTTCCTTCTCAAACTGACTGTTTCATTCTGCATTCTCTATCACTATTTTGCTTCTTTGCAGCTACAACAAATCTGTAAATTGCTGCCACTGTTCAACACTTGGTATCTTCATACTTTTCAACTTTCTGTAGTTCTCATTTGCATCAGTGTATTTAGCAAAATTTGGCTTAATTACAAACAAATGTTTGATTTCATTCTGAAGGAAGAATAAATCTTCAATGTATTGGAGAACAACTTTCCCTGTTGGAGATCCCTATGGCAGTTGTTTATTCACCTGTTCTTTGGCATGGTCCCTTATTTTTTTATCATATTCCTTTTGATCCATCAATTTATCATTGAAGACATGGATATATGGAATTCTATCTTGTCTTAGCATAGTATACTTTGCTAAAAACTTGATGATGGAAAAATTCATGGCATCACATTTTTCTTTCAAGTTATTCATCAGGGTTTTCTTTGTCAGTACTTTCTTGATTTGCAATATAGCCTCTGTCCCATCTTGTATCTTCAATTCTTCTAGCTCAGTCCTATTCTTACTGTTTAAGAACATAATTAGCTTTAATGCTTGTGCTAGTTTATCTGCTAATTCTTCGGTTGTCCTTTGTATTTCACCTTGAGCTACTAGAAGGAGGTCTCTCTGTTCATATATTATTTGAATTGATGGCCACTGAATATGTATAGCCTCGATAATATTGGTCCATAGGTGATTTATTATATAATAAATATGTGTAGTGAAACTTAAAACCTTCTGACAGCTTTTGACTTGCTCTTCAAGTCTTTTAGCTTTTTCTTCATAATTGTTGGCATTAATCAATGCTGCTTTATTGGATACCTCCATATTCTGAATCTTTTTCTTCAAACTGTTAATTTCATTGGTTTTCAATGTCATTTCTTCCATTTCTTTGACAATCTACCCTGCATCATTATTCTGCTGCACTTGTGATGTTGAGGATTCTTTTTGGGAGGTAGTAGCTGATTGCACTGACACTGTAGTTGCCAGTGGCTCTTTGGGTGCTAACTTTTCCCCTAGTGTAGAAGGAACATCAACAGTAATAATAGGTATGACTGTAGGAATAATGGAAGTATCAGTTTCCTTCACTGTTTCTTTTTCTTTCATCAGTATATCCAATTGACTTTCCATATCCTTGATTTGGGCAGTTAGCTTTATGATCAACTGCATCATATCATCTTTTTCCTTTTGTTCTTGAAGTATCTCCTTACTCTGTGGGTGCTCACTTTGAGGAAGTTTCAAATATTTCCTTAAAGCAACAATATCATCATTTTTCTTCTTTATTAATACTTCAGCAGCTTGTACATTTGATGGGTCAACTCCTATTTGTAGAATCAAATCTTCTAAGGCCTTGATCCTTAGATATTTTGCATATAAGGAGATTTTTTCAAGTTTCATCTGGTCTTGCAGGTTGATAATATTATTTTGCAAATTTGTTACACTCATGGCATTTGTCACCACAATGGAATATAGCATCTTAGAGATATGTCTGTGAAATTCTATCTGATCCAATTCATGCACTTTTTTAGTATCTACTTCAAATTCCATATTGTTGTAATCAACAATTGTTTTAGGGATTGAAGTAGTTGGTTGTAAATAGGACATGATCATCTTATTTGAAGAGTAATCAAATGCTGAAAGCAACCTGTCTCGATTTCCTGGCTTCTTCTTGAGAAATTGAGAATAAATCTCACTTTTAATTTTCTCATTTCTTTGTTTAATCTACTTATATCTATCCTTGATATCCAAATCTTTTTCTTTTGTTGTTTGAGAAGAAGAAGTTTCCATATTCACCTGTTGCTCAATCATTTGGGTCTCCTTTCCTTTGGATGTTGCTTGTCCTCTTTCAATCTCTATCAAAGTCTCCTTAATTATTATAGTGACCTCATCATTACTAACCTCTGGTTCATCTTCAACCTCAATAAGCTTTTCTTTGCCTATGGAGCCAAATCTTAGCCTTTTGTTGTAGATGAGTTTGAACTTAGTATCTAAAGTGGTTTCTGCTGTGTAGGCTCCCTCATCTCTGCTCCTTTTGTTTGAAGTCTCTGGCTATTTAGGAGTTACCACAAAAAGTGTGGTATCTTTTTTTCCTACTGGTTGTGTATTTGCAGTTAAATCTACCAATGTATTTTCTTCCCATTCTTTCTGATTAGAAAACTTTTCAATATCAGACTTTGGATCATGTATAAAAGGAGGCAGCTTATTTTTAACACTTATACTGTTTAAAAGACCTTGGGGGTCATAATTCCAAGGGAAACTCAGTTGAAATTTCAGCTATGATAATAATTTTTCTATTTCTTTCTCAGCATCCCTATTATTCACTATGAAAGGGCCAATTTGATTTTTTAGTTTGAACTGGGTCTTCTTTTTAGAAGCCATGAAATGGATAGCATCAAAATTCAAAACCTATCTCAAATACTCTAGAGCAAAGACTCTGATAGTTAAAAACTTAGGTAACTTATATGGAAGCAGATTGGTTCCAAAGATTCTTAATTCAGTGTGCTTCTCATACAAGTACCAATCTCTCATTTTGAATTCTTCTGACAGTTGTAACATCCTTTTCATCTCTTCACTTACTCTAGGTTGTTCTAATTTATGTAGAAAATTCATAGCTGGCCTGATGAACAAATCTGTGAAATCTGTGTAACTGTATTCACTTCCTTCTTTTCTCAACAATGATGTCCAAAAGACAACTGATAGAGGTTGGCCCTCTACATTCATTTTCTGCAATGCTATTGGGAAGTGATCTGATTATGAGAATAAGAACAAATGAAATAAATAGAAAGAATACCTAAATACCCCTTCAGTGGGCAACTTTTTCAATTGATGGTGTATGGAATCAGCAATAAACCTGGAAAAATCAAATATCATAGCAGGAGGTTGACTAGGAGACAAGGAAGACAAAACCCCAAGGATAGACTCATCAGTGAACTCATCAGTGAAATAGACCAATATGAAGGATAACATAGAAATTACATGCCTAGAACCCTCTAGAAACTTGGAAGTGGAATAAGTAGGATTCAGCTTTGGAATATCCACATGACTAGGCATGAAGTTCTGAAAAATAATGAATCTTTTGGGGAAATATAACCCCAAATATAATTGATTTAATGCTTCAATGGATAAGGGGACTAGCCTAGGGTCAAACTGTAGCTACAACATTTCATTGATTGATTCTACAGTGATAGAAAAAAGGATTTCCCTGTCATTATTCACAATTGATCTTTGGTCTGGGACATAATACTTGTGGCACAGTCTTATCAAGTCTTGACTAGGGTGTGTTAATGGGATTACATACTTGGGTATATTTGTATCCCAGAGAGGCATTTCTTCTTTGTCTAGGAACTTTTCATGACACCAATTATGAACTTCTAATAGATTGAATTCTACTAGAGGGTCTACAATTTTGCAATCCAAGTCAATTAAAGGGATAACTTCTTCATTGGACACCGGAGGTTGAAGACGATTAACAATCATAGTGGTCTTAGCAGTGATAGCAGGAGTAGATTTTGGGGCTTTTACTGCTTCAGACTTGGGAGGTTTGGATCCTCTAGGTTTAGCAGGTTTAGATCCTCCAGCCTTAGTTGTGATTTGCTTTTTTGTCATTTTGGGATAACTAAAGCAAGATTATACAGTTTGCTATAGTTAATTTGTTGAAATAGAGGGTAATTGAGCAGTCTTTGTAGGCAAAAATGATGGCAATTGGCAATTCAGTGCTCAATTAGGAACTTTTTAGGACACAGGAAATAGTTTGAGACAGGAAACGCAGGTTTTCTGAATGACTAAGGCTTCAAACAGGGGTTTTGAGGTATTTTGTAGGTTAAAAACCTTTTGAACCATGGAATTTATATTTCAATGGTCTCTGACTGAGAATTTGACTTAAAACTGAAACTTTCTGCAAATGAAAATTTCTGGGAAAAAAATGCAAGGGTTTGCCCTCCTTTTTCAAGGTTTCAGACAAAATGGATGGGAAATTTTACTAATTTTATCTCAATTGGTTTGATTGGCGGTTCAAATTATGAAATTGAAGGTCATATTCATGAAAATACTTGATTTGCAGGTATCTTGATAGGTGAAAAGGGTTTCTGCAATTTTGTTGTAAGTCGAAGTTGAGCTCAGATTTGGTGGTTGGATTCGAATAGGTGCTTATCAATATTGAACTGGGAAATCTATGGTGAAATAAGGTTTAGAATAGGAACTCAGGGCTTCAAAATGCAGTGGGAAGCTTTGATAACAGCGGCAATATGTATAACCAGTCAGGTGCGACAGAATACACATAAAACATATAACAAAGGTTTTTAATCTTTATTATAAATCTTTGAAATTTGTCATAAATGCGAGTCAAATCTCGGGCGGGAGTGGTTTTTCTTTTTGTGAACGCGGAAAACCATTAGTGGGTTTCGCGTTGTGTTTGGGCAGTAAGTGGTATTGGGCAAAATGAATGCGATCGTATCATATTTGGACACGTCATAGGAGGCGATAATGAGAAAACTACCTATTTCGCGCTTGTTTTGGTGTTTGGCAGTCGTTTGGTTTGCGAGCGCGAAGATGATCGTCAACCTTCGGATCATCGGGACATGAGCAAATGGTGAGGATCGCTGGGAAGTTGTGGTCAAAGAAGCATGTGGGACCGAGGTTGTATTGATATGCGCTGAGATTAAAATATAATAAAACCTTTTCATCATACGGGTTATATCCAAAGTCTTATATCAAAGGGTAATGCTCATATGCAGGGTATATGGTTCCAAAGGGTAAAAATGAGTGGTGATATATATATATATATATATATATATATATATATATATATATATATATATATATATATATATATATATATATATATATCGAAGGTTTATATATATGGTAATATGCACGTGAGGGGGGGTAGTAGGATTTAACCTAGGTCAGGTTTATGAATAGCATAAGGCTATTACGTATCGGGGAGAAAGAACGGGAAAAGGTTAACCATTTATAGGATTTAAAAATCTTAGTTGCATATTGGTAAAACCATAGGTTAAAATTTAGGATAAAAATGGAATGGGGAATATTTTTTGGACATTTCAACACATAGGATATGTATGAAAGCGCTTTTCTTTATTTTTTATTTTATTATATAGTTTTAGACTTTTTGAAAGGTCTTTAACCATAGGGGGCGGGAATATTTGTATATAGTTAGTTTTATGCCAAAGGGGATATAATTTTGGTTTTTTATTTAAACATGTGGATAATTAACTTTGGCGAAAAAGCTTATAATAGTGGTTTTTTTTGGGATAATTAAATAAAAGGAGTTATAATAATAGGATAAGGTATTTTTATAAGGAATTAATAAATAAGTTAGAAGTTAATATGACCAAGGACAATGAGAAACACCAAAATATATTTATATGACTAAGTAAAGTGATAATGTAAAAAGCAAAGCTTTGTCATTTATAATTTGACCACTTTGATCTAGAATATAATATTTTTGGAGGGTTTTTATGTTTTTATGAATGAAGGAAATTAATCAGAGGGGATTTTGTTTTTCATTAAGTAAAAATGTCTTTACTTATGAAATTGAAGTGCAAATGAATGAATGTGGGGTAAATGATGACAATTAGGGATTAACATAAAAATTCAGCACATTTAACTTAACATTCATTGAGTCTTAGGTCCGATCCCAATAGAAGTTAGAGAAATTCTTTGAGCCTCTTTGACTGGAAGTTTAGAATGTAGAATAACTATAGGGGAGGGTAAATTAGTGATTTTTCCCAGTGAAAAGTATCTACATGATTCTCCGACTTCTTTCTACTTACCCAAATTTTAATCTAACATTTTTTCTTCCATTTTGCAGGTGCATTTGAGCTAGCAACCTTGAACATTTTATCTTTTTGAAAGCAATAAAAACTATCTAAATCTACCTTATATCATCCGAGGGCTCAGATTAAACTAATGAGCTCCTCTTTATTCTTTACCTATCTACTGATTAGTCAGGATTAAACCATCTGACTAATATTTATTCACTATCTACAACAATAAAATTGAAACATGACAGGTTAATATTGAACAGTTCAACTCATCATGGATTATGGCATTTATTGACACTTTGCCATAATCATTAGTAACAAAGTAAAAAGTAGTGGCATTTGGACTTGCACACTTTCATGTTTTATTTATTTTTTCTTTGGGGTATATTATTTTTTCTAAGTCCTTTGATCTTTATTTTAGGACTTTTACCCTCTTTTTGATTTTCTATTTTTTTATTCTTTTACAAAATATGGGAAAACAACTTGCAGAAAGCAAGGTATGTACATATTTACAAGACTAACATAAGTCAATTCCAAATTATGAATCCTATACTTATAGGACCCTAATAGTTGGCCTGATGCCAAATATGTGAAAATATGCCCAGGATCCCTCCTTGCTGATCCTCCAATGGATAGGCTACCTCTCCATTGGAAAACAAGCCCATAAATGGCTCTATGTGATCCTCCTTTGCTGCACCCTGCAACACAACCCAGCTCTAAATAGAAACTGTGTTGTAGCTGAAGGAGGTAGCTTGGCAAGAATGCCAGAATGAGGAAATGCAGCTCAAAGAACCTCTCCTTCCCTGAGAATGAGGTAGGGATTCCCGATCAGGAACACCCTTGTGCTAAACAGCACAGCAACCCTGCTAAACATCAAGAGGAAGCAAAAGTCTAAACAAGCCAATAGAAAAATAATAATAAAAAACATGAATAACAATGGCTGCCATCCCCTCAATATATAGCATGTGAGCCTACTCACTTTGTGTCCCATCCATTCTTACCACCAAGCTCATGCAAGTTTTCCTCCACTAAAACTGTGCTATCTCATCATAAAGATCACTCCTCCATGACAACGTCGTTGATTTGGTCAAAGTTGACTGAATCAACATGATCCAATCCTTGTTCACACACAAAGATTCTTAATCCATCTGCTTATTCTTCCTCCTTTCACATTAGGAGTGTTATTATTCCTTCTAAAGGGGTTTTATGGGCCTCTCCCCCTTTTATTCACCTACCTAGTGATAAAACAAACTATAATATTCAATTTAGATGAAGGCTAAATTTTGGAATATTACAGTCCTCCCCTCCAAAATGTTGCTTGTCCTCAAGCAACTGTAAAGGTGGAGAAAAATTCTCCTCTCCTCCTCTTGTAGCCTCCTCATCAAATAGTCTCCACCACTGCTCAACACAATCTACAATAAATCTTCCCTCCAGTGGTTCCTCCCAAGTATACAAACCCAAATGGCTCACATCATAAAAAGGTGGAAGGTGTAAGTGGAAACCTTATTGTAGTCCAATGGCCTCCTCAACATAGGAATGATGATAAACATAGGGAATCTCATTCCCAATGAGAGTCTCCCATACCCCTGCTATCATCCAAATGAAATGAGCCATTCTAGGTAGCTCATCAAAGAGATTCTCAGCCCCTGGTTTATGCAATGTGTTGGGGCTGCATGGAGAGTTTAGATTTTTCCATCCAAGTTGTTTCTCTCTCCATTTATGGTAAGTATGGGGTTGTTGCTGATCTTGGGCTGAAATTTCATGGCCTCCAAGAATGGCCCAAGTTACCCCACCAAACAAATCAGCCATGAAGTGTCTCCTCCAAGAACTCAAGTTATCCAAATGGCTCCTCCCACATGAAGAAAAGAGATGTAGTGTGGCAATCATGGTTTTCCCATTGTTTCTCCTGAAACATGCAACATGTATAGTAGGGGGAATCATACTCCCAATGGGCACCCTCAACTCATGTGCTACTCTCCCAACAAAGCTTCCCATAAACATAAGAACATCTCCAACATATGGAAGCAAAAACCAATGAAAGCAAGTTTCCATACGAAAACCGGGAGGTGGATCATAGTTCCACATATGGAACCAGCATAATGCATCCCTTGCCTGCCTCAAAAAAATTAATAACAAGTGCCTTTCCAGCCACTTGTTTGCTGCCACAATCATCCTACAAGATAGGATCATGAAAGTAAAATGTGGTGCCAATGGTGCACACCAAGAATCGTGTGGCTTCCCCCACAAACCACCAATAGAATAGCCAACCTAAATGCTGCAATTGGCCTTAAGTACATCATAACATAATGTGCAAGAAGGGATAATCCTCCTCGGTACAACATGCTGCTCATATAAGGTAAATAAGTACAAATCATAATGAAAAATTGTATCTTCTCTACCATGTACTTTGGTCCTTGAGCTGAAAAGGCTCAACTGAAAATTCTCCCTCACTTTCAATGAGTAGGGAAGTGGTTGTGACAACCTCTCCATCACCATCCAGGCTATGCATCTCTCGTCATGCTGATATAAATCTTGTTGAATTCCCTTCCAAGTGAACTCATCCATCAAGGAATGATATGCATCAAAGTGCATGGAAAGAAAGTCCATATGTGCTACATGTAGTAGCTTCCTCTTGAGCTCATAAACTATAGTCAAGAAGACTCTACCATAATAATAGATGACCTCATCAACCACCATATATCTATCATCTCCCTTTGGGTCATCAAGAATCATGCAAGCACCAAGATCCTTGGAGTACTCTACCAAGAGTTGAGACCTCCAATATGGATCAATCCTCCTAAGAGACAATGCTGGAGATCTGAAATGTGAAGCTCCCCACATGCTGCTGTCTTCTCCTTTGAAATCCCTCATGTCAAATTCATCCTCCAAAGTGATGCCATGCCCATCATGCAGCTGCTCATGCTCAAATAGAAGTGGTGACCTTTGGAAGTTGGCCTCCCATGAGAAGCTCCCATGCAAAAAGAACCTCCTGATCTTGGCCAATGTAAGCATGAGTGACCTCCATTTACTCCAATGTATGGAGGATCCCTTCCTCAATGGAAGTACCCTCTGTTTCTCCAAATCCATGGAGCAGCTCCCTTGCACCATGAAGGTGCCATCCTCCATCACTACAACAACTTCTGTCAGCGTAGTATATGTAGTGAGAGTGGGTAATGTTGAAAATGGGAGCATTATGGGAATTTTGAGGTCTAAAATGGGCCTCCTAAGGAAATTATATAATAATAGTGGAAAGAATCAAATAAGATTTGATGACATCATCAAATTTTAGAGGGAAAAATGAAAAAACTACTTTTTCAACTCATATTTTCAACTTATCTCCCAAAGTTTTTACTCAAATTTTGAGCAGGAGTACTCGTTGGATGCGAAACTTAATTCCTCATCCAAGGAGTACCCATGTTGCACACTTTCGATGGGTCCTACTACACGAAAAATGAGAAATACATGAAAAACGTGATTGTAATCACGTTTTTTTATGTATTTCTCATTTTTCGTGTAGTAAAATGCATCGAAAGTGTGCAACATGGGTACTCCTTGGATGAGGAATTAAATTTCGCATCCAACGAGTACTCCTGTTCAAAATTTGAGTAAAAAATTTGGGAGATAAGTTGAAAATACGAGTTGAAAAAGTAGTTTTATTATTTTATTATTTTTTAATATTTTTGCCTTTTTATTTAAAAAATGGTGAATCATCCCCCATGGTTGACGTCATCATCTTGAATCCTATTGGTTGTTATAAAGTTTATTTTTGTCGTACATTTTTCTTAGGAGGCCCATTTTAGACCTCAAAATTTCCCTAATGAATGTCTCCCTCCTCCTTGAGTCTACCCCAAACTCTCTGCATTAATAGACTCCTCCAAGGTATTCACCCCTCCGAAATCTAAGAGTGGTGAACCAAATGGCAAGATGTCTCTCACCAACTCCAGATTTGGTGGCCTCCGGGGTGGAATGCCCCCATGTAATGAGACATCAAAATCTGAAGTGGACTGTATATATGAGTGGACTGATTTTTTCCTCTCTTCACTGTGCAATACAGTCTCCTTCTTTTGTGTAGAAACCTCCTAAAATATATAAGGGTGAATTCTCATCATCCCTTGATGTTGATCCTTCCTTTCTTCCCCTTCCATCTCACAATCCACAAAAATTGATGCATGTTGCTCCTGAACTGTGTTTTGGTTCCCACATGTTGAATCATTTGGAACTCCTTGCAAAGACACAAGGGCTCCTCTAATGGCAGCAATGGCTCCCATCCCATATCCATGTGGTGATGGATCTCCTCCTGATGGTAAAACATTGTTAGCTCTTCTTTGCTCATCCTCTTCATCAATATTTGAGAATGCCTCATCATCAATGAGAGACCCTTGATCTTGATCTTCTCTTGAAGGAGGAACCTCAATGTCTTCATCTATAGAAGAGGGATCTTCAAGAAGTGGGGATCTTGCCCTTTTTAAGGCATCATGCATGTTTTTATCCCCCTCAATAGAAATATAGAGTGGAGTTGGCAAAATAGATCTCTCCAACTCATGTAAAGGTTTTGAGTTTTGGGTTCAACAAAAGATGTTTCACAATGTTTAATATCAAATATTTTCACTAATTTATTAGTGAAACCAACATAAGTATTTACATTTGCATGATTAAATGAAGCAGAACTACAAAACCAGCAATCATGGGCCATACCTTTGAGGTGTAGCGCTACTACTCTAATGGCCTCCTTTTCTGAAACTTGGTGTAGCTGGAAATAGGAATCTAGCTCCTTCACCCAAGCTTTGGTTGTGCACTTTGCTGATCCATCAAAGTTAGATAGAAAGATTCTACCTCTCTTGCTTCTATTATGGTTGCTAGATCTTCTGTCTTCCTTGAGTTGGAAAATACCTTGGAAGTCCAAGTGCTTTTTGAATCTCCATGATTGAGACTTATACTCCTAAAGATAGTCACTCAAGGTCTCCTCCCTTGGTGCATCTTCTTCCTCCATCCTTCTTGCAGTAAATGTGGGCAATAAACTGCACTGTGGATCTGCATGTGTGGCTGAATGTTCACACCCATCATGTGAATATCTAGGGCTTGCTCCACTTACAAACCCTCTTGGAATTTTTCTACACCTCTCCCCTTTCATCTCCTTGAGATCTTATTTGATATTTTTCACAGTTTGGAAAAGAAGCTGGGAGATCTTCTCTTCCTTCATTTATCCAAATAATGGAGTCATGCCTTTGTTTCTTTTGTACAACTTCTCTCTTCTGTGAGAACAATATTCTCTTTTTAATGGCATAATGTCTTGAATGCATAGGCTGAGCCAAGATTATGCTCTGATACCACTGTAATATTTCAAATTGGAAATAGCAGCAATACAAGGCATAGTAATGTAAAACACAACAAATCTGATCATGACATGAGAGGGATAAATATACAGCCATCATTTTATTAATAGATTAGCAACCATATACAAAAATATCTTGAGGGACAAGCCACTCAAGCAATAAGAACAATCCTCCAATGATTAGAACAATCAACACATGAGTTGCTACAATTGTATAGAATGCCGGAGAGCAGTCATTGTTGGGTGTGGAGCCTGATTTTCATCTTGATTTAGAGATCCTTGTTTTAGCCAGATGTATGCCCCAGGAAAACTGTACACCCTTGCAGTGGGGGGGTGTGGGGCAACTTCTCCCCTCTGCAGGGTTTGAGGAGGCTGACCCCCCGACTAGGGGGTTCGGGGGCCAGTGGTCCCCCGAAGGGGGTTTCGGGGGCAGCACCCCCGAAGCTAAAAACATATGTAAAATTTCCTTGTAAAAGTATAGTAATTTCTAGTCAATATGGGTCATTCATTAGGCAGATGATTTGACGGTAGAAGTTATGTTTAGTTTAGGGTTTTTTGCCCTAGAAGGCAACCCCTCGCTTTGTATGAGGGTATTGTATTGTGGCTATGTATTGTATGAGTATTCTCAGAGCGAGAAACAGATAGGGAGACTGTGAGAGAGAAAAGAGGATATTACAGCGGATCTGATGTAGGTTGTGTCTCTTCATTTTGCTAGATAGTAGAAAGGAAGGACTGGCTGTTCGGGGTAAATGTAGCCCAAACTGGGTGAACCATGTATATGTGTGTCTCTCTAGTTTTATGTGTTTTGTGTGCTTGTGTTTTTTGCATATTTTACATGTTTCATTGCTCTGTAATATGTAATTTTCTAACAACTGGTATCAGATCCTAAGGTCTATTTGGCTAATAAACTCGCAGGAAAGAAGGGTTCCTGGTTTGAGTGGGAGCAATGGTAGAAGATGGTAAGTTTAGGGTCGAGAAATTTAATGGCGAAAACTTCCCACTGTAGAAGATGTAGATGGAATATTATCTATATCAAAAAGATCTGTACCTACCATTGAGCAGAAAAACAAAGAATTTGATGGCTATGACAGACGCAGAATGGGAGATTCTCAATAGAAAGGAACTCAGAACAGTACGGTTATGCCTCGTGGCGTCGGTAGCCTTCAAAACAACAACAGAGGGTTTGATTAAGGCATTGGCGAAACTATATGAAAAACCCTTGGCCTCAAACAAGGTATTTCTCAAGAAACGTTTATTTAATATGAAGGTGTCAGAAGGTGGATCTGTTGCAGACCATCTAAATGATTTTAATACAATTACCAGCCAGTTAAGTTCTGTAGGGGTAAAATTTGATGATGAAGTTAGGGCTCTTTTATTTCTGTGCTCATTGCCAGAAAGTTGGAACGGTTTAGTTATGGCCATTAGTAACTTTGTCTCTGGATCTAGTGCTTTAAAGTTTGATGATGTTTTCGGTGATATCCTTAGCGAGGAAATGCGACGGAAAAGCTCCAGTGAGACATCGGGTATTGCTTTGAGTGCAGAGTCTAGGGGGAGAAGAATGGAAAGAGGAAAGAGCTCAGGATATCGCAGTAAATAAAGGAAAGTCAGATCCAAGTCTAGATTGGGGATAGTGTGCTGGAAATGCGGAAAGAAAGGACACCTAAAGAAAGACTATAGATCTTAGAAGGGAAAAGAGGGAGACGCACAACAAGAAAAAAATCATGAAGAAAATGTAACAGGTGATGTGTCACAAGATGCTTCGATTATTTATTTCAAAAATGTTACTAATTCTTGGGTTTTAGATTCAGGGGCCTCATTCCATGCCACACTTGATAAGAAATATTTTCATGACTATGTTCAAGGAGATTTTGGACAAGTTCGTTTGGGTGATGATAAACCCTATAAAATTGTTGGAATGGGTAAAGTTCTTGTAAAACAATAGAATGGAAACCAATGGCTATTAAAGGAAGTAAGGCATGTTCCAGATCTGAAGAAAAATCTAATTTCAATAGGGCAGTTAGGCGGTGAAGGTTATGTGACAACTTTCACAGACAAAACTTGGAAGGTCACCAAAGGAGCCCTGGTAATAGAAAAAGGCGAAAATATTGGTACATCATATTTATTCAATGGTATTTCTAACTCTGTTAATTCTTTAAATTCCAAAGGAGCAGATGCAGCATTATGGCATCATAGGCTCGGACACATGAGTGAGAAGGAGATGAATATTCTTCACTCAATAAATTTGTTGCTGGGTTTGAAGAATGTTGATTTTGATTTTTGTGAGAATTGTATTTATGGAAAACAGAAGAGAGTCAGATTTCTCAGAGTTGGGAAAGATAAGAAGAGTGAAAAATTAGAGTTTGTGCATACAGATGTATGGGTACCTACTCAGGTATCATCTCTCGGTGGCTCTCATTATTATGTTACTTTTATTGATGATGCAACTAGAAAAACTTGGATTTATTGTATTCAGAATAAATTTGATGTATTTGATATTTTCAAGAAATGGAAAGCTTTGGTTGAGATTGAGACAAGAAAGAAGTTGAAGTGTCTTAGATCAGACGATGGAGGTGAATATTGCAGTAAATAGTTTGATAGGTACTGTTTAGAGCATGGAATTCACAGAGAGAAGAAAGTTCCAAGAACAACACAAGAAAATGGTATGTCAGAAAGAATGAACAGAACAATCATGGAGCGTGCAAGGTGCATGAGATTGCATGCAGGATTTCCTTTACAATTTTGGGCAGATGTTGTAGATACTATTGTTTATCTAATAAACATAGGGCCTTCAAGTTCCTTGGATGGTGGTATTCCAGAGGAAGAATGGACATGTAAAAAGGTAAAATACTCTTTTTTAAAGCCATTTGGCTATGAGGCCTTTGTCCGTATTAATAAATAAAATAGAACAAAGCTTGAGGAAAAATCAAAGAAATGTACCTTTATTGGATATGATGTTAATGATTTTGGTTATTGCTTATATGACTATAAAAATCACAAAATCATTAGGAGCAGAGATGTAATATTCAATGAAAAGGTATTGTATAAGAATCAGTTGTAGGAAAAGAAACAGGAAAAGGAAAATAAAGAATACACAATTCTTGATGAGATGATAGAAAAAGTAAAGGTGCCTAAAAATAATAATAATCAACAGCCACAGCAACAGCAACAGGCACCTCAAACACCTGAAAGTGGTGTCAGAAGATCTACCAGGATAAGTAGACCCCTTGAACGATACTCTCCTTCATTATATTATTTATTTTTGACTGATTCTAGTGAACCCTAATGTTATGAAGAAGCAATGCAGGTTGAAAGCAGGAAGAAGTGGGAGCTAGCCATGGAAGAAGAGATGGACTCCTTAATGCATAACCAGACTTGGGACTTAGTCAGGTTGCCTGTAGGTAAAACTACATTGCAGAATAAATGGGTTTATAGGCTGAAGGAAGAAGATGGAGGAAATTAAAGGTACAAAGTCAGACTTGCGGTGAAGGGGTTTGCACAAAAGAAAGGTATTGATTTTGATGAAATATTTTCTCCTGTTGTTAAGATGACTTCAATCATAACTATTTTAAGTTTTGTAGTAGCAGAAGATTTACATCTTGAACAGTTAGATGTAAAGACAAAATTTCTCCATGGAGATTTGGAGGAAGAGATCTATATGGAGCAACCAGAAGGATATGAGGTCAAAGGGAAAGAAAAATCAGTGTGCAGGTTAAAGAACAACTTGTATGGCTTAAAATAGGCTCCAAGGCATTGGTATCTAAAATCTATGTCTAAACAAGGTTATACTAGATGTCACTCTGATCAGTTTTTTTATATAAAAAAGAAAAATGATGGAAGCTATATTATATTGTTATTGTACGTAGATGACATGCTTGTTGCAGGGTCTAACATGTAGGAAATAAATGTGCTCAAAATAAATTTGGTAAATTCATTTGCAATGAAGGATTTGGGAGCTGCAAAATAAATTCCTGGTATGAGAATAAGTAGAGACAGGAAAAATTGCAAATTAACACTGTCTCAGAATGAGTACATACAAAAGGTGTTGAAAATATTTAATATGTAGAATGCAAAACCAGTTAGTACACCTTTTTCTAGCCATTTCAAACTTAGTAAGGATATGTGCCCCAAGACCAAAGAAGAAATGGACTATATGTCTAATGTTCCATATGCATCAGTAGTTGGAAGCTTAATGTATGCAATGGTCTGCATAAGGCCTGATACTGCACATGCAGTGGGAGTTGTAAGAAGGTACATGAACAATCTAGGAAAATAACATTGGATGGCAGTGAAATGGATTCTTAGATATTTGAGAGGTACCACAAATCAAGCATTATGTTTTGGTGGTTCAAACATTGCTCTACAGGGATACGTTGATGCAGATATGGCAGGTGACAGAGATAACATGAGGAGCACTACAGGATGTGTATTTACTGTAGGTGGAACAACTGTTAGTTGGGTTTCAAAAATCTAAAGTGTTGTTGCACTTTCAACAACAGAAGAAAAGTATGTTGCTTCTACAGAGGCTAGTAAAGAAATGATTTGGTTACAAAGGTTTATGGATGAATTGGGTAAGAATCATGATATGGGCACATTATACAGTGATAGCCAAAGTGCCATTCATCTTGCAAAGAACTCAACATTTCATTCCAGGACTAAACACATACAGCTCAAGTACCATTTCATACGGTCAGTTTTGGAAGATGGACAATTGAAGTTGGAAAAGATACACACTAGCCATAATATGCTAACAAAAGTTGTAACTAGGGAGAAACTGAGAATATGCTCAGTTTCAATTGGTCTTCAAGGATGATGATAAATATGAGAAATAGCCAAGTCCAAAGAGGAGTCATTGTCCAGCAAATGAAGCAGTGGTGGAGTTGCTACAATCAGTCTCCAAGTGGGATATTTTTGGGTGTGGAGCCTGATTTTCATCCTAACTTAGAGATCCTTGTTTTAGCCGGATGTATACCCCAGGAAAACTGTACACCCCTGCAGCAGGGGGGGGGGTGCGGGCGGGACTTGTCCCCCTCGCAGGGTCTAGGGGGGCTGACCCTCCGGCTGGGGGGTCGGGGGCCAGCGGTCCCCCAGCGGGGGTTTCGGGGGCAACGCCCTTGAAGCTAAAAAAATATGTAAAAATTCCTTGTAAAAGAATAGTAATTTCTAGTCAATCTAGGCCGTTCATTAGGTAGATGATCTAACTGTAGAATTTATGTTTAGTTTAGGGTTTTTTGCCCTAGAAGGCAACCCCTTGCTTTGTATGAGGGTATTGTATTGCGGTTGTGTATTGTATGAGTATTCTCAGAGCGAGAAACAGATAGGGAGAATGTGAGAGAGAATAGAGGATATTACAACAGATCTGTTGTAGGTTGTGTCTCTTCATTTTGCTGGATAATAGAAAGGAAGTACTGGCTGTTCGGGGTGGACGTAGCCCAAACTGGGTGAACCGCGTGTATATGTGTCTCTCTGGTTTTATGTGTTTTGTGTGCTTGTGTTTTCCGCATATTTTACGTGTTGCATTGCTTTGTAATATATAATTTTCTAATAGTGATAGCATTGTCTACATCAGTGTAGCTACTTCTATAAAAATACACAAATGGATATGGCTGATAGAAACAAAAGAAATGCCCAAGAAATAATATGTGGGCTCTAATACATGATTTCTAGCCAACCCAAAAAATATTGCTAGAAATACAAAGAAATATACAATGTGACAAATAACCCTGGGGTTGAGATGTCACTACAAACTAGATCTGATATGGAATGAGGCTATGACAGATCTGAAATGGTGATGTCCTCCTCAAATGGTATTTCTAATTAGAAGGTTGATCCCTCTACTCAGAAATAGACCCTCCTGATGAGTTCAATGAACCCTCCCAGCAATTGCCTCCAAAAATAACACAGTTCAGAATTGTGACTGTGCTGTGAGGGATGGTAGATGGTTGGCTTGATGCCAAAGATGTGACAATATCCCCGGGAGCCCTCCTTCCTGATCCTATAATGGATAGGCTACCTCTCCACTGAAAAACAAGCCCATAAATGGCTCTATGTGATCTTCCTTTGCTGCACCCTGCAACACAATCCAGCTCTAAACAGAAACTACGCTATAGCTGAAGGAGGTAGCTTGGCCAGAATGCTAGAATGAGGAAATGTAGCTCAAAGAACCTCTCCTTCCCTAAGGATGAGGTAGGGATTCCCGATCAGGAACACCCTTGTGCTAAACAGCACAAAAAACCTGCTAAACAACAAGAGGAAGCAAAAGTATAAACAAACCAATATCAAAATAATAATAAAAAACATGAATAACAATGGCTGCCATCCCCTCCATATATAGCATGTGAGCCTACTCACATTGGGTCCCATCCATACTTGCCACCAAGCTCATGCAAGTTTTCCTCCACTAAAACTGCGTTGTCTCATCATAAAGATCACTCCTCCATGACAGTGTTGTTGATTTGGTCAAAGTTGACTAAATCAACATGAACCAATCCTTGTTCACACCCAAAGATGCTTAATCCAGTTGCTTATTCTTCCTCCTTTCACATTAGGAGTGTTATTATTCCTTCTAAGGGGGCTTTATGGGCCTCCCCCCCCTTTTATTCACCTACCTAGTGATAAAACAAACTATAATAGTCCATTTAGATGAAGGCTAAATTTTGGAATATTACAAAATTGCTAGGTTTTCACAAGAACAAGAGAGAAATGGATATGCAACCAAAACAAACACAGTCCAGACACCTTAAAGACACTTGTTAGGTCCCTGTAATTTGGTAGATTGGTAATGACCAAATAGACAAGGGTAACATCAAACCAACTTTGGAGTACTAGGACCTAGCCTTCCTGGACTCAGAGAGGGCTCTCTCTATATTTGTATAAAGGGTATGACTTGTTTGTTTTTTAGGATGTTGATTTTAGGCTAGTTATAGTGATAGGGTTTGTTTTTTTTGTTTTGTTTGTTTGGGTAGGTTGTCAAGAAGAACATATAGAGTAAGATAAATTCAAACCATTGGGCTATGGAGTTTGTGAAAGGCTTGAAATTTACAACAATGAATCAAGGGTGTTTCATAGGGAAAGTTAACAAAGCCAAATGGATCTTAATAGCTTAGGTGGATATGAAATGAACATTAAATTGTGAATTTAGTAGGTTTAAAGGGAAATTAAGAATCCTTTAGCATACTAGAACAAGAAAATCCTCTAAGATCACTATGCTTGAGAAAGAACCAAAGTGCAGGGCATAGCATAAACCTCTTTAACCAAACCTAGTAAATAAACTTCAAGAGAACAATCCAGTAATCATAGAGAGAAGTTAAGAATTCTCTAATCATTACTTTCAGACAAAGAGAACATTTAAGATAATCGTTCAGTGAAACCAAAGAGAATTTAAGAATTCTTTAATCAAACTTCAAAGAAGGCCTTTAAAGAAATAGTTCAAGAACAGCCAAAGGACAGGGAAAACCATAGATTTCTTTGGCTAAACTCTACTAGGTAAATTTCAAGACAACAAACTATATTCTCTAATCAAACCTAGTGGAGTTTAGCCAAAGAAATTTATGGTTTTCCCTGTCCTTTGGTTGTTCTTGAATTATTTCTTTAAAGGCCTTCTTTGAAGTTTGATTAAATAATTCTTAAATTCTCTTTAGTTTCACTGAACTATTATCTTAAATGTTCTCTTTGTCTGAAAGTGATGATTAGAGAATTCTTAACTGCTCTCTATGATTACTGGATTGTTGTCTTGAAGTTTATTTACTAGGGTTTGGTTAGAGAGGTTTATGGTGTGCCCTGCACTTTGGTTCTTTCTCAAGCATAGTAATCTTAAAGGCTTTTCTTGTTATAGTATGTTAAATGATTCTTAATTGCCCTTTAAACCTACTAAATTCACAATTTAATGTTCATTTCTGCGCATTTGGCTTTGTTAACATACTATGAGCACCCTTGATTCATTGTTTCAAGCCTTTCCCTATAGACCAATGGTTTGAATTTCTCTTAATCTATCTGTTCTTCTTGACAACCTACCCAACCAAACAAAACAAAAAAAACAAACCCTATCACTATAACTAGCCTAAAATCAACATCCTAAAAAACAAACATGTCATACCCTTTATACAATTATAGAGAAAAGTCCTCTTTGAGTCCAGGAAGGCTAGGTCCTAGGACTCCAAAGTTGGTTTGATGTTACCCTTGTCTATTTGGTCATTTCCAATATGCCAAATTGCAGGGACCTAACAACACCACAAGAGTGGTCCACCATAGACATAAAAAAGTTACAGGGCTTCAAAACTCAAATTTTCAAATTTTCCCATGCATACACGGTTATGATGTATGCAACAAGCATGTATATGCGACCGTAACCAAAGAAACTCGTGTATACACAGGTTATTTTGGAAAATACAGAGGGAATATGTGACTGTGTACATACTAAGTAGTGTGTACAAAAAGGAATAAGGAAAAAAGAAAAATTCAAGCATGATCAAGAGACTAGGACTTCTATCTAGTTGGAAAAAGACTTACTAGACTATAAAAAGTGATAAACCTATTAGGGAACCTACAAGACAGATAAAACAACCCAAAATAGGAATTACACGAATGTAATCCTTAGTGGAGTCGCCGGTTCTGTTTTGGGAAATGTTACCCTAAGGTCTTGGGTTGATAAATCTTCATAGATCAGGGGCATGTCATCACAAGGACTCAATTAACCAACTTCTATGCTTTAAACTAGAAAATAAGGATTGTAGATCTTACATGTTTATCTTTGGGTTGTAGTATATCCCACGGGGTTCAAACTCCCTGCAACTCCTTGTGCTCCAAAACCTACAAACCAACGAAGAACGAGCACAAAAACCTAGTTGTATAGCATATATGTGTTCTAGATGTTAGCAAAAAACATACATAATCTCATATAAATAACACTAAATGAACTATTTAAGATCATTAAGCATGCATAAGAGATATATATGACACATGAACATCAAGAAAAATATGGCACTTCTTTTTATTGATAACATGTATAGTAAATAAATAATGGAGAGAACACCTGAAATCTGCCATGACCTTGAGCAAATCGTCCTCTGGATCCGTCTAGCCCTAGCCTCGCAAAACTTCTTCCAAGAATAGTGCACAATGGATGTCACATAGGATAAAGGTGAACATCTCAAGGAAACAAGGGTTTCCTGAAAATCTGGGAAGTGCAGGAGGCACAGGGGAAATATCAGACTTGGTCAGGGCTATAACAGGGTATAATATCTATAATTCTCTCTCTTCTTCCCCTTAGGCCATTCCCTTGAGGGGTTTTTATACTCCCTCAAATTATTTTTTTCAATTGGGGAACAGTTAGGCCACAAGCTGGGGTAGTTAAGTTATAGGAACAACCGTAAACCTCGCCTCCAAAATAGGGAAATTTAATTTTTTTTAATATTTTAAATATCATACGTGGGTTCACTATGTATGGACCCGTGGGTATACGCGGAAAAGTATGGGCAGAGTCGTGTATGGATTTTGAAATACTGTTTTTTGAGAAATATGACCAAGTCTGAATGGAAGGGCTGCCCAAGGCAAATGAAGTCATCAAGTATATAATGGTGATAAATGATGCTATAAAAAACTTACATGACTCTTTACGTTCCACGTATGTCCTTTGGAATTCCACTTTATAATACATTTTGAAGACAATATACATGGTCCACACTAGTGATGCGACATATGACCACTCATGACATGACATTGCTGACATGGACTGCCTAATGATGTGGCAATTTCAATCCACTACTGCTGCTAAGAGTTGAGTTTCTGCATGAAGGAGTTTTCCTTTTCACCTATGCATTCCTTGGTGATAAGGAGTCTTCAATGATCTCAAATCTTTGATAGTGGTCGTAAACTAGTGTCCCTTCGCTTTATCCTAATCAATAAGCTTGTAAGTTCAGCTGTAAGAGTGTCTTTCAGCATGCTTCCATCCTTCTTCTCCATCTTCATCATCTCTCTATGACATGATAGAGTACATTTTCTTACAATTCACTCATGATAAGATGACATCAATCCAAAAACCCCTAGCTTAAGATGGTTCATTCTAATCCATAAATTGAGCCTGGAACAAGTGACAAGATGGGAAGGGAGGCTTAGTGACTCATCACCTGTTAGAATCAAATCAACGAAATAAATTAAAATGATCAATAATTTACCTTATACCACAATATGGTAAAGTTTCCCATATGCTTCACTTTTGGTGAAGCCCAACATGGTGAAGTAGTTGTCGATCTCGATGTACCAAGCATGAGATGCGTTTTTGAGCCCATATAATGCTCTCTTGAGTTTGCACACATGCGAACCTCTGTCGAAGGTCTCAAATGATTCTGGCTACTCTATGAACACCTCTTCCTAAATCACTTCATTGAGGAAGAATGTATTTACATCCATCTGATGTATCTAACATCCATCTACGCTGAAAGTGCAAGGATATATACGATTGATGAGTACCTTGCAACTAGAGAAAATATATCCTTGTAATAAATTCCGTCCACCTGAGAGAACTCTCTGGCCACAAATCTGGCCTTATTTTTATCAACACTCCCATCTGTTGCGTGCTTCACCTTGTAGATCCACCTTGATCCTACAACTGACTTGCCCTTTGGTCTTGGGAAAACTTCCCATGCACTATTTCTAATAATGGAGTCATACTCCTTAACCGTGGTATCAACCCAAATTGGTTGCTGCATTGCTTCCTTGAAATAGGATGGCTCTATATCTACACTCTTGCCCATAAGATCCATGTAGCTAGTGTACCACTATGGGAACCTTCTCTGCCTACGTTATGATGTGGGTGCTCCCATATTATCTATAGTATCAAGCACTAACATGTCAGTCTCTCTGGTGCGCTTCCTTCCATCTTGGGATGTCTCACCATGAGTGGGTGCTTCCACTCTCTGCACCTCTGCTTGTGGATGCTCCACATCTTGAGGTTCTTCTTTTGGATCCAAGAGCTCCTCAACTGCATGCAACTGAAGCTCCCTCTCAAGGGAAATTCGCGTGGCCTTCTCTTCATCGAAGTTCACATCTCTTCTAACCACTATCATCCTGTGAGATGGAAAGTACACTCAATAGTGTTGAGGTGTATCGGTGTACCCCAAAAATATTCCCAACTCTGTTGTTAGCTCTAGATTTTTCCTGGAATATTTGGTTACATGAAAATAAATTGATGAACCAAAAATTTTAAAGTGCACCACATCTGGTTTCTTACCTAAAAAATCTTTCTCTAGTGTACTCATCCCAAGAATTCGATGAGGACTTCTATTCTGAAATAATACTGTTGTGTTGCATGCTTCAACCCACAAGTGCAATGGTAGGCCTTGATCATGCAATATCGCTTGTGTTGCTCCCACAATAGTTATGTTCTTCCTTTCTGCAACCCAATTCTGCTGTGGGTTATGAAGTGCTATCAATTCCCGTTGAATTCCTTCTAAAGCATAGAAGTTATTGAATTAGTTTGAGAAATATTCTCTAACGTTTTCACTCCTGGGATCCTTCACCTTCTTCCCTGTATCGTTCTCAACAAGTGCTTTGAACTCACAAAATTTTGAGAACGTTTGATCTTTCTTCTACATGAATAATATCTAGCACTTGCGTGAAAAATTATCTACAAAAATCACATAATACTCGTGTTTTGTTGTGGACGATGTCAAGAATGGTCCACACACATCAGAGTGAAGTCTTTCAAGGATCGCCTTCGTTCGACTATCCTTATCATGAAAGGTGGATTTGGTGTACTTACCCAATGTGCACCATTTGCATGTATCTCGCTGCTCAAGTGCACCCTTGGGAATTCCTATAGAAATATGTTGCATGCTATTCAAAGAGCCATGGTGTATATAGCCAAATATTTTATGCCATAACTCATTTATGTCTTGACTCTCCACCTTCTCTGGTTTCATGCTCAAGGCAACACAATATTATACATCCAATTTGTAGAGGTTCGTTACTCAAAACCCAATCTTCTTCACCTTTCTCGTGGCTTTGTGACAAAGGAACACCTTTCCTTTGTTAAATATGACATCATAGCCACAGTCTTCCAACATAGAAACACAAACCAAATTCTTATTTAAACCAAAAACACACATGACATCATTTAATGTGAGAGGATTACTTGACTCTCTCTGAAAGGTAACTGCACCTATGCCGACAACGCTATACTTCCCACCATCTACCATCTCGATGTGGATCTGGAGATCCTTATCCTCCAAGTTACTAAGGAATTATTTGTTTTCGGTCATATGGAATGAACCTCCACTATCCAAGTACCACGCAAAACCCATCACCAGTGACACCATGCATGTGATGAGGGTGAAATCCAACTCAGACTATGAAGAAAGAGCTTCACCTGATGCTCCTCCTGAGGACTTCTTACTGATCTTATTGCGCAAACAATTTGTAGTATAGTGTCTAAGCTCATGACGATGAAAACATTTTACCTTTGATAAGTATTTCTTCTTTCCTGCTTGACTAGAATCTGATTTGAAATCGGACGCCTTCCCTTTCCCTTTCTCCACCTTTTCAACCAAGGAATAGTTCTCCTCATCATTCGTCTTTGATAAGGATCCATCTCTGGTGTTCCTCCGAATCTCTTCTTGTACCAAGTCGGACCACAATCGCTCCCACTCTAGTAGATTCTCCCTCCCATTCTTTGAATCCTAGTCGCTGTGCCAGCTCTTGGGAAGGACTAAAAGTGCTAGGCTCACCAAATCATCTGTAGAAAACCACATAGATTCCACTGATCTTATAATATGATAAAAAAAATACTTGAATCTATTCTAAACATTGTGGAAACAACTTTCGAGCGCACAATCACATGAACAAGAAAGAGAGAAAATTTCAATTGCATAGCACAAAGATGTATCTGGGGAAAGCCTCAACTAAAAACCCCGCTATCTGTACATTTCATTAAGTCAAGAATATGCAAAAGTATAATGTTTCTGTCACGACTGATAGCTTTCTGCACTATCTCTGACTGTCTCACTATGATCCCAACAATTTTGGTCCAATACTTAACCAAAAACGTGCCTCTGGGTTGCTCAACCTTGCTTACACATTCTTGAGGGAATTGAGCCCCTATCAATTAGGAAATTCACAATAATTTATTGTGAAATTCATCTAAGGCATCCTACTAACCTCCTGAATGAACTGTACAATTTTCTGGTAGTACAAGTGGTATCTACTTCCCTTTAACTCCAATCTCAAATGGGTCACTCTTAGAAATGACATGCAACAACTATTTATAGTGAATTATCACTTATGTGATTGATCACTACATGTGAATTAAATAAGATT
Source organism: Pinus albicaulis (assembly GCA_034641835.2). Classification (NCBI taxonomy): domain Eukaryota; kingdom Viridiplantae; phylum Streptophyta; class Pinopsida; order Pinales; family Pinaceae; genus Pinus; species Pinus albicaulis. The sequence goes on along the minus strand of CM076577.1, from coordinate 1,303,381,282 downwards.
TAATTCACTGAACCTCTCACTAGCTCATCCATCAATTAGAACTAGTTAAACTGATTTTAACTCAAATAATTAAGTTAAACAATTACAACTCAAAATAAACTGCAACTAGACCCCCTAAAACTTAGAGTGAACTCTACGTGCCTCTAGTTTGACCCCCAACTCGAATTAACCGAGCTAAATAAGTCTTCCCAAATGAGTTAAATCGCACAAGTTTTCATGTGATCTGGAATTACATTTTACTTCTAATTTAGTTAAGGGAAAATTAAATTAGAAGCCCTTCTTGTTGCCAATTTCAACACTCCCTCACAACAAGAAATGGATTGTCTGCTACTTCGATCTTGCCTCCGTGGAACTCAAATTTTCCTCTTGACAGTGCCTTCATCAAGATGTCTACATCATGCACCTCTGTGGGAATGTACTCTAATGACATAATCTGCCTCTACACACAATCTCTGAGATGGTGATACCTGATATCAGTATGCTTGGACCTGTCATGAAAAATTGGATTAACCGAGATTTTGATGCAACTCTGGTTATTACTGTTATCGCCCAAAAAAATTTCAAACATCATTGTGTCAATTTTTTTTATGATCATGGGTCAAAATAGGGTCTTAGGATTCATTTCTTGAATTTGACGAAAAGGGAGTACTAGATTTTTAGGTTTGAACCTTCCTTAGTGTTAAATAACTTCATTTTAAAGGTTTTTCATGTCAAGCCATTCATCATTTCATCATTCATTTCATTTCCCTAAGTTTTTTCATCAAAACTTCCCAATTAGCCAAAACCTTACTTTCGTAGTGCATCACGTTGAAAAAAGTCACTTTGCGCTATGAAAGTGTTGATAGTTTCGTAGCGCAAACAACAAAACTATGTTTTTTCTGACTTTGAGAAGTCAACTTCAAAGGTGGTTTATGATCCACTGAAAACGAATTTTGGAAATATGAAAGAGTTTTTCTTCATAACTGACCTAACTACAAAAATCTCTCTCAGTGTTTTCAAATTCATTAGAATGTGGCAGAAATTGATAAATTAAAATGTGCTACGAAACTTCTGTTACGAAACTGTCCTATACGTGACTGTTTAGTAGTCAACTTCAAGTTCAGTTTCTGGCCAAATGAAAAAGTATTTTGGAATTATGAAAGAGGTTTGTCTTCATCGCAACTCCAGCTACAAAAAAATCTCTCAATTTTCTCAGAGGTGTTATCAGTTGAGAGATACAAGTATTTCATTGAAGCCCTATTTTCAAAAACAGAGTTTTTCTGTTTCACACATGTTTTTCAAATGCAGTTTCTGGACCACAGGAGATGTGTTTAAAAAACACAAGAGATTTTTTTATTCAAGACATAATGGCCTACAAAAAACTCCTTCAGTTTCACAAAAGACATTAGGGATTAGGAGATATAGGCTCTGTTCCAAGACCTATTTTTCAGGAAAAAAACAGGAAAAATCTACAAGGATGTATTGCAAATGAAGAATGAATGCCTCAAGAAAGTTAGAATGAAGTGGGTTTACAATTTGTATGAATTATAAATACTGAAGAAAGGTTATGTTTTGAGTTTTTGGGCAATATTACTTTTCACTTGGAAATTGTTTTTGACAAAACTGCATACTCAGCAGTTTCGTAGCGCATCTAGTGTAAAAAAACATAAAAGCGCTATGAAACTGCTGTAGCTGCCTTTTCTGCACCTTTTGATCAGTTTTCAAGGGGTTAAAGGATGAGTTAAGAGCTGTAATTGTTATGGAATATGTATTGAAGGATGATTAAAATGTTGCATAAGGAAAGAACCTGTAAGTTTTAACCCTATACAGAAATTATTTGCAAACGAACCTTAAAAATAGAAAATAAAAAATAGCAAGAGCATAAAACATAAAACATATATACACAGAGATTTTCCCCTGGATCCCAAATCAGGACGACCAACTTGATTTTTCATTATATTCCTTTTATTGTTACAACACATATATATACATGTTGAAGCATACATAAACCCCAATCCATTAACCCTGGATTAGAACATAACAGTAGTTCCCTTGACCGGATCTACAAAATACCAGGGGCTGAAAATTATCATGCCCCAAAACCATGTGCAAACCCATACACAAAACCATGGGCGGGTCCGCCCACAGAAAAATAAGGACCAAATTTTTTTTCCTGGGGCATTGCCTCGAACCACGAACAAGGGGGGCTGTCGCCCCCCCTGTGACCCCTCTGCTGCGCCCAGCGAAATGTACAGGGGGGGCTTCTGTCCCCCCTGTGGCCCTCCCACACCTCCATAGTTGTGGAAATAATATAACACATACCCAACATAACCAATTTTTTGAAGAAAAAAGGTTGAAATGGCAGTGCTACAAAGGGCGCTACAAAACTGTTGTGTTTTCGTAGCGCCATAAATTACAGGCTTTTGAACAAGTTTTGCAGTGGTTTTTGGACAACTGGAGGCTAGGGATGAGTGATGAGACATGTTAAGATAATCTCCAATAGCTAAGGAACACGAAATAAAGTTTAAATGATGGTCATAATGCTTAAATAAGGAAAAGAATCTTATGCCTAAAAAACAGGGTTTGGTTTCCTACTTTTGTGGAGGTCAGCAAAGTGGTCATGAAGAGCTGAAGCCTATCATCCAAACTTGACCATGTGTTGATAAACTTGGAAAATGATGTAATTTAATTTAGATAAGGTTGTTATAGATAAGTGATAAGGAGTTTGAGTCCTATTTGTAATAGGACTGTTTAGTAGATTAGGTGTTTTTTTGTCATAAATTTGATGTTTTATGGTTATGCAAGGTGTCAAGAGTTATAAATTCGATGCATATAGCCTAAGATGAGATCATATCATGTTGTAAATGGTCTATTAAAGGCCATTGGGTCGAATTAGAAAAGGGTTTGACATTTTAGCAAAATACTGTGCTTATTGTAATTGACTTGTTTTCGACTAATACAAAGAGTTTCTACTTAACCAACTTGGGATTCAAAAGGAGTTTTGGTGTTTTCCTATTCTATTTGCATCTATTATTATCCTATTATAATGGTGTTTATCTATATTACTCAGAATTCATCTTTAGATGCTCTGACTTCCTATATAAATGAACTGACTGTGTTTTTACAGTTTCATGTGTGTTTATTTCTTGACTAAAACTCTGATATGCCTCAACTTCCATGTTAATTAGATTCATTGGTTTACTAAAAATATTTTGAATCGGTAAACCCAATGTGTACTTTCTGATGTGATTCTAAACCTATATCTATCATTTATCTATTTATTACCCCACATAGAGTTAGTCATCTATATTTTATCCAAATCATTAACCCTTTGAGAGAGCCCTCTTAGGTTGAGGAGGCTAAGCCTCAATCAAAAGTTTGGTTTGAAATAGTTACATGAGATTGATTTTATTAGCAGCCTATTATGTCCAATTTTGTGATAACATTTTGGCGCCGTTGCCGGGGACCGAAGGTGTAAATTTTCACGGGGAAGAACGACAAAGTTTTAGTTCTAAGGTTTGAGAGCAGCAGACACTTAGGCACATATTGGCTATATTCCTGCTCTGGCGACTCCACACATCAAATAATCAATTGGAAGGTGACTCCATTGCTTGAATATAAGTAGCTTGATGAAGTTTCAAGATGAGTTCCATTGCAAGAATAAATGCAAGGTATGCACTTATGAATCGGTCTCAGATCCCTGGTTTTCCAAATCCTATGCCAAAGGTTGAATGGTTAACTGATCTTCCAATATTTAAAGATGAAAAGAAATAAAATTTTTCTCTTCATTTGGTTAGATTCGATATGCATGTACAAATTTTTAAGGTTCAGTTCCCTAAGGATTGTCTCATGAAGATGTTTATGGCCACTTTAGAAGGAAAAGCAGGGTCTTGGTATGAAAGCTTGCCAAATGGTTCATTATATTCTCTTGTTGATTTCCATGTTGCATTTTATGAGATGTATGAAGAATGTCATCCCTCCTTATTGCTAGTCAAAGACTGTTGTAAATGCTCTGTGAGTTTTATTGAATATTTGGAGAATTGTTATGAGCATGATGAGTTCATGGATGAGGAAATTTTAGAGGACCTTCATGACAATCCCTTTCATCACCGAGAAGAAAGGATATCCTCTCTCTTGGATGAAAATGAAACTCATCAGGAGTTTATTTATGATAATCATGTTACATCCTCTGAGTTTGATGAAAAGTTGTAGCAGACTTGTCGGTCTTTTGATCATCAGGAGTATGAGAATCAGTTCAAACAACAAGAGGAAATATTGGAAGATAATTGCTACAATCCTCAGGTAAAGGATGAAGTTTATTATTCATGTCATTTATTGCATCAACCTACATCAAATAATTATGACACTAATGAAGAAGTGGGTGAAAGTTTTTCTTTATCCTTGTCTTCTAATATGAAGTCATTTGAGTGCAAGTCAGAAGTTAAGATTAAATTTGTGGATGAAGTTGCTAAGAATATTGGGAAAGTGTTGTGCTATGCAACAACCCCCCCCCCCCCCCCCCCATTTTTATTTTTAAAATAATTTAGACCTTTGATAAATAGAAATAGGGACCCTTTTTATGAAAGTATTTTTGTCTTTTGATAAAAATCAAATTCCAAAAATAATCAAAGCTTTTTAAATAATAACATCTCTATCGCAAATCGCAATTTCGCACAAATATTTTCTTAAGTTAAAAAAATAAATCAGAGAAATCCCGATTTTGCGATTTCTGATGTGAAATTTCGCAAGTGAAATAATAAATCACATATCGCATATTTACACTGCCAAACTTTAAGCAATCCTTAACAAAACTACAATATTTCGATTTCACGAAATTGCATATCACATAAACAAAAGGAAATACACATCACTAAGAGAAGTTCAAGGGATGCAATGCGATTGATTTGATAGGTTTTAATAGAAGTTTTTACGCAAAATAAATCATGTCAGAAAGTATTAATTATGTTTTATGATCCCAAAAATTATGGATGCATCATGATTAATTAATGATATAACTGTTTTCCATATTTTTCCTTTCAAAACAGATCATTTCAATAGATCTTCCATCATTTGATCATTTACTCTGTCTTTAATAGGGATTTCCTTTCAAAGATATGTCCATACACAAATTTATTCAGAAGCACAACAAACAGATTGTTGCAGAATTCGAACAAACAGGAATGGCACGTATAGTCTCTGATACTGTCTGCATTGCTAATGGGGGAGATACTAAATGGAAATTTATTTACACTATACTTGAATACGAAGAGCCAGAAGTAGTGGAAGTCATGGAAACTTCCAATGATGCAACACCTTCAGACTTGCAATTCAAAGATATTGCATGTTCTTTCCTCCATAGAATAGTAGCGAGAGCTACTCTTCTTCCATATACTGACATGATTCGATGGGTGCTTGATAAATCAATGATAAAAGACAAACAGTTAAGAACCTGCAAGGATGAGATTCTAGGTTCTTTCAGACCTGAAGATCTGAAGATCATGTATAAGTTGCCCAACCCACAATATACCTACAACAGTTAGTTTGTTGCAAAGTTTGTTGAGAAGAACCAAGACTCGTTCAAGGCAACTCAAGGTTGGAGGAAATTAGACAACAAGTTCAAATATGAGAAAACCGGTATGTATCCTATCACGTCATTAGCAAACCCTTATAACTTTGCAGAAGCAATGTTATCCAGATTATATGATTTACCTGATAATACCAAGTTCTCCATAAATTGGCTTCCCCTAATTGACTCCTCTGTTAACTCCCTCATAATGAATTGGGTGACTATCCTTTCAGATAATCTAGTCAAGGAAATTAATGAATATCGCCAAACCAGAACTTCTTCCTCCAAATATGTTCCCCAGTTTTATATGAGTGCATATATTTTTGATGCCATCTATTTTTCTACCAACTTTCTAGTTATGGGATGGAAATGGACCCTTGAAGACCCTACCCCGATACATTTGAGTCATAAAGATATGGGAACATAATTATGCACCACATTTTCATAGGTTGTTCTATGGAGTTGTATTACCACTACACCAATTTATGTATGACACAGTGAGCCCTAGATTCACTAAGGAAGCCCTTTCAGACCTTCAAATGATAGGCAGGAGTTTTATTGAAGAATCATTTTCCTAAATTAGAGATTTTGGAAGCTCCACTCCCCCGCAGTTTCTTCCATTATATGTTTAAGACAAGTTGATGGTAAGAGAAATTGCTTACCAAACAGATGGTAATGGACTCACTAAAGCTTTGAAAGACAGTAAAAAGTCTTTGTGGCCAAGTTTTCCAATTTCATGTGGTTCATTTTCACTCAGTAATTTTAATCACGCATTGAAAGAATGTCAGAATATTGAGTTATTAAAGCTCCCCGTTTTACCCTCCAGACAATTCGACCTAGAAAAGGTTGCTAATAAATTCACTTTGTCAGTCAAACTCAAGCCTATTGTACATACTGATGAAATATTTCAAGATATTTTGCAATCTGTAGGGACTTTTGAATAAATCCTAAATTTTGTCAAATTGAACCTGAATCCAGAAGAAATATAGAGATTCAATGAATTTAGAGCACAGAGACTCAGACGGATTCCACAAGATGTTTTGATTACCAGTTATACTATTAAAGCAATTCAAGAAATCAGAGCAGGACAATTAAATTCACAAAATAAAAGTGAATTAAATAAAATATGTACTTCATTCAGCAATACATTCACAAATACTCCAGAGGCATCATCATCACAGAAGAATACAACATTCTAGACTCCACATCAACAAATAGTTTCAACAAAGGAAATCATTAAAACTCCTGAGCTAATCTCCCAAGAAACAAAAATCATTCCTACAGATCCGACTGATGATATTATCCTCAAGGTGACTGATATTCCCCCACTAGATGTGTTCTATAGCCCTCTTCATAAGGTTGTAGTGAGAAAACAGAGGAAAAGAAGAAGAATTGAAACGCCCCCAGGGAATGAAGTTATGGAAGTAGTATGGAAAGATACTCCATCAAATCCAATTGAAAATTTAACTCGGCTATCTCAATTCGTTGGTGCATACACCACTGTGAAAATTGATAAGGAAACAGAAGTATCTATTTTGATCCAAGAAAAGGATGTCAAAATCATAGAACTACAACAGTAGCTAGATGAAGAAAGAAAGAGTTTAAATCAGAAAGTGGAACAACAACTTCTCAGAGTACAGCAAGAGATGGAAATGTTTAAGATAAGTCATGAAAATGACTTATCTAGAAAAAATTCACTGATTGAATAGTTGAGAGAAGATCTTACCAAATATGAAGGAATTCATAAAAGAAGCATCAGCATTAAGTTCCTTACTCTCAAAACAACAAAATCTGTTTGTTGTACAAATTTCAAACATAAGTCCACATCTAGAAATCAGTGAAAAATTAACAAACACAGTCATTGATCAAAGGATTGATTTCAATGAACTTAATATCAAAATCTCTAATTATATGGAATGGCAAGATACAAAAGAAGGGAAGAAGTCAGATCTCCCAAAGATCAAGGAAACTTTCAAAGATATTCTTTTTACAGACTGGGATGCACGAGTGAAACAAGCAGAATTAGCCATAGCCAGAGCAGCAGGTATATCAAATAATATGGTCAAAATTATTAACCATATATTACACACTTTCGAGCTCATCAGAGAAGAAATTTCAAATCTCTTCCTGAAATCAAAGATTTAGAACAAATTTGGAAAGAAGCTAGTCAACTTAGGGAAGAAACACTTCTACAGCTAAAGAAAACTGTTTGGGAAGCATACTGGCAGCTATTGGTCAAACCACACAGTTAGATCATGACAATGAACTATTTTCTGAACTCCATATAGAGAATACATCTGCTTTTACTGGACGCTATATTTGCTACACAAATGAAGATAGAATCCGGCAAAATTCCACAAGTTCAACTGATGTTCGACATTTGTAAGCAAAAAACACAATTGGCAGTAACTTATCATCCAGCATGATTATTAGTTTGTTTGTTTTCAATTTTTAGCAAATAGATACTAAATATGAGGAAGGTTGTTTGAAACCACCTCATAAGATATTTTGTATAGTCTTTTTGTAGGTAATTAGCATAGTATTTAAACCCTTCTCATGCATTTAGAGAAGGGTCCAGAATTTTATTGATAATATTTGCAAAGAATGCTTAATTGTAAGTAAGTTTGTGGGTGTCTTGATGATATAATGGAACATGACCATTTTAGTTACATATCATTTTGTTGATCACTGTTGATGCGCTTTTGTATTCTTTGAAAGACTTACTGATGTATGAGTTGAATGTGGCCTACTATCATTGATCATATGAATAGGACGGTACACATCTGGTACTATTATCATGTATGCTAGTTCTGTTTTGAATATTAGTGATGAATCCAGCTTTCATGAATGATATACGAAATCAAATTTTTTTATCTGAAATATCAGTTCCACTACTCTACGATATAAAGATAGGAATTAATTTGTTTTTGTATATGATCATCAAATATATGCGATATGTTTCTCATTTTCTTTTGATTAATTGTTTTTTCAAGAGAATCATCTTACAAAGTAATAATTCTATTAAATCTGTGATGATCTTAATAATCATAGATTGAATAGATATCATTTTAGATTGCATCGAAATAGTATTATCCTAGGTTAGATTAAATTAGTTTTAATTTCAAGTTTTTGCATGTTATAATAAATTTGTTTTAATTTTTAGGAATTCTTCATGTAAATCCCTTGAGAGAAACCCAACAATCAAACAAAAACCCAACTCTGGGAAACTGGTCCCATTATATCCAGTCAGAGCCACTATCCCAAACAGAAAAGGAACTATCTTAAGGGTCAGACTGGGTGGTTATCCCCTTTGTTGTTGCCACAGATTTATGATGCCTCAACATTTTTAGTGCTAGAAGGAGGGCCAACTATGAATGGCACATAAATCTAAACCTCAAAATATAAGCCCTCATAAGAGTCGATCTCTCCAAAATCATCCTACAACTTCCCGATCAGATTCTAAATCACCAACTCAGAAATCAGAAATTGTAGAAACCTCCCCCTCATCTCCTCAAATATTTCGTCAATCATCTGCTTCATAATCCACTTCTGAATCTCCTAAATTTCAGTCTTTAATTCAGAAATTAGAAGGAATATCTATTTCTATTGAAAAGCCTGTTAACCCAGAAGCTTTTGAGGAAATTATTACTTCTCTATTTAGAGAAACTAGTATATTAACTAGATCTAGAAGTGAGAAACTTGGAATGCCACCTTTTGAATTTCCAATTGAATCATTTCACAAAAAAGTTCCTATAACCAGATCTAAGTAAGACACAAGTGAAGTTACATCAAATTTCCCTTCAGTTTCTTCTTCACATCCTTAGATTCAATCTCCATCTTCTCAGTCTTCCATTTCCTCTACTCAAACAATCAGTGTTGTTACAAGTAGTACTGTTCCATTTGTAAATTCTTCGTTCATTCCCCCTACTTCTGGATCTACTTCGGTATCTTCACAAACTTCTAATCCAATTATGGCCACTCAACCTTGGATGAATCCTGGTGCTGTATTGATAGCAAATCCAAATCCTCTTCCAGATCATCCAGAAAATTTGTTACCCAAATATAATCCTGATGATGGTCTTCCTAGTGAAGAACACATCAATAATTTTATGTTGGCCATGAATCTTAATGGAGTTGCTCATGAAGATATTGTAGTTATATTTTTTCCCTATACTTTACAAGGATCTGCAGGATCCTGGTATTTTTCACATCCAGCAGGATCTATCATCGATTGGGAAAATTTTGAGCAAGTTTTCCTGGCAAAATTTGGAGATGATGGAAATATTGAATCCTTGATTAACACTCTTTCCAATCTTAAAACAAATTCAGGGGAAAGGATCAAAGATTTCAACTCCATATTTAACAAGTTATCAAACAAAATTCCAACTACTTCCAAACCTGCTATTGATGTACAAATAGAGTGGTATATTTCTTCTTTACCTTCTAATATTGCTATTTTTTTAGATAGGTCTGGTAAAGCTACCCTTTTAGATAACATGAAATAAGCTCTCACTGTACAGAAAATAATTTTAGCAGTAGAAAAACGTTCAGAGATAGAAGACAAGAAATCCAAGAAAGTGACATTTAGTCAAGATTCTGAAAAGAAAGTCTCGAAAGATCCATTTGATCTTGAAGGTCCTAAAAAAGTATTAAAGACTATGTCAAATGATATGATTGAAATAAAGAAACAGGTTGTTGAAACTTCAGTTCCTAAGAAATCATTTCGTCCATTTAAGAAAAACCCTTCTTCAACATCTTAGCCTCCAAATGTGATTTCAAATGCTGAACTTGATCAAGATAATGAATATCCCTCGCCATCTGAAGGAGAATCATAATCTGAGGAAGAAGTTGAACTGAATGGGTTATGGGATTTCATTTTTCCTTCAGAAGAAGAAAGAGAAGCTATGCTTGTATCTACAAGAAGTAAAAATTCTTCTGATTCAACTATATCAAATCAAAAACAGAAAACTCTCCCCACCAAGGAGAAAATTGCTGTAAAAAAATCTAAAACTGTTCAGACAGATTTTATTCCACCAAATCCTAATACAAATTCTAAAACTTTGATAGTTTCAGATACAGTGGAATATAATATAGTTGAAGATATGAAAAAAATCAAAGCAAATATTTCATTACACGAAATGACCAAACTCAAGCAACAACAGAAAATTTCGCTTAGAGAACTCAAGGCAATCCCCGTAGAACCTATACAACCACCAGTTATTGCACAAGCTTCTAAAGATACAGGGAAACCTCCATCATCTGCAAACAAGGTAAATCCCAATGATCTGGTTTTAATTGGTGATAGATCTATTTCACACACTCCTTTAATTTTGACTTATGATATTTTTAACAAAAATGTTCATAATTGTCTTATTGATTCAGGAGCTTCTTCAAACATTATGCCAAGAATAGTATGTACAAAGTTGAACATCACTCATCAAAAACCTCTTGTACACATAGTTCAATTGGATAGAGCAAAAGTAGAAGTCATTGGAGAAATGCTGTCAGTATCCATTAGATTATCATCCAATCCAAAGGCACTACAAGTAATTGATATTTTGGTTGCAGACATCCCTGAATTTTATGGCCTTATTCTAGGTAGAGATTGGTCTAAAAATTTACATGGATATTTTTCTACTGATTGGTCACACGTGTGGCTACCATATAATGGAAAACCAAATCAAATCAGAAATGAACATGAAAAATTTATGAAACATACAGTTACTGAACTAGAAGGAACAAACAAGCTTGTAGCTTTCACTAATAACATTATAGGAAATTATTTAGCTGAATCATTTCTTGGATCATTCAATGCTCAGGTTTCACCTTTTCCAATAAACACTGTTATTTCTCAAAGTGAAAACTTTTCTCAAACAGATGCTTCTAGATGCGTTAATCTTAGCGATCAAATTCCAAAACAGTCTTTATTTTGGACTCTATATTTTGATGGTTCAAAATTAGAAGATGGTGCAGGAGCAAGTTGCATTTTAATCAATCCACAAGGAGAGAAAACAATGCTAGCTTATAGACTTTAATTTCAATGCACTAATAATACCGCCGAATATGAAGCATTGATACAAGGCCTATATAAAGCTATTGGATTAAATGTTAAATATCTGCAAGTATATGGAGATTCTGAAATAATTGTTAGACAAGTCATAAATACAATTCATTGTATTTCTGGACATTTAAAACATTATCAAACTTTAGCTCAAAATCTTACTTCTCATTTTATTGCATTTAATATCTCCACAATTCCTATATTACAAAATGCAAGTGCTGATTTACTTGCTAATGTAGCATCTAGACTTATACCATCTGAATAATTTAGCCCAGATAGATTTTCAATTGAGTTAATTTTTAGGCCTTCCATTCCCAACAATATAACAAATTGGAGAGTATTTAACAATGATGTAGATATACCAGACTTTCTTACATCAGATAAAGCTTATGAAGGTCACATTATAGATGAACATGAACATGATTCACAGATTGAAGATAAACAAAATTCAAATCCAATTCCTAAATCTGTAGTCAAAATGGAATATCTCTATGATTTGAAAGATAGGTTTAAAAAAACTACCAATTAAAAAACACATGGTTTTACTCTAAAATTTGAATTGATTAATCTTGGTACATTAGAAAAACCTCAGAATATAAACTTAGGTCTTGGATTAGAACTTGAAGAAAGGATTTCATTCATTAAGTTATTGAAAACTTATAAAGATATCTTTGCATGGGATTATTCAGACCTTAAAACATATGATACTTCCATAATTCAGCACACTATACCTATGACCTCAAATGATAAGCCTATGCAACAAAAACTTAGAAAAATTCACCCAAATTTAGAATGTCAAATTAAATCTGAGTTGAATAAAATGCTCAAATCCAAAGTCATTTTTCCTGTTAGCCATTCAAAATGGGTGTCAAACATGGTTCCAGTTAGAAAAAAGAATGGAGACATTAGGATTTGGATAGATTTTATAAATTTGAATAAAACTTGCCAAAAAGATAATTTTCCCTTGCCTACCATGGAACAGATATTGTAGGCAGTTGCAAGATTTGAATTTATGTCTTTCCTCGACGGATCTTCAGGATATAATCAGATTATGGTACATACGGATGATAGATTAAAGACAACATTCATGACAAAGTGGGGAATGTTAGCCACCTATAAATTCTGATATGCCCAGTGGTGGCTAAATTTGTTTTCAAGCCTTCAAGAGATATATCTCCTTTGAAAATCTATCATCCTTGAAGTCTCATGTTTGTCCTATCCTGGAGGTTTCATCTTCACTGTTGTTTCCATCTTAAAACCATGTTAATTCACCAAAGAAAGTTGTTCCAAAAGGCCTTTGAAACTGCCTATTTCCACTTTTCCCCCCCATTTTCATAAAGTCTTCTTTCATTTTTCAACCCTCCATTTAGCCTCTAAAGGCCTCAAATCCCCTTCAATCCTTGTGAAACCCCCTTTATGAGGTTTGAAACCTCGTCTTTACCCCTATCGGAACCTCCAAATCCCTCAAAAAACCCTTTTAAATCCTTGAAAATCTTCATTTTCCATTTAGGCCTTAAGCCCCTTTCGGCTTAGCCCTTAGCCCCTTTCTCTGCATATGACCAGGTGCCCAGAACCAGGCACTAAGCCCCATCGCTCATCGCAATCGAATTTTCTTTCCCTAGCCGTTCCTTTACTTTTCTAAACTTCCAATGCGATAAGTGCCTTTTCTTCCGCCTTCGGTCCTTCCACTTTCCACAGAACCACGTCTTTGCCTTATGATTGGCCCCCGCCATCGAAATCGCAAAACATTGATTCCCTTTGTTCTTTTCCCCTTCTCCTCCGATCCTCCAATCTAATCTCAACCGTTGAATCCACAAGAACCGACGATCGAGATTCAATCGTGCTCTGCTCATAAGCCCTTCACCATCACACCCGCCGATTAATCCTGACAGTTGATCTCTCTTCTGATCCAATGGCCAGCATCCCATCGCATTGCACCATGACCTTTTTCTCTAAAGACTCACTTCCGTCGATGCGATGAGTCCATTTCAATCTTCGCTGTCCATTCCTACAGAACTGACGGCTCGCGCATAACCTGACCACCACCCCGCTGTCTCCTTCATGACAAAAGAACATGTCACTTACCTGGCCCACCAATTCCTCCGCCCGCATCTCTGTGCCTATCGCACGCAACCTGCACCGTTCGATCAACACCTCAAGATCTGATGACTAACACTCCATATCGCAAAATTTTTATGCCCAAGGATTGGCGTTTCAAAATTTTTCGAAATATGCAGTTTTAAGAATCCACGTGTCAAGCAATGTATGGAATCACATTCCATCCACGCAAAAATGCCTCCCCCCATTTCATTTTGCGAAAACCACCCCCATTTTTCCACCATACTGCTACCCTCCGCAACGTCACTCCCGATTAATCCTAGCCTTCGATCTCTGAGATCGCACGGTCCATGTTATTTCACGAACTCATTCATTTTCTCTCCATCTCTCTCTCTCTCCCAAAACACTCACTAAAAGATCTCCACCGTAGATCGTCCTGATCTAATGGTCCACGTCCCTTATCGCACCAAAACCTCCATTGGACCTGGTCAATTGTTCTGCTAGGGTTTTCCTCCATTTTTCCACTGCATTCACCACCTCCTCACTGCTCCTCTGCCCTGCCTAAGCCTTCTATAAGCAGTTTTAAACCCCCACGCAGGATTTCATAACGTGTTTATCGTGTGTATTGTAGGTTAGTGGAGAATAATTCATAAGGCTCCCCATAGTCACACAATGGTGACACAAGTTTCAGGGTGACGACCTTGTGACTTGATCAATGCAGAAGGGAGACTAGCAGGGACAATTTCTATGTCTCGAATGGTGAGTCATGAACACTGTTTGAGCAATCAGACCCTCCATCTCAACAAAACCCACCACCTATACACAAAAACTCAGAAATATGAGGATCACATATCCAGTGGCAGAAGGCAAGGCATAGAAGATTAATAAAACCTTTGATGGCATCAATATAGAAGCAGTCTGAGAAATCAGCAAAGATAAAGCATAATAAAAGCTAAACATTTTGAAGTACAAAGAGACAGAGAAGTTATTAGTGCAGAATGTTGACTAACACAAACATAGCCCATCTCCATGCTCAAAGGCCTGCCAAGCAGTTATTACACCAAAGAAGCTACTACAAACTGTCAGAAGCAGTTATTTAGAAGTATGGGGGTCCTAAAGGCCCATTCTTCCACTTAACTCACACCAGAGGAGATAACAGTACCACTGCAGATAGTATGTATCCCAAAAGACACTGTGGGGTGATTTCTGTCATGTCAAACGAACCTCATCAAGCAACTAGGACACCAAGTCTATCTAAGATTTAATGTTATGTTTATGACACAGAATGGAGCATTCGAATGCCCTCTCCTATATCTGATGATCATTAAAACCTTCCTCACCTACTTCTCCCATTTTCTTTATAAAGACTCTTTAAAGTCTCATTGTAAAGGGTTTGCATTTGGTGATTTCTAAAGTAGTACATAGATTGCTGCTTTGAAGAAGCATTGGTGTTCTGAAGGAGTGTGGAAGTCCCTATTTTTTCTATTGATGACGGAGGCTAGACCTTTGGATCCCTGAGCCTGGTTTTGGTGAAGTAATCTCTTATTGTTAATGTTGTTTCCCGTTTATCACTTTGTTCCATTATGCTTTGACTTACAGTAGGATAAAAAGTTTAGGCAGAGAAATGTATCTTAGAAGCACCTCTGACCTGTTTATCCTTCACTGTTTATATGTTTTCTGCTACTGAACATGACAGGGTAGTCTAACAGCTCTCTTGAATATTCAGTTTGTTTTATTTTGGAAATGGTTAATTCAGTTGTGCTAAAGACTGTTTAGGTGTTCCCTCTTTCTTTGCCACTAAATGTTGTATCTGAAATCTCCCTTTGATTATTAATGCTTGCAGTTTGACAGAGACGCTTGTTTCAATAATACCCTCTGTTCATTATTGTAATTATTGTGTTAAAGGTCCCTATAATTGCAGTCCTAGATGTCTAAGGCGTTCCCTCTTCTTTGAATGCAATTGTATGTCTTTGTTGATTAAGCTCTCAACATTGAACTTATAGGAGGAAATAGGGCGTTCCCCGAATCCTATAATTCATTAAGAGGGTTTTAGTTTGCATTTCTCCTTTTCTTTGAGGATTTATGTTGATTAAGTCCAAAACAATGAGCTTACTGGAGGAAATAGGGCGTTCCCCAAATCCTTTAAGTCATTGTGAGAGGGTTTAGTCTGCATTTCTTCTCTTCTTTGAGTGTTTACGTTGATTAAGTCCATAATAGTGAGCTTAATGGAGGAAATATGGCGTTCCTCGAATCCTTTAAGTCATTGTGAGAGGGTTTAGTTTGCATTTCACTCTTAGTCCTTAATGTTCATCCCATTTCACCTATATTATTTAATAGATCCTTGACCGAGTTAGATTTTCCCTTTGGTTTCCCTTCCTTCTCAATCAGAATTATTTGGACTTTCACATGACTCCATTGTCTAATGGCTTGTAGATTCTCATGCTCTATCTATACTGCATGAAACATATTTGTCCAACCAAACAAAAAAAACAACCCTGCACTTCATAACTAGCCTAAAACCAATTTCTAAACCATTCAAGACACATCCTTATAAACATATTGACAGATCCCTCTCTGAGACTAGGAGGGCTAGATCCTAGAGCTCTATGTTGAATTCTTAGTTAAACTGAGAGGGGAGGGGGGGGGGGGGGTGAATTAGTTTAACACATACATGGAATTTTAAAACTTTTCTCTTAAAACGTATTTACACCTTCACTTCATGATCAACTTAATATGTGAGCAATCTTTATTAGTGAGTAGCAAGTATCAAACAGATTTGTTAATGTAATAGTAGTCTTAATATGTGAGCAACAAGTATTAAGCAGATTAGATAAACCACATCAACACATAGACATCATGCACAAAGACACCAGATATAAGTGGAAACTCATAAAGGGAGAAAACCACATTTTATTATTGTTGTGATGCAAAGGCAAGCTCCAACTCCCTCTCACCACTGATTTTCTGTAGGCACCAACCTATAGGAGGCTCCTACCTCAATTTTGCAAGCTACAACTTGCAAGGAAGCTCCAACTCCCTTCAATTTTCTGCAGGCACCAACCTACAGGAGGCTCCAACCTCATTCAACTACAAATGACAGCTATCAAGCTTCAACTTGATAGGGAAGCTCCAACTTCCTCAATTTATCAACCGGAATGTTTGTTGATTTACCTCAGATATCAGCTCTGTTATGTAGCATCTCTTTCTGCTCTTGTTTTCTTTATCTTCTCTGCCTCAATCTTCTATACTTTGTATTCTCTATATTTACTCTCTCTCTCACCTCTTGCAGATTTCTTATTTTCTTCAACTCTTTTCAATTCTGCTACACACTCTGATCTTCTCTCATTCTATTTCATCAACGTTCTCCCCTTGGATATTACCCTGTTTTATACAAAATAGCTTCATGGTTGTTTTTATTCTACTGGGAATTCGAAATGGACAGCCATGTCTCTTTGCCTTCTGCCTTCTCATCTCTTTTATCTGCTCATTCAGAAAATATAACTGTAGGTACCAATTTAACATTACAGTGGGATATTTTTTCTCTTCCGGAGACTTGCCAATGCATCACAACAATATAAATTAAAATCATTTACATTCAATTACAATGAAAACTCCAGCTCACTCATTCAGCCTCTTGGCTCGCTGTGCATTTGTCTTTTCTTTGACTGTCTTTGTCCCTTTCGGCTCTATTTGTTTCCTTATTCACTGTCACAGGGTAACGACCATCTGTCATACATATGTAACTGTGCTTTTTATATCAAGCCAATTGATTCTCAGCACAATAAAAAGACGTTTTGATATGTGCACTGCCGTGGTGTAACAACTGTGTATCTGTAACAGTGCCTTTTATATATAACACAACTTCAGCTCTCGGCATAATAGTAATATCCTGTTTAACATATAAAATGCCCTTTAGAGCCCACCATCCGAACTTTGTTTTGTGCTCCGATGCGATGAGTCTCCTCCGATGATTTCTGATTGCGATTACACCCTTTGCGATTGCTCCGATGTGATTGATCACAATCGCAAACTTCATTGGTATGTTCCACTGCTCAGCCTTCGTGCTGATGTGATGGCCCCACACTGCATATATATATATATATATATATATATATATATATATATATATATATGTTCTCCAACGGAATGTAAAGACCCATGAATTCACTTTAGCGAATGCCCAGCACGCACCTCATTTTCTATAAGTTTCGACTTTAGCACAATATATAAATATATCACCATGAATGCATATTCCCCGAGTCAAGCGTTATAAACATTAATATAAGGGGTCGATTCCATTTAATCAATAGAATATCATCTATCCGGGCCCACTTGCCACGCTTTCCGATGCTATACGTTACTCCTTGACTTCTTTCGATTGCGATTGATCACAATTGCAATTTCCATTTGAATGTATCAACATTCCAATGCTCCGATGCTCCGATTTTGATGATTCATTGTTCACTCAATTGTGCTGATGCGATGAGTCGCAATTGAATTCTTCTGATTGCGATTGGATCCTTTGCGCTTGTTGCGATGTGATTACTCTGATTGCGATTAATCGCAATCGCAACTTTTAGTTGCATGTTCCGATATTCCTATGCTCTGATTCTCCGATGTGATTAGGCCGGAATTCAAACACCTATCAATTATGGTTCATAGATCCATCGGGTTTGGACATTCATCACAATCGCAACTCTTTGTTTACATGTTCCACTGCACATTTTTTCTTCGATGCGATTGGGAAAGGGTCCCACCTTATGGTACTTTGGTTCTTTCGATCATAAAGTGCTCCATATAAATTAATATATATGATTTGAACCTTTGTGAATAAGGCACAATATATGTAATGCGCTGCATATATATATATGCTTTATGTTTCAGCTTTAGTGTATCCTCCAGCGTGGGTAATGATTCTCGGAATATATACTTTGCTGCTCGGGTTCGGATTCTCGGAATATTGTGTATTCTTCCGTCTGGGTTGCGGTTCCTGGAATTGTGTTTATGTATCCTTCCGCCTGGGTTACGGTTCCCAGAATTTATGTTTAGTGTATCTACCAGTTGGGGTAGTGATTCTCGGAATAACGGCTTTGCCTCTGCTTCTACCTTTCTGTGATAATGGCTCTGCCTCTACCTCTGCCTTTCTGCGATAACGGCTCTGCCTCTACCTTTGCCTTTCTCCGATAATGGCTCTGCCTCTACCTTTGCCTTTCTGCGATAACGGCTCTGCCTCTGCCTTTGCCTTTCTGCGATAATGGCTCTGCCTCTGCCTCTACCTTTTCCTTTCTGCTTCTACCTTCGCTGCTTCTGCCTCTGCTTTCTACCTCTATTGCCATCAATGACAACATTTCCAACAGTCTTCCCCTTTGGCATTTATGGCAATACACTTCGTTTGTTTTCCTATTAGGGTCCTTTCTCCTGTTGCTTGCTCTTCCTCCCCCTTTGACATCAATGGCAAGGGGGTTTGAATTTTTATTTTTATTTTTCAACATTTCGTGCATTTCCTCTCTCTGAGATCTTCTGACTTTGTATGTTGCTGCTCCAACCTTTGGATTAGATTCATGTTGGGTTCACCACTGACCCTTTGGCCTTTTTATTGGTTCTTTTATGCTGGATGTATTCTTGCCATAATCCTTTTGATCCTGAGGACATGTTTCATGCTTCCCTTGCTGGCTGATCTCCCCCTAGAATGATATTCTCGTTTCTATTCTCCCCCTGAAACTGTGCTTTCTCTTCATATCAGAGAGTAGCATCTACAGATACTACCCCTAGTATATTTCTCAAATATTCAAATGGTTCTCTAGCAAGTGGTTTGGTAAATAATTCTGTTGTCTGTTCTTTTGTTGGTACATACTCCAGTTTTACTATCTTCTGAGCCACTTGTTCTCGGAGAAAATGATACTTGATTGGGATATGTTTAGTTTTTGAGTGAAGCACAAGATTTTTAGATATACTTATAGCACTTGCATTATCACATTTGATTGAGATAGGTTCATCAATGCTTACCTTCATGTCTTGGAGGGTTTGCTTCATCCACATGACTTGTGTACAACATGTTGCTGCTGCTATATATTCTGCTTATACTGTAGACAGAGAGATAGATGTTTGTTTCTTGCTTAACCATGCCACCAGACTTTCTCCTAAATAGAATGCACCTCCACTTGTGCTTTTCCTGTCATCCACATAGCTGGCCCAATCTGCATCTGTGTATGTTATCAAAGTAAAGCTTTTGCCTTTAGGACACCAAAGTCCATACTGTGCTATTCCTTGTAGATATATAAATATTCTTTTGACTGCCAGAAGGTGGTTTTGTTTAGGTGCTGCTTGATATCTAGCCACCGGGCCTACTGCTAGCATGATGTCTGGTCTTGATGCTGTCAGATACAGCAGAATTCCTATCATGGATCTGTAAATTTTTTGATCTATATCAGCAGATCCATCATCAGCACACAACTTGCATCCCGTGATCATGGGAGTTGACACAGGTTTGCAGTCATCCATTTTTATTTTTTTCAACATTTCTTTTAAGTATTTTTTCTATGAGATGAATGTTCCTGTGTTCTTTTGCTGAATTTGAAATCCTAAGTAGAAACTGAGTTCTCCAATCATGGACATCTCAAACTCTGATTTCATCTTCTCAGCAAACCCTTTTGCTAGATCATCTTTGTTGCTTCCAAACATAATGTCATCAAAATATACTACAACAATCAGGAGTTCATTTTCATGGGATTTTATGTACAGATTGATGTCTACTCCACCTCTCTTAAAGCCTTGTTTTTGCAAATATTTATCCAGTCTTGAGTACCAAGCACGAGGAGCCTGTTTTAGTCCATATAGAGCCTTCTTCAGTCTGCACACATAGTCTTCTTTGTCTGTTAAAGAGAAACCTTCTGGTTGTTCCATGTAGACTTCTTCTTCTAGATCTCCATTCAGAAATGAAGATTTCACATCCATTTGGTATACCTTGAAGTCTTGGTAGCATGAAAAGGCCAGAAACATTCTGATGGCTTCCATTCTAGCTACAGGAGAAAATGTTTCATCATAATCAAGTCATTCAATTTGTGAATATCCTTTGCAAACTGGTCTGGCTTTATTCCTGATTACCTGTCCTTGCTCATTCATTTTATTCTTGAATACCCATTTTGAGCCAATGATATTTTTCTCAATTGGTCTAGGAACTAGTTCCCATGTATTTTTCTTCTTAATTTGGTCCAATTCTTCATTCATTGCCTTCACCCAATACTTGTCCTTGCTGGCTTCTTCAATCTTCTTTGACTCTATTTGTGATAACATGGCTATGTATACTTCTTCTGTCTGTTCTGTTAGCTTCCTTCTAGTTTTAACCCCTACTTTCTTGTCTCCTATGATCTGATCTTTAGGATGATTCTTCTGAGTGTATCTTGAGGGGGCTTTCGAGCTCAGCTCTGCATATTCTATTCTCTTGTTTGTTTCATCATCATTTTGGTTTTCTTCTTCATGGTTGTCTGATGGACTGCAGCAGTCTGTATCTCTTGTATTGTTTGAAGTTCTTCATCAAATCTCACGTCAATACTTTCTACTATTTTTCAGAGAGTCTTGTTGTAGCACCTGTACCCTTTACTTTTGGAAGCATATCCTAGAAAAATCCCTTCATCTGCTCTTGCATCAAATTTCCAAAGACTTTCATCATTATTCTTTATGTAACACTTGCTTCCAAAGATTCTGAAATGTTTGATTGAAGCTGGCTTTCCATGCCATAGTTCATAGGGAGTCTTGTCACTGCTTGGCCTTAAGTGAGCTTTCTTAAGGATATGCACTGTTGTGTGTACCGCTTCTACCCAGAAGGTTTGGGGAATATTATTATCTTGCATCATGGCTCTGGCAATTTGTTGAATAGATATTTTTTGTCTCTCTGCTACTCCATTCTGCTGAGGTGTCCCTGCAATAGTAAATTGTTGTTTTATGCCATATTCATTGCATAGATCTGCAAAGTCATAATCTGTGAATTCACCTCCTCTGTCCAATCTGATTCATTTTAGCTTGCATCCTATCTGATTTTCTGCTAATGCTTTGAATATTTTGAATTTGTCCAGAGCTTCCGATTTATTCTTGAGAAATGCAACCCATGTCATTTTGGAGAAATCATTGATTATTAGCATGAAGTAGGATTCTCCACTTGGTGTTTTATTTCTTGCAGGTCCACACAGATCCATGTGCACAAGTTGGACTAGTCTACTTGTTGATAACTCATCTTTGGCCTTAAATGATGTACGGGTCTATTTACCCAATTGACAAGATTTGCATATGGTATTAGAAGGCCTTTTTATTTCTGGCATGTCTCTGACCTCTATATTTTTGCTCAGTCTGATGATATGATCGAAGTTGAGATGTCCCAATATCCTATGCCATAACCATGACTCCTCAAGTTTGCTAAGATTGCATGCTTCATCTTCCTCTTTCACGATGTAAACATTGCTCTCTGTTCGAACACCTTTGAGCAGAGTCTTACCTGTGGTGCTTGATCTGACTTCACAGTCTTGTGCTCTGAAAAGAACTTCGCGGCCTTTATCACACATTTGACTGACACTTAGCAAATTTGCTTTCAGCCCATCTACAAATAGTACATCTTGGGCCTTACCTCTGCCATTATCTAAGCGTACTGAGCCCTTTCCCTTGATTTTTCCTGATTTATCATTGCCAAAAGTAACATTACCAGTTTTCTTTTCATCAAAAGTTACAAATTTTCTCCTGTCTCCAGTCATATGCTTTGAGCAGCCACTGTCCAGATACCATTGGCTTTTCAGATCTTGAGTAGTTAGAGCTAGGTCACACTTATTCTCCTTCTTTTTCCACTAGAGGCATCCTTTTGTTTGGTATCTTTTGTGAGATGATGAATCACATCCTTTCAGAGGACATTTGGAAGGCATATGTCCAACTTGATTGCATATACAGCATTTGATCATAGTTTTTGCAAAATTGTGAGTATGAAAAAAATTTCTTTGATTCATAAACCTCCTTGAGGTGTTGAACATCAATATTTGTCCATAATTTCTACATTCAATAATTTTATGGCCAAATTCCTTACAATAAAAACAATAACCATAGAAATTATTTGCATACCTGATGTAAGGTTTTTTTCTCCATTTTTTTGTTTGAGACAGTCTCTTCACTTTTTGCATCTTTTGCTGGTTTAAATTACTCCTCCTTGCATGAAAATATGCAGCAATGTGTCCCTGCTTGTGGCAGACATAACAAGTGGCATTCTTCATAGGAGGGAAGAATCTCCTTTGATGGCTTTCAAATTTGACATACTCAGGGGCATATAAATCTTTTGCTGTTGTTTGAGTATTTCTTTGATTCTTTTTTATTAGAGGATTTTTCTGGGTTCTGTCTCCTTCCTTACAAGTTTCTTCTTTTGTAGGGACTATTTGAGTTGCATCATCATCCTTCTTTGCTTTTACAAAAATAATCTCTCTATTTTCCTTTTCTTTGTTTTTACTTGATTCTCCTTCATAGCCTATTCCAGTTTTTATCATAGGCGATCTTTGAGCAACCAGAATTTCATTCAACTTGCTAGAGCTTGTTGTTTGAGAAGAGTTTATAACCACTTTCCTTTGAGCATTTTCTAATTTCTTCCTGAGACATACTACTTCTTCTTCCAACTTTTCTTTTTCCTGAGTTTTTTCTTTGATTTGCTTAAGTAACATGTCCTTTATCTTCTTGGCTTCTTCAAGCTCTATCTTTAGCTGCATCAGGACTTCTGAATTCTGTTCTTCTCATACATACTTGAGGAGAATGTCCTTTTTTTTCTGCATTTCAGCTTGAGTCTATCAATCTCTTCCAGAGCACTTCTTAACTCCCCCTCAAGGTCGACTTCACCTTCTTCTTCTTCATCTTCTAGCAAGAGACCTTCAAGTTCTTCTATAGCCATCAATAAAAATTCAGAGGTTCCATCTTCACTTAAGCGTTCATCTAGATCTTCAGATGTACTGCTGTCTTGTTGAGCATAGAAGGATTTTCTACTGAACTTCTTTCCTTTCTGACAGTTCTTTGATGTATTTTTCTTTGACTCTTGAGCCTGATTCCTTACTTTCTTGTGAGGACACTTAGCAACATAGTGTCCAACTCTTCCACAGTTAAATCATTTGAAAGGAAGTTTACCTTTGTATTTACCTGAGCCTCTATCCAATTTCCTAACAAATTTTTCCTCTTCTTCATCCGAGCAAGAGCATATGTCTTCCTCTTCTTCTTTCTTCTTTTCTGTTTTAAAGGCTGCCTCCCTCGTACTTGGCTTCTTCTGTGGGAGCCTCATCTCGTATGCTGTTAAATTTCCAAGTAGTTGGTTCATGGTCAAGGTCTCCCAATTAGCTGTTTCTTCTATTGCAGACACCTTGGGATTAAACCTGGATGGAAGACATCTTAGAATATTTTGCACAATTATACTTTCTGGCATGGTTTCTCCAAGAGCTTTCATATTGTTAACAATTTCTGCAACTTTTAGGAATAAACTGTCAATGTCTTCATCATCATCCATTTTTAAGTTCTCAACCCACTCTATAGACTTGGTGCTTGCGCTTACTTTCGTTCCTCATGGATGTTCTCCGTAGTATCCCACATCTCTTTGGCAAAGTGTCTTCTACACTTATAACTGCCACACAATCCTTTCAAGATGGCATTCATGGCTTTTGCGTTTACTACAAAATCTGCTTTGATTCTTTCTCTCAGTTAGTTGCCTTTGGGGATCCACTCCACGAAAGACCCCCAACTATTCCTAGAGACATTATGTATGTCCTCATCCTGATTTTCCAGAAGGCATAATTTTCACCTGTAAAGAAAGGGGCTTTATTGGTTGAGCATCCTTCTTTACTAGCCATCCTGAGAACCTAGAATCTCCTTTCACTTGTTAAACTAGTACAAAGGAACTCGCTCTGATACCAATTGTTGAATTCTTAGTTAAACTAAGAGGGGGGGGGTGAATTAGTTTAACATATACATGGACTTTTAAAACTTTTCTCTTAAAACTTATTTACACCTTCACTTCATGATCAACTTAATATGTGAGAAATCCTTATTAGTGAGTAACAAGTATCAAACAGATTTGTTAATGTAACAACAGTCTTAATATGTGAGCAACAAGTATTAAGAAGATTAGATAAACCACATCAACACATAGACATCATGCACAGAGACACCAGATATAAGTGGAAACCCATAAAGGGAGAAAACCACATTTTATTATTGTTGCGATGCAAAGGCAAGCTCCAATTCCCTCTCACCACTGATTTTCTATAGGCACCAACCTACAGGAGGATCCTACCTCAATTCTACAAGCTATAACTTGCAAGGAAGCTCCAACTCCCTTCAATTTTCTGCAGGCATCAACCTACAGGAGGCTCCAACCTCAGTCAGCTACAACTGACAGCTATCAAGCTTCAACTTGATAGGGAAGCTCCAACTTCCTCAATTTATCAACCGGAATGTTTGCTGATTTACCTCAGATATTAGCTCTGTTCTGTAGCATCTCTTTCTACTTTTATTTTCTTTATCTTCTCTGCCTCAATATTCTATACTCTGCATTCTCTATATTTACTCTCTCTCTCACCTCTTGCAGCTTTCTTATTTTCTTCAACTCTTTTCAATTCTGCTGCACACTATGATCTTCTCTCATTCTATTTCATCAACGTTCTCCCCTTGGATATTACCCTGTTTTATATAAAATAGCTTCATGGTTGTTTTTATTCTACTGGGAATTCGAAATGGACAGCCATGTCTCTTTTCCTTTTGCCTTCTCATCTCTTTTATCCGCTCATTCAGAAAATATAACTGTAGGTACCAATTTAACATTACAGTGGGATATTTTTTCTCTTCCGGAGACTTGCCAATGCATCACAACAATATAAATTAAAATCATTTACATTCAATTACAATGAAAACTCCAGCTCACTCATTCAACCTCTTGGCTCGCTGCACATTTGTCTTTTCTTTGACTGTGTCTTTGTCCCTTTCGGCTTTGTTTGTTTCCTTATTCACTGTCACAGGGTAATGGCCATCTGTCATACATATGTAACTGTGCTTTTTATATCAAGCCAATTGATTCTCGGCACAATAAAAAGACGTTTTGATATGTGCACTGTTGTGGTGTAACAACTATGTATCTGTAACAACGCCTTTTATGTATAACACAACTTCAGCTCTCGGCATAATAGTAAAAGCCTGTTTAACATATAAAATGACATTTCGGGCCCACCATCCGAACTTTGTTTTGTGCTCTGATGCGATGAGTCTCCTCCGATGATTTTCGATTGCGATTACACCCTTTGCGATTGTTCTGATGCGATTGATCACAATCGCAAACTTCATTGGTATGTTCCACTACTCAGCCTTCGTGCCGATGCGATGGCCCCACACTGCATATATATATATATATATATATATATATATATATATATATATATGTTCTCCAACAGAATGTAAAGACCCATGAATTCACTTTAGCGAATGCCCAACACGCACCTCATTTTCTATAAGTTTCGACTTTAGCACAATATATAAATATATCACCATGTATGCATATTCCTCGAGTCAAGCGTTATAAACATTAATATTAGGGGTCAATTCCATTTAATCAATAGAATATCATCTATCCAGGCCTACTTGCCACGCTTTCTGATGCGATGCATTACTCCTCGACTTCTTCCAATTGCGATTGATCGCAATCGCAATTTCTATTTGAATGTATCGACATGCCAATGCTTCGATGCTCCAATTATGATGATTCATTGTTCACTCAATTGTGCCGATGCGATGAGTCACAATTTAATTCTTCTGATTGCGATGGTTGCGATGCGATTACTCCGATTGCGATTAATCGCAATCGCAACTTTTAGTTGCATGTTTCGATATTCCTATGCTCTGATTCTCCGATGTGATTAGGTCGGAATTCAAACACATATCAATTATGGTTCATAGATCCATCGGGTCTAGACTTTCATCGCAATCGCAACTCTTTGTTTACATGTTCCGCTGCACATTTTTTCTCCGATGCGATTGGGAAAGGGTCCCACCTTATGGTACTTTGGTTCTTTCGATCATAAAGTGCTACATATAAATTAATATATATGCTTTGGACCTTTGTGAATAAGGTGCAATATATGTAATGCACTGCATATATATATATAAGATTTATGTTTCAGCTTTAGTGTATCCTCCAGTGTGGGTAACGATTCTTGAAATATATACTTTGTTGCTCGAGTTAGGATTCCCAGAATATTGTGTATTCTTCCGCCTGGGTTGCGGTTCCCAGAATTGTGTTTATGTATCCTTCCGCCTGGGTTACGGTTCCTGGAATTTATGTTTAGTGTATCTACTAGCTGGGGTAGTGATTCTCAGAATAACGGCTCTGCCTCTGCTTCTGCCTTTATGTGATAACGGCTTTGCCTCTGCCTCTGCCTTTTCCTTTCTGCGATAACAGCTCTGCATCTGCCTCTGCCTTTGCCTTTCTGCTTCTGCCTTCGCTGCTTCTACCTCTGCTTTTTGCCTCTATTGCCATCAATGACAACATTTCCAACAGTCTCCCCCTTTGGCATTGATGTCAGTACACTTCCTTTGTTTTCCTATTAGGGTCCTTTCTCCTGTTGCTTGCTCTTCCTCCCCCTTTGACATCAATGGCAAGGGGGTTTGAATTTTTATTTTTATTTTTCAACATTTCGTGCATTTCCTCTCTCTAAGATCTTCTGAATTTGTATGCTGCTACTCCAACCTTTGGATTAGATTCACGTCGGGTTCACCACTGACCCTTTGGCCTTTTTATTGATTCTTTTATGCTGGATGTATTCTTGCCATAATCCTTTTGATCCTGAGGACCTGTTTCATGCTTCCCTTGCTGGCTGATCTCCCCCTGGAATGATATTCTCGTTTCTGTTCTCCCCCTGAAACTGTGCTTTCTCTTCATATCAGAGAGTAGAATCTACAGATACTACCCCTAATTTATTTCTAAAATATTCAAATGGCTCTCTAGCAAGCGGTTTGGTAAATATATCTACTGTCTATTCTTTTGTTGGTACATACTCCAGTTTTACTATCTTTTGAGCCACTTGTTCTCAGAGAAAATGATACTTGATTGGGATATGTTTAGTTTTTGAGTGAAGCACAAGATTTTTATATATACTTATAACACTTGTATTATGACATTTGATTGAGATAGGTTCATCAATGCTTACCTTCATGTCTTGGAGGGTTTGCTTCATCCACATGACTTGTGTAAAACATGTTGTTTCTGCTATATATTTTGCTTCCACTATAGATAGAAAGATAGATGTTTGTTTCTTGCTTAACCATGCCACCAGAATTTCTCCTAAATACATTGCACCTCCACTTGTGCTTTTCCTGTCATCCACACAGCTGGCCCAATCTGCATCTGTGTATGTTGTCAAAGTAAAGCTTTTGCCTTTAGGATACCAAAGTCCATACTATGTTGTTCCTTGTAGATATCTAAATATTCTTTTGACTTCTAGAAGGTGGTTTTGTTTAGGTGTTGCTTGATATCTAGCCACCAGGCCTACTGCTAGCATGATGTCTGGTCTTGATGCTGTCAGATACAACAGACTTTCTATCATGGATCTGTAAAGTTTTTGATCTATATCAGCAAATCCATCATCAGCACACAACTTTCATCCCGTGATCATGGGAGTTGACACAGGTTTACAGTCCTCCATTTTGAAGTTTTTCAACATTTCTTTTAAGTATTTTTCCTATGAGATGAATGTGCCTGTGTTCTTTTGCTGAATTTGAAGTCCTAAGTAGAAACTGAGTTCTCCAATCATGGACATCTCAAACTCTGATTTCATCTTCTCAGCAAACCCTTTTGCTAGATCATCTTTGTTGCTTCCAAACATAATGTCATCAAAATATACTACAACAATCAGAAGTTCATTTTCATTGGCTTTTATGTATAGATTGATGTCTACTCCATCTCTCTTAAAGACTTGTTGTTGCAAATATTTATCCAGTCTTGAGTACCAAGCACGAGGAGCCTGTTTCAGTCCATATAGATCTTCTTCAGTATGCACACATAGTATTCTTTGTTTGTTATAGAGAAACCTTATGGTTGTTCCATGTAGACTTCTTCTTCTAGATCTCCATTCAGAAATGCAGATTTCACATCCATTTGGTATACCTTGAAGTCTTGGTAGCATGCAAAGGCCAGAAAAATTATGATGGCTTCCATTATGGCTACAAGAGCAAATGTTTCATCATAATCAAGTCCTTCAATTTGTGAATATCCTTTGCAAACTAGTATGGCTTTATTCCTGATTACATGTCCTTGCTCATTCATTTTATTCTTGAATACCCATTTTGAGCCAATGATATTTTTCTCAATTGGTCTAGGAACTAGTTCCCATGTATTGTTCTTCTCAATTTGGTCCAATTCTTCATTCATTGCCTTCACCCAATACTTGTCCTTGCTGGCTTCTTCAAACTTCTTTGGCTCTATTTGTGATAACATGGCTATGTATACTTATTCTGTCTATTCTGTTAGCTGCCTTCTAGTTTTAACCCCTACTTTCTTGTCTCCTATGATCTGATCTTCAGGATGATTCTTCTGAGTGTATCTTGAGGGGGCTTTCGAGCTTAGCTCTGCATCTTCTGTTGTCTTGTTTGTTTCATCATCATTTTGGTTTTCTTCTTCATGGTTGTCTGATGGACTGCAACAGTCTATATCTCTTGTATTGTTTGGAAGTTCTTCATCAAGTCTCACATCAATACTTTCTACTAATTTTCGAAGTGTCTTGTTGTAGCACCTATACCCTTTACTTTTGGAAGCATATCCTAGAAAAATCCCTTCATCTTCTCTTGCATCAAATTTCCCAAGACTTTCATCATTATTATTTATGTAACACTTGCTTCCAAAGATTCTAAAATGTTTGATTGAAGTTGACTTTCCATGCCATAGTTCATAGGGAGTCTTGTCACTGCTTGGCCTTAAGTGAGATTTATTAAGGATATGCACTACTGTGTGTACCACTTCTGCCCAGAAGGTTTGAGGAATATTATTCTCTTGCATCATGGCTCTGGCAATTTGTTGAACAGATCTGTTTTGTCTCTCTGCTACTCCATTCTGCTGAGGTGTCCCTACAATAGTAAATTGTTGTTTTATGCCATATTCATTGCATAGATCTGCAAAGTCATAATCTGTGAATTCACCTCCTATGTCTGATCTGATGCATTTTAGCTTGCATCCTGTCTGATTTTCTGCTAATGCTTTGAATATTTTGAATTTGTCCAGAGCTTCCAATTTATTCTTGAGAAATGCAACCCATGTCATTATGGATAAATCATCGATTATTAGCATGAAGTAGGATTCTCCACTTGGTGTTTTAGTTCTTGCAGGTCCACACAGATTCATGTGCACAAGCTGGACTGGTCTACTTGTTGATAACTCATCTTTGGCCTTAAATGATGTACGGGTTTGTTTACCCAATTGACAAGATTTGCATATGGTATTAGAAGGCCTTTTTATTTCTGGCATGTCTCTGACCTCTATATTTTTGCTCAGTCTGATGATATGATCGAAGCTGAGATGTCCCAATCTCCTATGCCATAACCATGACTCCTCAAGTTTTCTAAGATGGCATGCTTCATCTTCCTCTTTCACGATGTAAACATTGCTCTCTGTTCGAACACCTTTGAGCAAAGTCTTACCTGTGGTGCTTGATCTGACTTCACAGTATTGTGCTCTGAAAAGAACTTCGCAGCCTTTATCACACATTTGACTGACACTCAGCAAATTTGCTTTCAGCCCATCTACAAAGAGTACATCTTGGGCCTTACCTCTGCCATTATCTAAGCTGACTGAGCCCTTTCCCTTGATTTTTCCTCATTTATCATTGCCAAAAGTAACATTATCAGTTTTATTTTCATCAAAAGTTATAAATTTTCTCCTGTCTCCAGTCATATTCTTTGAGCAACCATTGTCCAGATACCATTGGCTTTTCAGATCTTGAGTAGTTAGAGCCAGGGCACACTTATTCTCCTTCTTTTTCCACTAGAGGCATCCTTTTGTTTGGTATCTTTTGTGAGATGATGAATCACATCCTTTCAGAGGACATTTGGAAGGCATATGTCCAACTTGATTGCATATACAACATTTGATCATAGTTTTTGCAGAATTGCGAGTATGAACAAAATTTCTTTGATTCATAAACCTCCTTGAGGTGTTGAACATCAATATTTGTCCATACTTTCTACATTCAATAATTTTATGGCCAAATTCCTTACAATAAAAACAATAACCATAGAAATTATTTGCATACCTGATGTAAGGTTGTTTTCTCCATTTGTTTGTTTGAGACAGTCTCTTCACTGTTTGCATCTTTTGCTGGTTTAAATTACTCCTCCTTACATGAAAATATGCAGCAATGTGTCCCTACTTGTGGCAGACATAACAAGTGGCATTCTTCATAGGAGGGAAGAATCTCCTTTGATGGTTTCAAATTTGACATACTCAGGGCCATATAAATATTTTCCTGTTGTTTGAGTATTTCTTTCATTCTTTGTTATTAGAGGATTTTTCTGGGTTCTGTCTCCTTCCTTACAAGTTTCTTCTTTTGTAGGCACTATTTGAGCTGTTTCATCATCCTTCTTTGCTTTTACAAAAATAATCTCTCTGTTTTCCTTTTCTTTGTTTTTACTTGATTCTCCTTCATAGCCTATTCCAGTTTTTATCATAGGCGATCTTTGAGCAACCAGAATTTCATTCAAATTACTAGAGCTTGTTGTTTGAGAAGATTTTATAACCACTTTCCTTTGAGCATTTTCTAATTTCTTCCTGAGACATACTACTTCTTCTTCCAACTTTTCTTGTTCCTGAGTTTTTTCCTTGATTTGCTTAAGTAACATGTCCTCTATCTTCTTGGCTTCTTCAAGCTCTATCTTTAGTTGCATCAAGACTTCTTAATTATATTCTTCTCGTACATACTTGAGGAGAATGTCCTTTTGTTTTCTGTATTTCAGCTTGAGTCTATCAATCTCTTCCAGAGTAGTTCTTATCTCCCCCTCAAGGTCGACTTCACCTTCTTCTTCTTCATCTTCTAGCAGGAGACCTTCAAGTTCTTCTATAGCCATCAATAAAAATTCAGAGGTTCCATCTTCACTTGAGAGTTCATCTGGATCTTCAGATGTACTGCTGTCTTGTTGAGCATATAAGGATTTTCTGCTGAACTTATTTCCTTTCTGCCAGTTCTTTGATGTATTTTTCTCTGACTCTTGAACCTGATTTCTTACTTTCTTGTGAGGACACTTAGCATGATAGTGTCCAAATCTTCCACAGTTAAAGCATTTGAAAGGAAGTTTACCTTTGTATTTACCTGAGCCTCTATCCAATTTCTTGACAAATTTTTCCTCTTCTTCATCCGAGCAAGAGCATATGTCTTCCTCTTCTTCTTTCTTCTTTTTGTTTTAAAGGCTACCTCCCTCGTACTTGGCTTCTTCTGTGGGAGCCTCATCTCGTATGTTGTTAAATTTCCAAGTAGCTGGTTCATGGTCAAGGTCTCCCAATCAGCTGTTTCTTCTATTGCAGACACCTTGGGATTAAACCTGGATGGAAGAGATCTTAGAATCTTTTGCACAATTATACTTTCTGGCATGGTTTCTCCAAGAGCTTTTATATTGTTAACAATTTCTGCAACTTTTAGGAAGAAACTGGCAATGTCTTCATCGTCATTCATTTTTAAGTTCTCAAACTGGGCTCTATAGACTTGAAGTTTGGCAGTCTTTACTTTCTTGTCTCCCTCATGGATGTTCTCCAGAGTATCCCACATTTCTTTGGCAGTGTCTTTGTGCATTACTTTGATAAACTCTGCTTCACACAATCCATTCAAGATGGCATTCATGGCTTTTGCGTTAGCTACAAAATCTTGTTTGGATTATTTCTCTGAGTCAATTTCCTTTGGGGCATATCCTAATTCCACAGCACCCCAAACTTCTATTCCTAGAGACATTATGTATGTCCTCATCCTGATTTTCCAGAAGGCATAATTTGCACCTGTAAAGAAAGGGGCTTTATTGGTTGAGCATCCTTCTTTACTAGCCATCCTGAGAACCTAGAATCTCCTTTCAGTTGTTAAACTGGTACAAAGGAACCAGCTCTAAGACCAATTATTGAATTCTTAGTTAAACTGAGAGGGCAGGGGGTGAATCAGTTTAACACATACATGGACTTTTAAAACTTTTCTCTTAAAACTTATTTACACCTTCACTTCATGATCAAAATAATATGTGAGCAATCTTTATTAGTGAGTAGCAAGTATCAAAAAGATTTGTTAATGTAACAACAATCTTAATATGTGAGAAACAAGTATTAAGAAGATTAGATAAACCACATCAACACATAGACATCATGCAAAGAGACACCAGATATAAGTGGAAACCCATAAAGGGAGAAAACCACATTTTATTATTGTTGTGATGCAAAGGCAAGCTCCAACTCCCTCTCACCACTGATTTTCTGTAGGCACCAACCTACAGGAGGCTCCTACCTCAATTCTTCAAGCTACAACTTGCAAGGAAGATCCAACTCCCTTCAATTTTCTACAGGCACCAACCTACAGGAGGCTCCAACCTCAGTCAGCTACAACTGACAGCTATCAAGCTTCAACTTGATAGGAAAGCTCCAACTTCCTCAATTTATCAACCGGAATGTTTGCTGATTTACCCCAAATATCAGCTCTGTTTCCGTAAAGATTCTCTACTCTTCTTTCTTTATCTTCTCCTCAATTCTTCATAATTTTCATTCTCTATATTCACACTCTCTGACCTCTTGCAGCTTTCTTATTTTCTTCAACTTTCTTCAATTCTACTGCAGTACACTCTCTCCCTTTCTCATTCTATTTTCATCAATCTTCTCCCCTTGGATATTACCCTGTTTTATACAAAATAGCTTCATGGCTGTTTGTATTCTACTGGGAATTCGAAATGGACAGCCATGTCTCTTTGCCTTCTGCCTTCTCATCTCTTTTATCCGCTCATTCAGAAAATATAATTGTAGGTACCAATTTAACATTACAGTGGGATATTTTTTCTCTTCCGGAGACTTGCCAATGCATCACAACAATATAAATTAAAATCGCTTACATTCAATTACAATGAAAATATCACCACCATTCAAATTTCTCTTGCTCGCCATATGATTTGTCTTTCTTTGACTGCAGGTTACAAAGGTTCTTGTCCTTTTGTTCCCTCGTTTATTTCCTTATTCAATGTCATAGGAATGCCATCTATTATACATATGTGTCTGTTTTTAGCATATCGCTTGAATGACTTTGACAATAAAAAACGTTTTGATATGTGGCACGCCGTGGTAACAACTATGGTCTGTACGTCGCCTTTTTATAGGTAACACAACTTGCAATGACAATAGTACAGCTTGTTTAACATATAAATGTCTTTCTGCCCACCATCCTAACTTTGTTTTGTGCTTTTGATGCGATGAGTCTCCTCCGATGACTTCCGATTGCGATTACACCCTTTGCGATTGTTCCGATGTGATTGATCGCAATCGCAAACTTCATTGGTATGTTCGACCAAGCTACCTTCATGTCGTATGATGGCTAGACACCGAGACAGATATATCCGTCAATGTATATATATATATATATATATATATATATATATATATATATATATATATATATATATCTGTGTGTGTGTGTGTGTGTGTTCTCCAACGGAATTTAAAGACCCATGAATTCACTTTATTGAATGCCCAGGACACACCTCATTTTCTATAAGTTTCGACTTTAGCACAATATATAAATATATCACCATGTATGCATATTCCCTGAGTCAAGCGTTGTAAACATTAATATAAGGGGTCGATTCCATTTAATCAATAGAATATCATCTATCCGGGCCCACTTGCCACGCTTTCTGATGCTATACATTAC
Source organism: Pinus albicaulis (assembly GCA_034641835.2). Taxonomy (NCBI): domain Eukaryota; kingdom Viridiplantae; phylum Streptophyta; class Pinopsida; order Pinales; family Pinaceae; genus Pinus; species Pinus albicaulis. Next base: position 1,303,346,697 of record CM076577.1, on the reverse strand, counting down.
TCCTCGACTTCTTCTGATTGCGAATGATCGCAATCGCAATTTCCATTTGAATGTATCGACATTCCAATGCTCCGATGCTCTGATTCCTATGATTCACTGTTCACTCAATTGTGTCGATGCGATGAGTCGCAATTGAATTCTTCCGATTGCAATTGGATCCTTTGCGATGGTTGCGATACAATTACTCCGATTGCGATTAATCGCAATCATAACTTTTAGTTGCATGTTCCGATATTCCTATGCTCCGATTCTCCGATGCGATTAGGCCAGAATTCAAACACATATCAATTATGGTTCATAGATCCATCGGGTCCGAACTTTCATCGCAATCGCAACTCTTTGTTTACATGTTCTGCTGCACAGTTTTTCTCCGATGCGAATATGAAAGGGTCCCACCTAATGGTACTTTGGTTCTTTCGATCATAAAGCACTCCATATAAATTAATATATATGCTTTGGACCTTTTTGAATAAGGTACAATATATGTAATGCGCTGCATATATATATATAAGCTTTATGTTTCAGCTTTAGTGTATCCTCTAGCGTGGGTAACGATTATCATAATATATACTTTGCTGCTCGGGTTAGGATTCCCGGAATATTGTGTATTCTTTCGTCTGGGTTGCGGTTCTCGGAATTGTGTTTATGTATCCTTCCGCCTGGGTTACGGTTCCCAGAATTTATGTTTAGTGTATCTACCAGCTGGGGTAGTGATTCTCGGAATAACGTCTCTGCCTCTGCTTCTACCTTTCTATGATAACGGCTCTACCTCTGCCTCTACCTTTCTGCGATAACGGCTCTGCCTCTACCTTTTCCTTTCTATGATAACGGCTCTGCCTCTGCCTTTGCCTTTCTGCGATAACGGATCTGCCTCTGCCTCTGCCTTTGCCTTTCTACTTCTGCCTTCGCTACTTCTTCCTCTACTTTCTACCTCTATTGCCATCAATGACAACATTTCCAACACTCTAAAGCTTGGTTTGCATGTTGCCTTGTCACTTGGCATGCCAATCTGCCAAATCACAGGACCCCAACATAATGGCGATCACAGTGGGACTTATTGAGTACATAATAGTCTAGAAAACTCTTGTAGACTCAGTAAGTCCTTAAATAACCACATAAAACTTAGAAAACCCAAAAAAATTTCAGATTGACTTCATAATAAACATTTGTGGTGGACCATAGAACATTTTACCTCCAAGGGAGCTAAAAAATTCCACCTGGCGACTCCACTGGCCTCCAATAGGCCTATTACTTTACCAGTCCTTGTAAACTCTCCTAGGAATGCATTGAGGAAACCCAATCATGCTGTTGGTGGAAAAAAAAGTTCAAAATCTTCCACCTGGTGACTCCATAATCCGAAAAGACCTAGTGACTCCACTGGAAGAAGACTCTGAGCCGGTTGAAAAGACATAGTGACCTCTTTATAACTAACGAACATGGAATCAAGTATAGATAGAGAAGGTAAACTAAACACATTATTGGACCTAATTGGAAATATAGTGTACATACTTGATAAAATATTGGATAGGCATGAGGTTGATACATATGTTGATTATCCAGAGCAACCTATACCTTTCCCTGATCAAACACAAACTCAACCTCTACAAGACCTAGACAATGAGCAAGACATGTATGATGATCAAGAATTTATAGAAGATGATGAGGAAGGTTGTCAAGGAATTCCTGATTGCCTACCTATATCTTGTACTATGTTATTAAGAGAACTTCATGACCAAATTGCAAATACTTATAGTGAGCAGTGCTTTGAGGAAACAAGTAGCCACTTAGAAAACGCAGAATCTGATGTGGAAGGAGAACCAGCACATATAGGAACTCCCCCTCTAGATTATAACCCATCTCAGATTACACAAGAAGAGTGACATCCTGATAATGTAGAAAAAAACTCATGAGCCTTGTATCCAAACTAAGTGTCATAGTAATCATGAGGAATTGTTTGAGACAGAAGAAGATCAGGAAACAATAGAAAACCCTCAAAGTTTCCCTGCAAGCACAAATTATGTTTCCCTAGAAGAGGCTCAAGAAGACATCCAGCCTCAAAATCAGTCAATAAAAGAGAAAGAGGACTATTGTACTTCTGTCCAAAGCAAAAGAAAAATTCCCCTTTTGACAAAAAAAGAAATTGACCAAATATTAAACAAACAACCAGCCCTCGAATCTTCATTAGAACAAAACATTTCTGCTCATCTACCTACTAAACCTTGTTGTATTGAAACAAAAAACAAACTTGTAGATCATCTCAAAGAAAAGCCAACCGATAACCCAATATGCCTGATTGGTGATATGGTTTATACTAATGATTTGCCAAATTTTGATCAGTCTGATGATGATGATGAGCTTCAAACAGAAACTAATCATGCAGGTGTTGTACTGTACAACAACCCTCCCTTTTTCAAAATTTTAATAAAATTCATTTAGAAATAGGGTCCTTTTTTTCTTTTAATATAGGAATAAAAGACTTAGAAATAAAGATTCATTGTTTGAAAAACTCATTGCATATCTTTATTACCAAGCATGGACAAACAAAATACAACATTCAAAACTTCCGATCCAATCAAATATAAAAGGCTTTATCATATAAAACAAGTCAATTATAAAAAGTCCCATGAACAGTAATCGCAATCGGAAATCAGAGAAATCTTTAAAGAAAAGTTTTACACAGAAGCTCAAAATCTCCGATGCGATTAGTTCAATCGAAAATCGCCAATCGCAAAGGATGTATGTTATACATTGTTTTTACATATTTTTTATGCGATGCGATCAATCGCAATCGCATAATCGGAGCACTTTTTAATAAATTATTTGTGATCAAATTCCCCGATGCGATATACTATAATCACAATCGGAAATCGGAGAAATTTTTATTTTGATATTTATGTATCATTTGAATATGTCTGATGCGATTAATATGTATACACTTGTCACATCGGAAGGATTCAAAAATAGGTAAATTTATATTATTTCACAAGCGCCAAATCTCCAATGGTACGTTCGACATTGAATAATGAATATTGGTTTATGATTCTGTTTTGAATACGTGAGTGTGACTCAAAGAAAACATTTAAGTGTTATACGGAATCAATAAATAATAAATCGTGAGTTCATAATTGTTCTTTTCACTTGCTTGTTTATCACGACTAATAGCTTATTGCCTTGCAGAATCAAAGAACACTAAATCCTTTCATTCACAGACCGAGGGAAGCAATACCAGATATTGAAATGTCGAAGAGAACAAGAAGAATGAAGGCTGCTGGTGCTGCTAAGTTTGTTGAGATTCCTACAGTCTTGAAGGAAAGGCCAATAAAGTTGAAGCTAGTTACGGATACATCATGTCAAGGGCTAGGCAAAATGACATGGGAAGGAGTTTATAATCTGATTGAGAGTGAAAACCATAAAGTCACAATAGCAAAGGTATCAGTTCTGAATGAAGATAACTCAGATTCTGATTCTGAGATTACTGAAAGAACACTTGCGAATTCATTCCTACATCGAGTTGCAGCCAGAGCAAACATCATTCCTTATTATGATGTGATTCGATGGGTCATCGATAGTGTATAAATTAAGAACAGAATGTTTATTTCAGCTTCTGGAGCATCTTTTGGATCATTTAAAGCAGAAGACATTAAGGAAATGTATCATCTCCCTGATCCGCAGAAGGTTTATAACAAAGAATTTATCAAAGAGTTTGCTGACAGTAATGAGGTTCAATCTGAACCTATCAAAGAATGGAGGAAAAATCCTGAAAAGCACAAAAATGAATCATCCGGTATGTATTTAGTAGATTCTCTCTTACCCCCATACTGTTATGCGGCTACCATGATGTGTAGATTATTTGGTAATAACAATTCTGCTAGGTTTTCTATCCAAATGGTTCCTTTAATCCTTGCTGTTGTCAATTCCGAAATTATGGATTGGGTGGTCATTCTTTCTGATAGGATAGCTAATAGGATACTCGAATATAGACAAGATAAAAACGTTGGAAATGCCACTCCCTTTTTCTTCTGTGCTTATATTCTAGACGCCCTTTGTTTCAATTCTAAGTTTCCCTTGTTAGGATGGAAATGGACTTCTAAATATCCTACTCCGATTCATATATACCATAAACTCCTTTGGAAATTTCATTTCAAAGATCATGTTTATAGAATATGTCATGGTTTCCTTATCCCAGTCTTTCAAACCATTTTCAATCGCTTCCCTCCTAGATTCTCCAACAAAGCTAAAATTGACTTATCCTCAATAGGAGATTGGTTTGGAGAAGAAAAATTCACATATGTCAGGATTTTCGGGAGTATTGTGGAACCCCATTTTCTCCCTCTTTTTGTTCTAGATAAACTTCTAGCCCAGGAAATATCCTATCAATTGACAGTTGAAGGAATGTCCAGATCTATGAGCAACAATAAGAAAATAATGTGGCCTTCTTTTCCACTCAATTGTGGATATTTTACTTTGAATGACTTCAAACATGCAGAAAAGGAAGTTGTCAAAATAAAGGACTTAAAATTCGCAACAATCCCGAGGAGACAGTATGATCCACAAAAGATAGCTTTTAATGTTACTTCTTCAGTTTCGATTGCTCGATTCGAGCATGAACCGGATGAATTTGATGATTTGTATGTTTCATTACAGAACTTTTCTCAAGTTTATAATTTGGCCAAATCCAAATTCCAGAAAGAAGAGATGAATAAATTTATGTTATTTAGAAAACAAATATTGTTGAAAGTTCCTCTAGACCAATTAAGAGTTCCTATGCAAGAGTCAGAAACAGAGGATACATCTGGCAAAACAGTAGGACAAACATCTACCAGTAAGGTCACTACACAATCAACTACTGGCCAGCCCATTGTACAGATACAAAAGGAAGTAATAGGAAATGATCCTGTTGTACATACTGAAAAGGTGAACACTGATGGAAAACCTAATGTTCAGAAAGAGAGCACTGATGGAAAATCCGATGTAAATATTGATCAGCATTCCACAGCTCAAACGGAGAAAGAATGCACAAGTACTGATACTAAAGTGCATAGTCAAAAAGAAGGATCAGACAGCAAAACTAATGAACAAGAAACAAATACAGAAAAATCAGATACACAACTTGGAGGAAACAAAACTACTGAGAAAATAGTAGACTCTATTGATCCTAATGTTTCCTCACAATTGTTGAAATAATATAATCAATTTGCTCATCAATTAGGACTGCAGGATAATCCTAAAGAGAAAAATCCAGAAGATCAAGATGTTGAAATCACTCCTGAACATCCTACAGGGAAAATTATATTGAAGATTGAGGAATTTCCTCCCCTGGATATATTCTAAAGTCCTAAACATAAAGTTGTTGTGAAAAAATAGAGAAAAAGGAGGAGAATTGATCAAGACATGTTTTATGCTTCACAGGAGGAATTCATGAACATTGCTTATAAGAATGCTGAAGTGAATCCATCTGAGGTTCTCACTAAGATGTCCCAATATGCAGGAGCATACAGTGCTGCAACAATAGATAAAGCTGCAGAAGTTTCTCAGTTAATGACCCAGAAAGATCTACATATAGCTTTGCTTGAAGAACAAGCTAATGAAAATCAACAGAAGATTGCTCAATTGGAACAGCAATTACAAGATCAAGAGCTCAGATCTAAAGAGCTAGAAGAGCAGCTTGCCACAGAAAAGAAGAAAGTTGATAAACAGGCTTTAAGCAAACAACAACATTTGAATCAAGAAATTTCAAAGCTACAAAATTTGTTGCAAAATGAGAAGAATACAAAGATTGTACAAGAAAAATAATTTCAAATAGCTTTAGATAAGTTCAAGGATTTCCCTAAATTAAATGAATTCAAATCAGAGGCTCTTGAAGTCAATAAACTGCTATCTTAGCAGTTAAATGAATTTTGTACAAAATTAACACAAGCAGAACCATTTTGTGATATCACATCATCCTTGATCAAGGACATGATTACTCTCAGGCAAGAAATTGATGACGCCGATGAAAGGATTTCTGAATTTCTTACTTCGCAAGATATAGAAAAAGGAAGAAAAGCTAATCTTCCTAGGATAGAGGAAAGACATAAAGAGATCCTGTTTACAGAGTGGGAACAACAGTTAATGAAAGCCGAGAGAGCTATATCAAGAGCTAGAGGCATGATGGGTAATATAACACAATTTATCAATGACAGTTTGTATGCAATTAATCTCATTTCAGATTGTGTTCCAGGCAGTTTGCCTAAAGTTAAAGAAACAAATTGCAGATGGAAAGAAGAAATAATGAATAAAATTCAACAGATCAACAAGCTTCAAACAATATCTTGGGACAATATGTGGACTTATCTAATTAAGCCACACAATCAACAATTAGCTATTAAATTCTTATCAAATGCTTTTGATTGTTTGATTCCAGAATTTTCTGATGCCACATACGCTGGACAGTTACATTCCAAGATGAGTCATCCATCGAAGGTCCAGGAAATGCTGAAAATTTGCCACTTGGTTACAATGAACGAGGAGTAAAATCAATGAATTAGTTCCACAAAAGATAGCATTTCTATTTTTAAAGTTATTAGATTGTAGCAGTAGTAGTAGGATTCTGTTTTCATGTAATTTCATATTTAAACCCCTCTCATGCATTAGAGAAGGAGTCCGGAGTTGTAATATTTTTGACTTGGAGATTACATTTCTGTACTCCATTGACTCTTATATTTTATAAGAGTTCACATCTGGTGATTTTTTGTGCGAAATTATTTTTAAAGAGTTGCATTTATGTACCTTGCATTTGATTTTGCATTGGAATTACTGGATCAGAGTATCAGATTTCATTTGAAACTTTCAAGATGGATAAGGTATTTTTATCTATTCACTGTTAATTTCTTTTGTTATATGATATTCTCTTTTAAATTTGTTATCATTTATATATATTTCGTTTTCACAATATTTCTTTATATATCATTTTTTATTATATTAGAAATATTCACCTCTCATAAATGTATGTAAACTGATATACAATGATGAATACAATATGCTAATATAACTCTGTTTAAATTCTTAAACAGAGTTATCTTTATTTGTTGCTGCACATTTCAATTAAACTTTAATACATTTTTATGGTTATCATTAAATTGGAATAATTTTAAGTTGTATTCACACATATGATACCCGGGTTAGTCTTAGAATTTCCTTATCAATATTAAACTAGATTAGATAGTTTTATTTCAATTGTTTAGTTCCATATTTCATCCATCCAAATCAACCCATTACCAACCCATTAATCATAAGGAAACTGGTCCTTTCAATCCAATCAGAGCCACCATACCAAACAGATAAGGAGCTGTTCTAAGGTCCCAACCGGGTGGTTTTCCCCAATGTTGAAGCAGAGATTTTCTACGCCTCAACAATAGGGAAACCAACAATTGATTGGTGTCATGAGTTTCACTATCATCAGCTTGAAACCAACGGTCAACCAATCTAATCCATCATAAATAGCTTTCACATAATTGGGAGCCAACAAGCTATCAGTTGTGATGATGAGGTTGAGAAGAAAGAGGAGTTTCTTGAGCAGGATGAATATAAGGAACCTTATCCTGAAAGGATTGAGGTAATAGAAGATACCCCTGCTCAAGAATATGATGATCTCTTCATAGTGTATAGTCCACTAAACCAGAGCTTACCAGGAATACAAGAGGATAGCCCTGCAATATATGATGAGTCCTCCAGTTCAAATGATAACGAAGACAAGGAAGTTTTTCTTTCTCAATAAAATCTTTATCTCGATCCAGTGAAGAAAGAAGAGGTAATCCTAGTCGAAACATATCTTCCAAAAATTCGCAACCAGGTATTATTTCAAGATCCCTATGTACATTTCTTGAAAATTTTTGAAGAAGGGATGAAGGTTGTTAGCAAAAAGGTGTTATCAGAAGCAAGAAGATTTTTTAGCACTGCTGCTAAGAAACAAAAGGAATGGGAGTGGCCTTGTTTGTCCAGCATGCTCAAGGAGATGAGAAAGGACCAATCATGGAATCATTTACTGGATTGGTTGTACTGCAAAAGAGAGTTCATCAACTAAACGTGTAAATATTCCAAGTTAGATTAGGGTAGGTAGGAATCTCAATAAAGCTCAGCCTGTAAGCATTTAGTTAGTTGTTGATTTTACTTTGAATTAAAAGTCAAAAAATACAAAAACAATAAAAAATAGAAAAGAAGGTAGAAATAAAACAAGAAAGGTATAGCCCCATACCAAAGAGAAAGGAAAATATGAAAGTGTGCAAGCTCAAATGCCACTACTTTAAGGAGCACTACTGTCCAATCATACAGCCTAATCATGATTGGGAAGATTTCAATTTACTACTGATAGGATAGTGAAAAAGATCTGCCAAACTGTTTAATCTTGGCTTATCAGTAGAACAGATTAGGATAGAAGAAAGAGAACTGGTTCTAACATGCTCAAAACTTGAACCAGCAAAGAAAAAGAAAACAGCTCTAACAAGATCAAAACCAGAGCTGAAAGAAAAAAAGGGTGACTCTAAAAAGCTCAAAATCTGAGTCACAATAAGAAGGAAGAGTGTTTTGAATTTCAGATATTTAGCCTTCAAAATTTTTGTTTCGAATGTCTACCAGTTTCAGTTCATGTGCAGCTTGTTTTTTATGCCATGGACCCACAGCAAATCAGACAGCCTAATCCTAGTTTGGTTGTGTTTCAATTTCTGTTTTAAAATATAGAGAATGAAAATCTGTTAGACAGTTTAATCCTGACAGATAGTAGTTAGGTAGAGAAACTTATGAGTTTAACTGCTTAATTTGAACTCATGGAGAAATAAGGGTAGCATTAGATAGGTTTATTTTTCTGTTTGCAAAATAAAATGTTGGAAAAAGAGTTTGCCAGTCCAAGTGCACTCAAAGAAGAAAACAATGCTAGGACAAATAGTTTGGGGTAGGTAGAAGTGTTGCTCAAATGGATTTCTTGCTGCAGGACAGTGAAAAGTGTCAAATGAAGAATTCTTCCCAATGGAATGGCATTGGTCTGCTAAATCCAGAGATTACTGAGGTTCTGGACACCTAAAGGGAAAGTTTTCCTCCCCTAATGGAGCCACTGTTAGCCACCTATAAATTCTGATATGTGTAGTGGTGGCTAGATTTGTTTTCAAGCCTTCAAGAGATGTATCTACTTTGAAAATCTATCATCCTTAAAGTCTTATGTTTGTCCTATCCTGGAGGTTTCATCTTCACTGTTATTTCCATCTTAAAACCATGCTAATTCACCAAAGAACGTTGTTCCAAAAGGCCTCTGAAACTGCCTTTTTCCACTTTCCCCCCCCATTTTCATAAAGTCTTCTTTCATTTTTCAACCCTCCATTTAGCCTCTAAAGGCCTCAAATCCCCTTCAAGACTTTTGAAACCCTCTTTAAGAGGTTTGAAACCTCGTCTTTACCCCTATTAGAACCTCCAAATCCCTCAAAAAACCCTTTAAAATCCTTGAAAATCTTCATTTTCCATTTAGGCCTTAAGCCCCTTTCGGCTTAGCCCTTAGCCCCTTTCTCTGCATATGACCCGACACCCAGGACCAGGCGCTAAGCCCCATCGCTCATCGCAATCGGAGTTTATTTCCCTAGCCGTTCCTTTACTTTTCTAAACTTCCGATGCGATAAGCGCCTTTTCTTCCGCCTTCGGTCCTTCCACTTTCCACATAACCAAGTCTTTGCCTTATGATTGGCCCCCGCCATCGCAATCACAAAATTTTGATTCCCTTTGTTCTTTTCCCCTTTTCCTTCGATCCTCCGATCTAATCTCGACTGTCGAATCCACAAGAACCGACGACCAAGATTCAATTGTGCTCCGCTCATAAGCCCTTCACCATCGCGCCCGCCAATTAATCTTGACCGTTGATCTCTCTTCCGATCCAACGGCCAGCATCCCATCGCATCACACCATGAACTTTTTCCCTGAACACTCACTTCCACCGATGCGATGAGTCTGTTAGCGCTCGAATCTGCCACAGGCTGAAGAAGGCAAAACTCGAGGCAACATCAAACCAAGCTTAGCCTTGTAGCTAGCCCTACGAGGACAGGAGAGGGCTCTCTCCGGGTCAAACTCAGTGAAAGATGTCCAATAGGATCTGAGATGACCTAAATGAAACATTGATATTGATTTTAGGCTAGTAAATTGATATGCAAGAGGTTTTTAATAAATGTCGGGGTTTTCTGGGCTATGTGGGGCAAAGACAGCAAGAGCAGAGATCTAATCAAAAGCACAGATTATTCCAAAAGGCGAGATAGGCATAAATTTTAACAATTCCAAGTTGAAATTAAGTGGAGTGGCAAGACTGCTAAGAAGTTGACAAGGGCATGTGTGATGAATCCTTATCAAATAGAAGAAATTGCACAAAACATGAAAGCTTCTCCAGGGCAGAGCAACAAGCTGAATTCTGCCTTTCTACTTAAAATCATTCATTAAGAAATGATTATGGGTGAATTGTAAACATAACAAGACACATATGAAAACAAAGAAGAAACATTTGCTAGATTTTACGCCACAAGAATCTTATGAAACAGAGTCGTACCATTCAATTAGTCTCTATCAAACAACTGTACAAATGAAGCTCTTTGCTCTTCACCACCAGCTCTCAGAACTCTCTTTTTCTCCCTACAAATGATTATTCAATACATTAAATAAACTATCCTAGGAGAAAACAGATTGACCCAAAACAGGGGCGTTGTTTCACCTGAAGTTACAAAAATAGAGATAGAATCATCTCTTTATTCTAAAACAGAAGATCGTTCCCCTTAAAATCCTCTGATGGCCAACAAACTGGAGCGCAGATCCCTTTGAATCATTAATTGAAGTCTTAAATAGGAATCGAATCCTATTCTTCTGTTGTAAATATCTTTGTTTTAAGTTTGGATTTTGGACTTTGACCTTTCACCTTCGCTTTCTGTTTGAATAACAATAATTTTTAATAAAACTAGCCCTTTAAATAAGATTTCACGTGAACAATCCCAGCTGCAATTTACCAAGCTCAACACGTGTTTTCAGTTTGAAGACATTTACTTGTGTCACCATTGTTTGATTACCAGCTTGACATGTGCAACACCATTAGCGATAACATTTCTGAGGTGGAACGTTATGATACGTTGTTTCAAACTACCATCTACTCTCTGAATCACGCAGGGCTGGACTTCAGAGATATAAGTCAGATCCCGCTTCTAATTAGAGCAACTAGCATATTGGCCGACTGCAGAGCCTACATTATCGATGTGAATACCAAATGCAATGTGTTTCAAGGTCGAGGGCGGTGTTAGTATAGAAGATGCAATAGCCTGTTCAAGAATCAGTAGATCGCAGCGTGATTTATCAAAGGATATGCTCGATTTTAAAGACTGCACTGCTTCTTTGCGAAAAACAGTAGCCAAAGCACTCTCAATCGAGCTGCCAAGGGCATCGTTTCATGGACCTTTACGTTCTTCAGAAAAATTTCACATTTCCCAGAAGTATATAGTTTCAGACATTTCGTAATTCACAGAAATATATTGATTCACCGTCTTTTCTTTTTCATATCCTTGTAGCCTTGTCTTCTCCAAGAGCGATTAATTTTGTTTCTATGTGCAACCTTTAGGAATGAGTAGCCATGAAACACCTACTTGCAAGTTTTGGAGGCGATTTGATAAGATCAGGTCGCAAAAAACAAATTTTCTGGGTTCTGATTTAAGTGGGTCGCACGCTGGTTTAAGTGGGTCGCACCCCCCAAGTGGGTCTCACCCGTTCAACTTTACACTGGCTGTGGCGCTCAAGTGGGTCGCGCCCCTCAAGTGGGTCTCACCCGTTTCAAGTGGGTCGCGCGCCCTCCAAACACTGTCCAGAACTATGAAAACTTGCCTACGGCCTTCAAAAACTTGACTTCGACCTCTGCCTTGCGGATTTTTGGCAAATGAGTTTGATTGTCATGTTTATATATGAAGGAAATATCTCATCAAATCAGATTGCTTTTCAAATGTGTTTGATAACCCACTCTCATAATGTTTCTGCATTTTGACATTTGGCTATTTAATACAATGTTTCTCCTTCGGCTTTTCTGAACTTTGGACTGAAAATGCTTGTTGTCTTTTGCAGGGATTGGTGGCCTGTCTTGGCTCAGCACTTTTTCACATGATTACAAACTCTGCTTTCCAATTTCCTTTTTTAATTTGCTGATTTTGAATGAGGGCTTTTCTTTGTCTGCTTGCAGGGATAATAAACATCGAACTTTGGCAAGGAGAACCAGCATCTACAACTGAGAAACTACATGATGAAAAGATACATTCGATGATTTCTTCTTCAAAACCCTGTTTTGAAGAAGAATCAATTTCACATTATTGATAATGACATAAAAATAAAAACTTACTGAACCTTCCTCTAGTCTGCAGACAAAACCCTGGACTCAAGAATTAAAATGACTCATGTTCTGGAACACAGTAACATCAGTGACTGCGCATAACAAGGAATGAACCTTGGTGAATTTGACTGCAGCGGGCTGACAAGACGGAGTCTAACATTGGCTCCAATGGGGATGGCAGCTGCCGCTTCTTGGAGGTGCCAAGAACCGCAGAGCTTTGGGAGAGCAGACAGTGCCTCCATCCATTGGGCTATGGAATCATTATTCTGACAAACAGACTAAAGACTGATAACTCCACTTATTAACTGGAAAATCGACTCAAACTGACTCGATGCAAACTGAAATGACTGAATTAAAACAAAAACTTTCTGAAAAAGGGCAGCAGTCCATCAAGCTTTTAAAATCATGATGGCAACCACCTGCATACTGATGTGATATATACAATCATGTGTAATGTGCCTTCCAATGTAACCAATCCAGCAGATGGCTACACCCCAAATTTCTGCTCTTACTCTCCTTGAGCAGGCAGAATGATGAACCTGTAGGCAACTCAAAATAACCACTGAAACCAAAGCTTATGATAATGAACCAGGCAAAATTTATCCTTTCTAATGTTTGCAGAAGAATGCTGAAGGGATCTTGAAAATCCTGAAGCACTGGCTTATCTGGAGATCCAGCTGCAAAAATACTAGTATCCACTTCATTCTGATCTGAAAGGACCATTGATTTCTGAGGGATAGAAATGCACAGAGAGGTATCTGCCATCTGAGTGTTAGCTGTAGGTTCCTTGACCATGAGAAATTCTGGCATATACTCTTCAATTTCATGATCTAGGTCATTCTTAAACAAAAAACAATCTTCAAGATTATCAAACATGACAACCTTTTCATCTTTGTGAAGGAAAAAATTATATGTTTGCTGATCTACACAACTGATTACAAGACAATCATATTTTTCAAAAGAGGAAGAAGTTTCACCAACACTTTCCTGACTATGTGTGCACTGCAAATCTGTTGTAGCCTGGGCTGTAACAAGACCTTTCAAACGCAGATCTATCTCATCTTCAGACAAAGGAGACAATGCTTTTTGTTTTCTTCTGCTTAAACAGTAATTATCTTCATATGCCAGGGCATTCAAACTATCATTTATTACTGAGTTATTGAAAGGAGATTTATCACTTACTTGCACAAAGATCTCATTCTGATTTTCATGAACTGACTGGATTGCTTCTTCATGAAGGCTGTGTTCTAATGATGGGCTGACAGTATGACTGAGAACATTTGGATCCATTACTGTGTCTTCTGCATCCCAGATGATTTCAACAGCAGAGTTCTCCTTGATGGGCTTCAGCACAAGATATGCTTGATCATCACAATCTGAATCTGAATCTGAAGTAGTTGTCTGGACATTATCACAATCTGCAATTAGAACTGGACTTACTTGCATGCTGCTGTCTCCTGTGGGCAGATCTGAAATGACATTCTCCCTTTCATCATTTTCAGCCATATGGCCATCAACCTGCTGCAAAGTCTCCTGAGCACCTTGATGGGTATCCTTTAGGTTCTCTTCATATTGCTGAAATGGATTCTCATATAGAGCCTCCATGATTTCTCTGTCCATGAAATCATTATTACCATAAAACAGCTCTAGATCTTCAATGAAATTATGTACATGGTTACAACAATTCTGAACTAAAATCAAGGATGGATATGATGCTTTATACTTTTCAAAGAACACGGTATGAAAATCCCTTAAATAGTAAATAGAAGAAGCTGGCAAACTTTCATACCATGATCGGGCTTCGTCTTCCAGAGTAGCCATAAACATTTTCATCAAACAGTCTTCAGAAAAACTGATCTTAAATTTATGCACATGAATGTGAAATTTCACCAGATGAAGAGCAGCGTCATTACCTTCCTCATTTCTGAACATAGGCAAATTATGAAGCCAATCCACCTCGGGCATCTTATTTGGAAAACCTGGGATATGATCTCGGCTCATGGGAGCGTATCTTCTTGCGATCCGGTCCGTCAGCAGTGAGGTCGCCATGAAGCATTGATTTCTGGATTGTTCAGTGAATGAAGTCGTCGGTGAATGATTTCAGCGTTGTGGTGTCTGACTGCTGTCCACCATCAGCAATCGGATCTGAACTCTGTTATCCTTTACCGGGGAGGACTTCCCCAGTATGGTCGCCACTATGTTAGCGCTCGAATCTGTGAGGGCTCTCTCTGGGTCAAACTCAGTGAAAGATGTCCAATAGGATCTGAGATGACCTAAATGAAACACTGATATTGATTTTAGGCTAGTAAATTTATATGCAAGAGGTTTCTAATAAATGTCGGGGTTTTCTGGGCTATGTGGGGCAAAGACAGCAAGAGCAGAGATCTAATCAAAAGCACGGATTATTCCACAAGGCGAGATAGGCATAAAGTTTAACAATTCCAAGTTGAAATTAAGTGGAGTGGCAAGACTGCTAAGAAGTTGACAAGGGCATGTGTGATGAATCCTTATCAAACAGAAGAAATTGCACAAAACATGAAAGCTTCTCCAGGGCAGAGCAACAAGCTGAATTCTGCCTTTCTACTTAAAAGCATTCATTAAGAAATGATTATGGGTGAATTGTAAACATAAAAAGACACATATGAAAACAAAGAAGAAACATTTGCTAGATTTTACGCCACAAGAATCTTATGAAACAGAGTCGTACCATTCAATTAGTCTCTGTCAAACAACTGTACAAATGAAGCTCTCTGCTCTTCACCACCAGCTCTCAGAACTCTCTTTTTCTCCCTACAAATGATTATTCAATACATTAAATAAACTATCCTAGGAGAAAACAGATTAACCCAAAACAGGGGCGCTGTTTCACCTGAAGTTACAAAAATAGAGATAGAATCATCTCTTTATTCTAAAACAGAAGATCGTTCCCCTTAAAATCCTCTAATGGCCAACAAACTGGAGCGCAGATCCC
This sequence comes from Pinus albicaulis, assembly GCA_034641835.2. Classification (NCBI taxonomy): domain Eukaryota; kingdom Viridiplantae; phylum Streptophyta; class Pinopsida; order Pinales; family Pinaceae; genus Pinus; species Pinus albicaulis. The sequence goes on along the minus strand of CM076577.1, from coordinate 1,303,331,365 downwards.
TTTGAATCATTAATTGAAGTCTTAAATAGGAATCGAATCCTATTCTTCTGTTGTAAATATCTTTGTTTTAAGTTTGGCTTTTGGACTTTGACCTTTCACCTTCGCTTTCTGTTTGAATAACAATAATTTTTAATAAAACTGGCCCTTTAATTAAGATTTCACGTGAACAACCCCAGCTGCAATTTACCAAGCTCAACACGTGTTTTCAGTTTGAAGACATTTACTTGTGTCACCACTATTTGATTACCAGCTTGACATGTGCAACACCATTAGCGATAACATTTCTGAGGTGGAACGTTATGAGACGTTGTTTCAAACCACCATCTACTCTCTGAATCACGCAGGGCTGGACTCCAGAGATATAAGTCAGATCCCGCTTCTAATTAGAGCAACTATCATATTGGCCGACTGCAGAGCCTACATTATCAATGTGAATACCAAATGCAATGTGTTTCAAGGTCGAGGGCGGTGGTTAGTATAGAAGATGCAATAGCCTGTTCAAGAATCAGTAGATTGCAGCGTGATTTATCAAAGGATATGCTCGATCTTAAAGACTGCACTGCTTCTTTGCTTAAAACAGTAGCCAAAGCACTCTCAATCGAGCTGCCAAGGGCATCGTTTCATGGACCTTTACGTTCTTCAGGAAAATTTCACATTTCCCAGAAGTATATAGTTTCAGACATTTCATAATTCACAGAAATATATTGATTCACCGTCTTTTCTTTTTCATATCCTTGTAGCCTTGTCTTCTCCAAGAGCGAGTAATTTTGTTTCTATGTGCAACCTTCAGGAATGAGTAGTCATGAAACACCTACTTGCAAGTTTTGGAGGCGATTTGATAAGATCAGGTCGCAAAAAACAAATTTTCTGGGTTCTGATTTAAGTGGGTCGCACCCCCCAAGTGGGTCTCACCCGTTCAACTTTACACTCGCTGTGGCGCTCAAGTGGGTCGCGCCCCTCAAGTGGGTCTCACCCGTTCAAGTGGGTCGCACGCCCTCCAAACACTGTCCAGAACTATGAAAACTTGTCTACGTCCTTCAAAAACTCGAGCTCGACCTCTGCCTTGCGGATTTTTGGCAAATGAGTTTGTTTGTCATGTTTATATATGAAATAAATGTCTCATCAAATCAGATTTCTTTTCAAATTTATTTGACAACCCACTTTCATAATGTTTCTGCACTTTGTCATTTGATCATTTAATACAATGCTTTTCTTTGGCTTTACCATGCTTTTCTGAATCTTGGACTAAATGACACTTTGTTGTCTTTTGCAGGGATTGGTGGCCTGTCTTGGCTCAGCACTTTTTCACATTATTACAAACTCTGCTTTCCAATTTCATTTTTTAATTTGCTGACTTTGAATGAGGGCTTTTCTTTGTCTTCTTGCAGGGATAATAAACATCGAACTTTGGCAAGGAGAACCAGCATCTGTAACTGAGAAACTACATGGTGAAAAGATACATTCGATGATTTCTTCTTCAAAACCCTGTTTTGAAGAAGAATCAATCTCACATTTTTAACGATGACATTCCTGAAATAAACACTTACTGAATCTCCCTCTAGCCTGCAAGTGTTATTGAAACATTCTGAGAACAAGCTCTGCAAACATCTGAGTAGAAGTGGGTGAAAGCTGATTGGCATTTGGCCTGCATATTGAACTGAGACTTTGACAGCTACCTGTCTGAATTTGACTATGACAGAGGACTAGAGAAGACGGAGTCTAACAGAGTCCATTTCAATCTCCGCCGTCCATTCCTACAGATCCGATGGCTCGCGCATAACCCGACCACCACCCCGTTGTCCGCTTCACGACAAAATAACACGTCACTTACCTGGCCCACCAATTCCTCCGCCCACATCTCTATGCCTATCACACACAACCCACACCGTTTTATCAACACCTCATGATCCGATGGCTGACACTCCATATCGCAATATTTTTATGCCCGAGGATTAGCGTTTCAAAATTTTGCAAAATAGGCGGTTTTAAGAATCCATGTGTCAGGCAATGTATGGAATCGCATTCCATCCGCGCAAAACTGCCTCCCCCCATTTCATTTTTCGAAAACCACCCCCAATTTTCCACCATACCACTACCCTCCGCAACATTGCTCCCAATTAATCCTATTCGTTGATCTCTGAGATCGCATGGTCCATGTTATGTCGCGAACTCATTCATTTTCTATCCATCTCTCTCTCCTGAAACACTCACCAAGAGATCTCCACCGTAGATCGTCCTGATCTAATGGTCCACATCCCTTATTGCACCAAAACCTCCATTGGACCTGGTCAGTTGCTCTGCTAGGGTTTTCCTCCGTTCTCTCGCTGCATTCACCACCTCTTCACTGCTCCTCCGCCTCGCCTAAGCCTTCTGTAAGCAGTTTTAAACCCCCGCATAGGATTTCATAACATGTTTATCGTGTGTATTATAGGTTAGTGGTGAATAATTCATAAGGCTCCCCATAGTCCCACAGTGGTGACACAAGTTTAAGGGTGATGACCCTGTGACTTGATCAATGCAAAAGGGAGACCAGCAGGGACAATTTCTACGTCTCTAACGGTGAGTCATGAACACTATTTGAGCAATCAGACCCTCCAGCTCAACAAAACCTACCACCTATACACAGAAACTCAGAAAGATGAGGATCACATATCCAGTGGCAGAAGGCAAGGCATAGAAGATTAATAAAACCTTTGAGGGCATCAGTACAAAAGCAGTCTGATCAATCAACAAAGATAAAGCATAAGCAAAGCTAAACAGTTTGAAGTACAAAGAGACAAAGAAGTTATTAGTGCAGAATGTTGACTGACACAGACATAGCCCATCTCCATGCTCAAAGGCCTACCAAGCAGTTATTACACCAAAGAAGCTACTACAAACTGTCAGGAGCAGTTATTTAGAAGTATGGTGGTCCTAAAGGCCCATTCTTCCACTTAACTCACACCAGAGGAGATAACAATACCACTACAGATAGTATTTATCCCAAAAGACACTCTGTGGGGTGATTTCTGTCATGTCAAATGAACCTCATCAAGCAACGAGGACACCAAGTCTGTCTAAGATTTAATGTTATGTTTATGACACAAAATGGAGCATTCAAATGCCCTCTCCTATCTCTGATGATCATTAAAACCTTCCTCACCTACTTCTCCCATTTTCTCTATAAAGACTCTTTAAAGTCTCATTGTAAAGGGTTGGAATTTGGTGATTTCTAAAGTAGTACATAGATTGCTGCTTTGAAGAAGAATTGGTTTTCTGAAGGAGTGTGGAAGTCCCTGTTTTTTCTGTTGATGAAGGATGCTGGACCTTTGGATCCCTGAGCCTGGTTTTGGTGAAGTAATCTCTTATTGTTAATGTTGTTTCTTGTTTATCACTTTGTTCCATTATGCTTTGACTTACAGTAGGATAAAAATTTCAGGCAGAGAAATGTATCTTAGAAGCACCTCTGACCTATTTATCCTTCACTGTTTATATGTTTTCTGCTACTGAACATGACAGGGTAGACTAACAAATCTCTTGAATATTCAGTTTGTTTTATTTCGGAAATGGTTAATTCAGTTGTGCTAAAGACTATTTAGGTGTTCCCTCTTTCTTTTCCACTAAATGTTGTATCTAAAATCTCCCTTTGATTATTAATGCTTGCAGTTTGACAGAGAGGCTTGTTTCAATCATAGCCTCTATTCATTATTGTAATTATTGTGTTAAAGGTCCCTATAATTGCAGTCCTAGATGTCTAAGGTGTTCCCTCTTCTTTGAATGCAATTGTATGTCTTTGTTGATTAAGCTCTCAACAGTGAACTTGTAGGAGGAAATAGGGCGTTCCCCGAATCCTATAATTCATTAAGATGGTTTTATTCTTCATTTCTCCTTTTCTTTGAGGATTTATGTTGATTAAGTCCAAAACAGTGAGCTTACTAGAGGAAATAGGGCGTTCCCCAAATCCTTTAAGTCATTGTGAGAGGGTTTAGTCTGCATTTTTCCTCTTCTTTGAGTGTTTACATTGATTAAGTCCATAATAGTGAGCTTACTGGAGGAAATAGGGCATTCCTCGAATCCTTTAAGTCATTGTGAGAGGGTTTAGTTTGCTTTTCACTCTTAGTCCTTAATGTTCATCCCATTTCACCTATATTATTCAACGGATCCTTGACCGAGTTAGATTTTCCCTTTGGTTTCCCTTCCTTCTCAATCAGAACTATTTGGACTTTCACATGACTCCATTTCCCAATGGCTTGTAGATTCTCATGCTCTATCTATACTTCATGAAACATATTTGTCCAACCAAACAAAACAAACAACCCTGCACTTCATAACTAGCCTAAAACCAATTTCTAAACCATTCAAGACACATCCTTATAAACATATTGAGAGATCCCTCTCTGAGACCAGGAGGGCTAGATCCTAGAGCTCTAAAGATTGGTTTGCATGTTGCCTTGTCACTTGGCATGCCAAGCTGCCAAATCATAGGACCCCAACAGGGAACATACGCATATCAAAAAATGCCACGTGGGTTGATTAATGCTGGTGCTACATTTCAACATGCTATGAATATAGCTTTCAAAGGATTAATTAATATCTCAGTTGTTATATACTTATATGACATCACTATTTATTCTAAGCATAGAATCAATCATGTTAATCACCTAAAACACATTTTTGAAAGATGTAGAAAATTTGGTATTTCTTTGAATCCAAAAAAATGTTATTTCGCCTTATCATAAGGTAAATTATTAGGGTTCATTGTTTCCGAAAATGGAATCCACATTGACCCTGATAGAATTCAAGAAATTGAAAAAATTGCCTTACCGCGTAATAAAAAAACAATGCAATAATTTTTAGGACAAATTAACTTTCTAAAAAGATTTTTCCCGATTTTTTCCAAATCATTTTACCTTTGCAATCAATGATCAAGAAAAATTCAATTTCTAAATGGGGAAAAGAATAGAGAAATTCTTTTGAGTTGATTAAGAAAGCCATCATAGAAGCCCCCTCTTTAAGAACTCCTGATTTTCTTAAATCATTTATATTATACACATTTTCTTCCGACACATCATACGCAGCAGTTCTAACATAGTTAAATGATCAAAACAATGAAGCACCAATTGCATTTTTTAGTTCTAACCTACAAGGTGCTGAGTTGAATTATTCAGCTGTGGAAAAACAAGCTTATGTTGTATTTAAAGCTTTGAAACATTTTAGACCCTTTCTCCTAAAAACACATACTAAAATAATATTACCTTACAAAAACATGTTGTATTTAAAGCTTTGAAACATTTTAGACCCTTTCTCCTAAAAACACATACTAAAATAATATTACCTTACTCAACAGTAAGGCAAATATTAATCCAATGAGAAGTAGGAGAGAAGAGAGCAAATTGGGTTACCACACTTCAAGAATATGATGTAGAGATACACCTTGATAAAAATTTTAAGGGAAAAGGTCTTTGAAGGATGTTAACTAGAGCTTCTCATACATCAATAGAAGAATATCAATCAAATGAAATGCAACTATTTAAGGTAAGCCTAAACGATTCTCAGTCACAATATGTTGATCTAATTTTTTTCTTGAAAAATGGATATGCTCCATTATATTTCAATTACACAGCAAAGCGTGCTCTGAGACTTAAAGAAAATCAATATAAACTCATAGGTGATGTGTTATTTAGAAAGAATTATGATTCTGTATTATTAAGATGTTTAGAAAAAACTGAAGCTGAAAAAGTAATGCAGGAATTACATGATGGACCAACTGGAGGTCATTTCGGAGGAGACACCACAGCTCATAAAATATTGCATGCTGGCTATTATTGGCCAAATCTATTTAAATATGCACATGAATACGCAAGAAAATGCAAAGTGTATCAAACCGCAGCAGGAAGAGAAATAAAAATAACATTACCATTACAGCCAGTAAATATCCAACAACCATTTGAACAATGGGGGTTAGATATTATAGGTGAAATAACTCCTAACTCTTCAAAAAAGCACAGGTATATTCTAACTGCGACAGATTATTTCACAAAATGGGTAGAAGCTATCCCATTAAAGGTGGTTAATACACAAGGTATTACAAATTTTATTGATCAGTTCATAATTAGCAGGTTTGGTCTCCCATCAACTTTGATCTTTGATAATGCATCTTAATTTTATAGAAATGCCATGATAGAATTCGCTTTGAAAAGAGGTTTTAAATTAAAATACTCAGCTAATTATTATCCACAAGGTAATGGATTAGCTGAATCTACAAATAAAAACCTCGTCAGGATCATCAAACGAACTGTAGAACAAAATCATAAAAATTGGCACAAAGCACTATTATTTTCTCTTTGGGCAGATAGAATCGACCAAAAAGCATCAATAGGTACTTCTCCATTTATGTTATTTTATGGGAAAGAAGCAGTTTTACCCACAAACATAACAATACCATCATTGACTTTAGTGTAGTTTATTGATGAAAATCCTTCATCTTCCGTTCAACTTAGACAAGATCAAATTCTTAAAATTGAAGAACAAAGAGAAAAAGCTAAGGCTATACATGCTCATCATCAACAAATAGTGAAAACCTCATTTGACACATCATCCACCAGTTCAAAAAAAATTGAAATAGGAGATCTTGTTTTAAAATGGGATAAAACACATGAGGAAAAAGGTAAGCATACCAAATTCCAAAGCTTATGGCTTGGTCCATTTCAAATCATTGAAAAAATGGGCTTATCTACCTTTTGCTGCAAGACTTATCAGGTAGAAAAGATTCCTTGCCTGTAAATGGTCAAATTCTCAAAAAATATTTCTGTTAGAAAATTAAGCTTTTAAATTTTATTTTTTCTTTAGGAAAATAAAAGTTGTAAATAGTATCATCATTGGTTCATTCAAATTTTCAAAATTTCTGATAAATTATTTTGATCTTTCGCTTCTATAAATAAGTAAAGAGAAAGATGACTATAATTATGAGAAATTAATAAACTTTATATTTTAGATAATTGAAATTACTGAAGGCATTTTCTTTCTGAAAAAGACTTTAGATATCATAAAATATAGTTATTATGTATCGGTCAGAAAATGATTTTTTTAACTTAGCAAGGATTCTCTACAAAAAGGTATCTACCAACTCTACAAGTATCATCCATAACTCTTAAACGAGCTAGTGATTCATCGCATCTGATAAAATTTCTTCTTTAGAAATATAAAAAATAAAAAGAAATATATACAATGAACAAATTCAAAAGAAAATAAGTCTCATCACGAGCTTGTTTATCATGATCATAGAGAAATAATGTAGACTGATATTACCAAAATTGCATACTATAACAGGGTAATAGCTATATGATTATAAAAAAATCAATAGACAAGGGGTCTCATCACGAGCCATCTTGTTCAGTCTAAATTACTATCAGTGAATGACATTGTCATTATCAGGCTACCAAACCTGGACAATGATTTTGGAAATGTATTAAGAAAAATAAAGTTAATGATATGTCATAATTATATTTTAAAATAAGAAATCAAATTTGGATGGGACCATGAATCATTATTGGGTAAAATATAACCCTTTCGAGGCTATAAACGCCTGCTGGCAACAATGTCTCTATCTGTGATAAATGAGTAAAAATCTATGAAACCAATTTTAGAGAAAACCTACTTTATCTTTTTAAATCTAAGTACTGACAGATATACATACCTATATATTATCACTGAAGGAGTTAATTTAGAAGAAATGAAATAAGTAAATAGATTATATTCTGAAAAAATAATGTCTAATTCATGAATCATATTATTTGTATTCTTATATCTTTTCCTTGTTTTGAAAGTTTAGAAATGTCAAAATAAACCAATTAGAGATATCTGGTTCTCCCAAGTGAATCGCCAATTGTTGTGCTATGCAACCCCCCCCCCCCACCCATTTTTATTTTTAAAATAATTTATACCTTTGATAAATTAAATAAAAACATCTCTATCGCAAATCGCAATTTCACACAAATATTTTCTTAAGTTAAAACCATAAATCAGCAAAATCCCGATTTTGCAATTGTCGATGTGAAATTTCGCAAACGACATAATAAATCGCATATCGCAGATTTACACTGCCAAACTGTAAGCAATCCTTAGCAAAACTCCGATATTGCGATACTGCGATTTCGTGAAATCACATATGGCATAAACAAAAGGAAATACGCATCATTAAGACAAGTTCAAAGAGCATGATACGATTGATATGACAGGTTTGAATACAGGTTTTATGAAAAATAAATCATGTCAGAAAGTATTAATTATGTTTTATGATCCCAATGTAAACAATTATGGATGCGTCATGATTAATTAATGACATAGTTGTTTTCCGGATTTTTCCTTTCAAAACATATCATTTCAATATATCTTCCATCATTTGATCATTTACTCTGTCTTTAATAGGGATTTCCTTTCAAAGATATGTCTATCCACAAAGTTATTCAGAAGCACGACAAACAGATTGTTGCAGAATTCGAACAAACAAAAATGGAACCTATATTCTCTAGTACTGTCTGCACTGCTGATGGGGGAGCTACTAAATGGAAATTTATTTACACTATACTTGAAGACAAAGAGCTAGAGGTAGTGGAAGTCGCAGCAACTATCGATGATGCAACACCTTCAGACTTGCAATTCAAAGATATTGCATGTTCTTTCCTCCATAGAATGGCAGCGAGAGCTACTCTTCTTCCATATACCGACATGATTCGATGGGTGCTTGATAAATCAGTGATCAAAGACAGACAGTTAAGAACCTGCAAGGATGAGATTCTAGGTTCTTTCAGACCTAAAGATCTGAAGATCTGAAGATCATGTATAAGCTGCCCAACCTGCAAGATACCTACAACAGTCAGTTTGTTGCAAAGTTTGCTGAGAAGAACCAAGACCCATTCAAGGAAATTCAAGGTTGGATGAAATTACACAACAAGTTCAAATATGAGAAAACCGGTATGTATCCTATCGCGTCATTAGAAAACCCTTATAACTTTGCAGCGACACTGTTATCCAGATTATATGGTTTACCTGATAATACCAAGTTCTCCATAAATTGGCTTCCCCTAATTGACTCCTTTGTTAACTCCCTCATAATGAATTGGGCGACTATCCTTTCAGATAATCTAGTCAAGGCAATTAATGAATATCGCCAAACCAAAACTTCTTCCTCCAAATCTGTTCCCCAGTTTTATATGAGTGCATATATTTTTTATGCCATCTGTTTTTCTACCAACTTTCGAGTTATGGGATGGAAATGGACCCCTAAATACCCTACCCTGATACATTTGAGTCATAAATAGATATGGGAACATAATTATGCACCACATTTTCATAAGCTATGCTATGGAGTTGTATTACCACTTCACCAATTTATGTATGACATAGTGAGCCCTAGATTCACTAAGGAAGCCCTTGCAGACTTTCAAATGATGGGTAGGAGTTTTGTTGAAGAAAAATTTTCCTATATTAGAGTTTTTGGAAGCTCTTCTCCCCCGCATATTCTTCCATTATATGTTTCAGACAAGTTGATGGCAAGAGAAATCGCTTACCAAACAGTTGGTAATGGACTCATTAAAGCTTTGAAAGACAGTAAAAAGTCTTTGTGGCCAAGTTTCCAATTTCATGTGGTTCATTTGCACTTAGAAATTTTAGTCATCCATTGAAAGAATGTCAGAATATTGAGCTATTAAAGCTCCCTGTTTTACCCTCCAGATATTTCGACCAAGAAAAGGTTGCTAACAAATTCACTTTGTCAGTAAAACTCAAGTCTATTGTACACACTGATGACAGATTTGAAGATTTTTGCAATCTATCAGGAATTTTGAAGAAATCCTAAATTTTTTCAAATTGAACCTAAATCCAGAAGAAATACAGAGATTCAATCAATTCAGAGAACAAAGACTCAGACAGATTCCACAGGATTTTTTTATTACAAGTTATACTATTAAAGCAATTCAAGAAATCAGAGAAAAATAATTAAATTCACAAAATCAAAGTGAATTAGATAAAATCTGTACTTCATTCAGCAATACATTCATAAATACTCCATAGGCATCATCATCATAGAAGAATACAGAATTCCAGACTCCACATCAACAAATAGTTTCAACAAAGGAAATCATTGAAATTCCTGAGATAATCTCCCAAGAAACAAAAATAATTCCTACAGATCTGACTGTGAGATTATCCTCAAGGTGACTGATATTCCCCCACTAGATGTGTTCTATATCCCTCTTCATAAGGTTGTAGTGAGAAAACAGAGGAAAAGAAGAAGAATTGAAACACTCCCGGGGAATGAAGTTATGGAAGTAGTATGGAAAAATACTCCATCAAATCCGATTGAAAGTTTAACTCGGCTATCTCAATTCGCTGGTGCATACACCACTGCGACAATTGATAAGGCAGGAGAAGTATCTATTTTGATCCAAGAAAAGGATGTCAAAATCATAGAACTACAACAGCAGCTAGATGAAGAAAGAAAGAGTTTAAATCAGAAAGTGGAACAACAACTTCTCAGAGTACAGCAAGAGATGGAAATGCTTAAGATAAGTCATGAAAATGACTTATCTAGAAAAAATTCACTGATTGAACAGTTGAGATAAGATCTTACCAAATATGAAGGAATTCATACTGCAGAGGAATTCATAAATGAAGCATCGGCATTAAGTGCCTTACTATCAAAACAACAAAATCTATTTGTTGTACAAATGTCAAACATAATTCCACATCTAGAAATCAGTGAACAATTAACAAACACAGTAATTAACCAAAGGATTGAGTTCAATGAACTTAATATCAAAATCTCTAATTATATTGAATGGCAAGATACAGAAGAAGGGAAGAAGTCAGATCTCCCAAATATCAAGGAAACTTTCGAAGATATTCTTTTTACAGACTGGGATGCACGAGTGAAACAAGCAGAATTAGCCATAGCCAGAGCAACAGGTATATAAAGAATATGGTCAAAATTATTAACCATATATTACACACTTCTAGGCTCATCAGAGAAGGATATTTCAAATATCTTCCTGATATCAAAGATTTAGAACAAATTTGGAAAGAAGCTGGTCAACTTAGGGAAGAAACACTTCTACAGCTAAAGAAAACTAATTGGGAAGCATACTGGAAGCTATTGGTCAAACCACACAATCAGATCATGACATTGAACTGTTTTCTGAACTCCATACAGAGAATACAGTCGTTTTTACTAGACACTATATTTGCTGCACAAATGAATATAGAATCCGTCAAACCTCCACAAGTTCAACTGATGTCCGACATTTGTGAGCAAAAAACACAACTGACAGTAACTTATCATCCAGCATGATTATTAGTTAGTTTGTTTTCAATTTTTAGCAAATAGATACTAAATATGAGGAAGGTTGTTTGAAACCACCTCATAAGATATTTTGTATAATATTTTTGTAGGTAATTAGCATAGTATTTAAACCCTTCTCATGCATTTAGAGAAGGGTCCATAATTTTATTGAGGACATTCGCAAAGAATACTTAATTGTAAGTAAGTTTGTGGATGTCTTGATGAAATAATGGAACACAACCATTTCAATTACATATCATTTTGTTGATCATTGTTGATGCACTTATGTATTCTTTGAAAGAGTTACTGATGTATGAGTTGAATGTGGCCTACTATCATTGATCAGATGAATAGGAAAGTACACATCTGGTACTATTATCATGTATGCTAGTTCTGTTTTGAATATTAGTGATGAATCCAACTTTCATGAATGATATATGAAATCAATTTTTTTTATCTGAAATATCAGTTGCACTACTGTATGATATAAAGATAGGAATTAATGTGTTTTTGTATATGATCATCAAATATATGTGATATGTCTCTCATTTTCTTTTGATTAATTATTTTTTCAAGAGAATCATCTTACAAAGTAATAATTCTATTAAATCTGTGATGATCTTAATCATCACAGATTGAATAGATATTATTTTAGATCGCATCAAAATAGTATTATCCCGGGTTAGATTAAATTAGTTTTAATTTCAAGCTTTTACATGTTAGAATAAATTTGTTTTAGTTTTTAGGAATTATTCATTTAAATCCCTTGAGAGAAACCCAACAATCAAACAAAAACCCAACTCTGGGAAACTGGTCCCATTATATCCAGTCGGAGCCACTATCCCAAATGGAAAAGGCACTGTCTTAAGGGCTGGACCGGGTGGTTATCCCCTTTGTTGTTGCCATAGATTTCTAAGGCCTAAATAGAAAGACATTGAAGTTTTTGAAGGTAAAATTAAATCTTATTATCTTCATGATCAAGATCAGTCTTTTCAAAAGCTTTCCATGCCAGAACACAAAGATAGGGTGTTGCTTCCTTTATCTTTTGAGATTGAGGAAGAATACATTGTTTTTGAAAATCAGTTTGAATAGCAGTTTGATAGCACACATTTGAAATCTTGTGTGGCTGAGCAAATCATATATAAGTTGTCCAAAGCTACATAATTTCATGAGAAGCATCAAACATATCATGTCTTCTATGTTCCTATAGCTGACTTCATGGAAGAGTTCTACAGTCCAGATTTACAGTTATGTTTTCATTATGAGGATCAAATACATTTTATGTTACCTTGGTCATTTCAGTATCATGCTTACTTTTGGTTCAAGTGCAGTCAACAGGTTCAAATATCAGATCAAATCATTGACTCACTTCACTGTAAGTTTCATGTTGCTTGAGTTAAAAAAGGAGATTGCATCTGATAGGGTAGGTAGGAGCATGTGAATAAGATCAAAGTTGACTGAGCATCTTTTCAGTAGGTACAGATTTGGTTCTTCTGCAGTGATCATCAAGCTTGAGCTCGAGGTGAAGGCTATAAGAGTTTGAAGAAGACTTGGTAAAATTTCAAAGTTTTTATTCCAAGAAGATGGATAGCAGCACTGGAACTACTGGTTCTTAGTGTACCACGGGGGCACACTATTCCAAGTCGAGCCACTGTTATCACCCAAAAATATTTCAAACATCATTGTGTCAAGTTTGTTTATGATCATGGGTCAAAATAGGGTCTTAGGAATCATTTCTTGAATTTGACCAAAGGGGAGTATTATATTTTTAGGTTTGAACCTTCCTTAGTGTTAAATAAATTCATTTTAAATGTTTTTCATGTCAAGTCATTCATCATTTCATCATTCATTTCATTTCACTAAGTTTTTTCATCAAAACTGCCTAATTATCCAAGAAACCTTACTTTCATAGTGCATCAATTGAAAAAATTCACTTTGCACTACGAAAGCGCTAATAGTTTCGTAGCGCAAACAACAAAACTCTGTTTTTTCTGACTTTGAGAATTCAACTTCAAAGGATGTTTCTGAGAAACTGAAAATGAATTTTGGAAATATGAAAGATGTTTTTCTTCATAACAGACCTAACTAAAAAAAACTCTCTCATTGTTTTCAAATTCATTAGGAGGTGGTAGAAATTGATAACTTAAAATGCGCTATGAAACTACTGTTATGAAACTGTCCTGTACATGACTGTTTAGCAGTCAACTTCAAGTTCCATTTCTGGCCAAATGAAAAAGTGTTTTCGAATTATGAAAGAGGTTTGTCTTCATCACAACCCCAGATACAAAAAACTCTCTCAATGTTCTCACAGTTGTTATCAGTTGAGAGATACAAGGATTTCATTGAAGCCCTATTTTCAGAAACAGAGTTTTCCTGTTTTACATATGTTTTTCAAATGCAGTTTCTGGACAGCAGGAGACGTGTTTCAAAAAACCAAGAGATTTTTTTATTAAAGAAAAAATTGCCTACAAAAAACTCCTTTAGTTTCTCAAAATACATCATGTATCAGGAGATATAGGCTCTATCCCAAGACCTATTTTTCAAGAAAAATCTGCAAGGATGTATTGCAAATGAAGAATGAATGCCTCAAGAAAGTTAGAATGAAATGGGTTTACAGTTTGTATGAATTGTAAATACTGAAGAAAGGTTATGTTTTTATTTTTTGGGGAATAATACATTTCACTTGGCAAATTTTTTTGACAAAACTTCATACTCAACAGTTTCGTAGCGCATCTAATGTAAAAAAGCAAAAAAGCGCTATGAAACTGTTGTAGCTTCCTTTTCTGCTCCTTTTGATCAGTTTTCAAGGGGTTAAAGGATGAGTTAAGAGCTGTAATTGTTATGGAAGATGTATTGAAGAATGATTAAAATGTTTCATAAGGAAAGAACCAAGTTTTTGAAGAAAAAATGTTGAAATGGCAGTGCTACAAAGGGCGCAACGAAACTGTTGTGTTTTCGTAGCGCCATAAATTACAACCATTTGAACAAGTTATACAGTGGTTTTTGGATAGATGGAGGCTAGGGATGAGTGATGAGACATGTTAATATAATATCCAATATCTAAGGACCATGAAATAAAGTTTAAATGATGGTCAGAATGCTTAAAAAAGGAAAAGAATCTTATTCCTAAAAAACAGGGTTTGGTTTCCTACTTTTGTGGAGGTCAGCAAAGAGGTCATGAAGAGCTGAAGCCTGTCATCAAAATTCGACCATATGTTGATACACTTGGAAAATTATGTAATTTAATTTAGATAAGGTTGTTATAGATAAGTGATAAGGAGTTTGAGTCCTATTTGTAATAGAATTGTTTAGTAGATTAGGTGTCTTTTTGTCCTAATTTTTTTTTTTATGGTTATGCAAGGTGTCAAGAGTTAGAAATTCAATGTATCTAGCCTAATATGAGATCATCTCATGTTGTAAATGGTATAATATTAAAGGTCGTTGGGTAAAATTAGCAAAGGGTTGGACATTTTAGCAAAAGACTGTGCTTATTGTAATTGTCTAGTTTTCAACTAATAGAGAGAGTTTCTACTTAACCAACTTGGGATTTAGAAGGAGTTTTGGTGTGTTCCTATTCTATTTGCATCTCTTATTATCCTATTATAGTGGTATTTATCTATATTACTCAGAATTCATCTTTATATGCTCTGACTTCCTATATAAATGAACTGACTATGTTTTTACAGTTTCATGTGTGTTTATTTCTTGACTAAAAATTTGATATGCCTCAACTTCCATGTTAAGTAGATTCATTGGTTTACTAAAACTATTTTGACTCCATAAGCCCAATGTGTACTTGCTAATGTGATTATCAACCTATATCTATCTTTTATCTATTTATTACCCCACATAGAGTTAGCCATCTATATTTTTATCTAAATCATTAACCTTTTGAGAGAGCCCTCTCAAGTTGAGGAGGCTAAGTCTCAATCAAAATATTGGTTTGAAATAGTTACATGAGATTGATTTGATTAGTAGCCTATCAGGTCCAATTTTGTGATAACAATCACAATAAATAACTATCGGATCCATCTGTCGACCAAACAAACCAACAAGTATCTTCTTCATTTATATGGATTCACATGTTGTCTAACGGGCCACCATGTACTCCGCCTCTGCTAAACTAAGT
The DNA here is from genome assembly GCA_034641835.2 of Pinus albicaulis. Classification (NCBI taxonomy): domain Eukaryota; kingdom Viridiplantae; phylum Streptophyta; class Pinopsida; order Pinales; family Pinaceae; genus Pinus; species Pinus albicaulis. The sequence continues at coordinate 1,303,315,919 of CM076577.1, read as the reverse complement.
GAAACTGATCTATGTTTCCTGTTGTTCCTGGAAACTATTGCTGATCCAATGCTAAAGATGACCCCTGATATTCTCTTCATGTCAGATGGACTCCTTGCTCATTACGCATACGTAAACCTTGAAGATTCACTCCCTTTATCTGCCTATACCACAACCCAAACTTTGTAGTGCTTTTGAGGTATCTCAACACATGCTTTCCTTCCTTCCAAAAGAGCTTGGTAGGCTTAACCATACACATACTTGCCTTGAGATACAAATAACTCCCTATCTCTTTTCCAAATTTCTAATCCCAGGAAATAGTGCAAGGTGCCTATGTCCTTCATCTCAAATTATCTTGCAAGATCCTCTTTTCAAGACTTGATGAGATGCTCATTTCTTGTCAGTATCAAATCATTGACATAAATTACAATGATCAAAATTTTACCTTCTACCACAATATGGTAAAGGTTCACATCTACTTTACTACTTGGTGAAGTCCAACCCAATGAAGTAGGTGTCGATCTTGGTGTACCAAGCATGAGGTGGTTGTTTCAACCCATATAGTGTATTCTTGAGACATGTGACTCTCTATCGAAGGTCTCAAAAATTTCTAACTGCTCAATGTACACCTCTTCCTAAATCTCTCCATTGAGGAAGGATTTCTTTACATCCATTTGATGTATCTTCCATCCCATCTGCACTAAAAATGCAAGGATGGATCTGATTAATGAGTAACTTATGAATGGTGCAAAGGTATCATCATAATCAATATTATCCACCCGAGATAATCCTCAGGCCACAAATCTAGCCTTGTGTTTCTCCACACTCCCATCTGTTTCCTGCTTCACCTTGTAGATCCACCTGGATCCTACAACTGACTTCCTCTCCAGCCTTGGGAAAAATTCCTATGCATTGTTTCTGATTATGGAGTCATACTCCTCAACCATGGAATCAACCCAAATTAGTTGCTACACTGCTTCCTCGAAATATGATGGCTCTATCTCTACAATCTCGCCCATAAGATCCATGTAGCTAGTGTACCACTTTGGGGAACTTCTCTGCCTGTGTTGTGATGTGGGTGCTCCCACATTCTCTCTAGCATCAAGCACCAACTTTTTAGCCTCTCTGGTGTGCTTCCTTCTATCTTTGGATGTCTCTCCATGGGTGGGTGCTTCCACTCTCTACACCTCTTCTTATGGATGCTCCACATCTTGAGGTTCTTCTTTTTGAGCCAAGATATCCTCAACTGCATGCAACTGAAGCTCCCTCTCAAGGGAAATTCACATGGCATTCTATACATCGAATTTGACATCTCTTCAAACCACTGTCATCTTGTGTGTCAGTGATTACACCCGATAGTTGTGAGGTGTATCAGTGTACCCCAAAAATACTCCCAACTCAGTTGTTGGCTCTAGCTTTTTCCTGGCACCTTTGGTCACATGGAAATAAATTGATGAACCAAAAATTTTAAAATGCAACACATCTGGTCTCTTACCTGAAAAATCTTCCTCTGGTGTACTCATCCCAAGTATCCGATGAGGACTTATGTTTTTCACAAATACTGATGTGTTTCATGCTTCCACCCATAAATGCAACGATAGGCCCTGATCATGAAACATCGCTCGTGTTGCTACCAAAATATTTCTATTCTTCCTTTCTACAACACTACTCTATTGTGGGTTATGAGGTGCTATAAATTTTCATCGAATTCCTTCTTAAGCACAAAATTTCTTGAATTCGTTCGAGACATATTCCTCACCATTGTCGCTTCTGAGAGCCTTCACGTTCTTCCCTGTATCTTTCTATACAAGTGCTTTGAACTCACAAAAATTTGAGAACGTATGATCGTTGTTCTTCATGAAGAAAATCCAACACTTGTGTGAAAAATCATGTACACAATTCACATAATACCTGTGGTTTGTTGTGGAGGCTATTGAGAACGATCCACACATATCTGAGTGAACTCTCTCAAGGATCGCCTTTGCTTTTCTTCCTTATCATGAAAGGTGGCTTTGGTATACTTCCCCAATGTACACCCTTTGCATGTATCTCACTACTCAAGTTCACCCTTAGGGAGTATTTTAGAAATCTGCTACATGATCTTAAAAGTGGCATGGTGTATATGGCCCAATCTTCGTTGCCATAACTCACTGATGTCTAGACTCTCCACCTTCTTTGTTTTCATGCTCAAGGAAACATAATCTTCTACATCCAATTTGTAGAGTTTATTTACTCAAACCTCAATCTTTTTCACTTGTCCCATGGCTTTGTGACAAAGGAGCACCTTTCCTTTGCTAAATATCGTATCATAACCACGATATTCCAACATAGAAAAAAAAAAAAATCTTCTTTAAACCAGAAACATACATGACATATTTTAATGCGAGAGGAATACATGACTCCCTTTGAAAGGTAAATGTACCTATGCTGATAGCGCATTACCTCCTATCATCTCCCATCTCGATGTGCATCCAACTCGAAATCCAAGTCGAACTGTGAAATCGAACTCAAACTGTGAAGCAAGTGCTTCACCTGCTGCTCCTCCTGATGGCTTCTTGCCGGTCTTATTGTGTCGATAATTTGTAGCATAGTGTCCAAGCTCATGACAGTGAAAACATTTTACCTTCGACAATTCTCACTTCTTTCCTGCCTAACCGGAATTTGATTTGGAATAGGACCCTTTCCCTTTCTTCACTTTTCTAGCTAAGGCAAGATTCTCCTCCTCATCAGTATTTGATGAGGATCCATTTTTGGTGTTTCACCGAATATCTTCTTGTACCAAGTTAGACCACAATCGCTCCCACTTTGGTAGCTTCACCCTCCCATTCACTGAATCCTGGTCACTGTGCCAGCTCTTGGGAAGGCCTAGAAGTGTTAGGCTCACCAAATCATCTTGGGAAACTATCACACCAACACTTCCAGTATCATCTCCACATTGAGTGAACTTTTTCAAGTATTTTGGTATTGTGTCACCCTTCTCCATATTGATATTTCTAAGCTTTTCCTTCAGCACAAACTTCCTATGGTCGTTGCTATTCTGAAACAAATATGTTTATGCCTTCCACATAGCATATGGATTTTTCTTTCCATGGAGGTTAGAGACAATATGGTCTCGAACTCATTCTAGCAAAATCATTTTTGCCTTTTCTACATTCTTCTTCCATGCATAAAGATTTTGAGCATCTGGTGTTGCGAGCCTAGGAATATCAGATTCTATTAATTCATTCATTATGTTGTCCTCCAGCACTGGCCCCATAATTTCCTTCCAATCTATGTAATTTAAATTAACCGAAAGGGCATATTTGAGTCTCAATCGAGAGAAAGACATCCTTATTTGATGTTGGTCCTGAAGAATAAATCTGCAAATTCGATTCATCTGTTCAAAACAAACTTTGGTTATTCTCTTCTATAGTGATTCCTTCTCTGATACCATGTAGAAAATACACATAGATTCAATTTATCTTGTAATATGCTAAAAAAAAATACTTAAATCTATTCAAAAAATGCAGAAACCAATTTCGATCTCACAATCACATGAACAAGAAAGAGAAATAATTTCAATTTCACAATCACATGAACAAGAAAGAGAAACAATTTTAATCGCACAATCACATGAACAATAAAGAGAAATAATTTCAATCGCACAACACAAATATGTATCTAGGGGAAGCCTCGGCTAAAATTCCTGCTATATTTATATTGCATTAAGTCAAGAATATGAAACAATACAATGCTTCTCTCAGGCTTGAGATCTCTCTGGACTGTCTCTGATTGTCTCACTCTGATCCCAACAAGTTTGGTCCAATACTTAACCAAAAACTTGCCTCTGGGTTGCTCAACCTTGCTTACACATTCCTGAGGGAATTGAGCCCCTATGAAATAGAAAATTCCCAAGAATTGATTGTGTAATTCATCTAAGGTGTCCTGTTGACCTCATGCATGAACTGTACAATTTTCTAATAGTACAACTGATAGCCTACTTCCCTTCAACTGATAATCTATTGCAACTGGGTCAATCTTAGAACTAAAATTCAAAAAATATTTATAGCCAATGATAAATTATCTGATTGATCACTACATGTGAATTAGATCATATTTAGTTCATTGGACCTCTCACTAGCTCATCCATCAGTAGAACTAGTTAAATTGATTTTAACTCAAATAATTAAGTTAAACAATTACAACTCAAAATAAAATGCAACTATATGCGCTAAAACTTAGAGTAAAATCTACATGCCTCTAGTTTTACCCCCAACTCAAATTGACTGAGCTAACTAATTCTTCCCAATTTAGTTAACTTGTACAACTTGTCATGTGATGTGGAATTATGATTTCCTTCTAATTTAATTAAGTGAAAATTAAATTGGAAGCCCTTATTGTTTCCAATTTCAACATCATCCTCGGCAACTGTAACACCAACACTTCCAAGTTCATATGGACCTTGAGTGAACTTTTTCAAGTATTTTGGTATTGTGTCACCCTTCTCCATCTTGATTTTTCTGAGCTTGCCCTTCAGCACAAACTTCTAGTGGTCATTGTTGTTATGAAACAAATATGTTAAGGTCTTCCACATAGCATATGAAGTTTCCTTTCCATGGAGGTTCGGGACAATATTATCTGGAACTCTGTCTAACAGAATCCTTCTCACCTTTGCTACATTCTTCTTCCATGCATCAATATTTTGAGCATATGTTGTAGCGGGCCTAGGAATATAACTGTCTATGAAATCCTTCGGCCTTTTGTCTTCCAACATTGTTTCAATCTCGTCCTTCCAAGCTATATAATTAGAACTACCCTCAAGGGAATATTCGAGTCTTAATCCACAGAACAACATCCTGATCTTGATGTTGGTCCTAAAGAATAGATCTGCAAATTCGATTCACCTATTCAAAAAAAATTCGTATTATTCTCTTCCATAGTGATTCCTACTCTGATACCATGTAGAAAATTCACATAGATTCAACTGGTCTTGTAATATGTTAAAACAAAATAATTGAATCTATTCTACAAATTGCGGAAACCAATTACGATCACATACTCACATGAACAAGAAAGAGAAGGAATTTCAATCGCACAACACAAATATTTATCTAAGGAAATCCTAAGCTAGAAACCTCGCTATCTGTATGTTGCATAAGTCAAAGAATATGAAAAAATAAAATGCTTCTCTCAGGCTTGAGAGCTCTCTGCACTATCTTTGCCTATCTCACACTATCCTAGGCTAGCTTTGGTTCAATACTTAACCAATTTCTTGCCTCTAGATGCCTCACCTTGATTGTGCAATCCCTAGGGAAATTGAGCCCTTATTAATAAAGAAATTACCCAATAATGTTTGCCCAATATCTCTAAGGCCTTCTACTGACTCCATGCACCACGTGTACAATTTTCTAATTATACAACTGATAACACACTTCCCTTTAACTCCAATCTTAACTGGGTCTTCCTCATAACTGACATGCATGATCTATTTTTACCGAATTATCAATTATTTGATTGATCACTACATGTGAATTAAATAAGATTTAAGTCACTGGACCTATCACTAGTTCCTCCATCAGTTAGAACTAGTTAAACTGATTATAACTTAAATAATTAATTTCAATAATTACAACTCAAAATAAACTACAACTGGACCCCCTAAAATTTAGGGATAACTCTACATGCCTCTAGTTTGACCCTCAACTCGAATGTTTTGAGCTAACTAATTCTCCCTGACTTATATAACTCATAGAATTTGTCATGTGATGTGGAATTACAATTCCTTCTAATTTAATAAAGGGAAAATTAAATTACAAACCTATTCTTGTTTCCATTTTCAACATACGGGATCTGTGATATCATTGTGAATGGTGATGAAACTTCGACTGTGATCACACACTTAGAATACTTTGAAGATTCAATCAACATAGATCATCTATATCATTCAAACAAATCATTTCCCTTTGTGCAACAACTTTACGACCGGTTATGACAAATGCGACACCAAAGATACACTTTATGACGACAGTGATGACACTTGTGTGATAATGCTTAATACTTTGGAAATGAGTGCAACATGTACTTACAAGGTTAGAACAACTCATTTGCATAAAGGTGAGCTCTTGGAACCACTAGAATAGGCTCATGCATACAATGCAACAACCAACATGCCAAAATACGGCACTTTGCCTATCTTGCGAAAGGGATCATAACATTCTAAGAAAACACATAAAATGAACTTCCAATTTTGTGTTGATGATGAACACGACCAAGGAAGGCTTCGAAATTTGGTATAGGCCGAAATTTTGGAGGGTGTTGTAGCAACTACAACAGAAATTATAGAGGAGTGAATTCAACAACAATTTTCCATATACATTGAGTCTCTTTGCTAGTGTATTCGGTGTCGTAGATCTCTGTGTTTCCTCAAAAGATCTAGCATATGTTTTGTAGAGGTTAACATAATATTATGATTAATAGAGTCCTGAAGATCTGACTGATCTCTGATGTAATGGCTGGTGTTAATAATTAAATGGAGCTTGGGGAATTATGTGTTGATGTTGCGATTGTGTGACAAATATATTCCCCCCTTTAAATTTTCGGTTTTATTTATGCAAGTAGTGTTCTGAATTATTTTTTGATGGCCTTATGTTTCAGTTATAATATACTTGTGTAGATGACAGTTGATCATGATGAGAATTACATTATGATATTAATCTAGAATCCCTTCAACTTTCTGTGGTTCTGTTTGACCTCAGGTGAGATGCTCATTTGCAAAAGGGAGTGAAAATGTCGAAGAAGAGCTAGACTATGACGACTTCCTTTATTAGCAACTCAGGCTGAATCTTGGTCATTAACTGGTCAAAAATTTTCTGCCAACAATTTCTACTTTTGATCATTGATAAAAACATAGTAATATGTTAATTAAATATATCATGCATACAAGTTTATAAGTTGAACAATGTTGTTAATGTTGGGAACAACATAATGAAGTTAGAGATGAAGATTAACGAAAAAAATTCATAAAGAAATTATGAGAAATTTTTTTAAAGACCACTGAATGAAATTATCTACCTTTATTTCATTTTGTTTTATCTCCTATAGTCACCTAGTTTATATAAAAGAATTTGTTGAGTTTTTCAAAATAAAAATAACTAATAGAATGATTATTTAGAATTCTTAAATGTATTTATTTTTATTTTATTATTTTATTTTATTTGTGATTATAGTTAATTTTATAATTTCATAATAGGCCACAATTTGAAATATATATATATATATATATATATATATATATATATATATATATCAAATAATTTGATTAAAAAAAAATAAAATTAATTTGAATATTTATTTTTATTTTATAAAAATATAATAATTTTAATAAATGAAAATCTTTCTTGCCATTATTATATATATATATATATAATTTTGATTAATTAATGGCAAACTTAAAGTGGATATATATATATATATATATATAAATAAATAATTTTGATTAATTAATGGCAAACTTAAAGTGGATTTCCAAGTCCCGAATTCAATGATTTGTCATAAATGAATATCTATGAAAGCTAAGAGGGGTCGTTCTTGTTATCATCGTCTAAAGATAAAGATGAGAAATTCAGTGATGTGATGAGCTATTTGTCATAAATTAATATTCATGAAAATGCTTATATGGGTATTTCTTTTTATGATCGTATAAAGGTAAAGGTAATTGGAAAAAATAAAAGATAAGAGGTTATATATAAATTATTATTATTATTATTTTAATATTTTAATTTTATTATTATTATTATTATTATTTATTTTAATTTTATTATTATTATTAAGGTATGTAGTTAAATTAGCTAGATCTATTTTTTTAGATTTATTAAGGGTTTAGAGGGATCGAATATTTCTACTTACAAATCATTTTTTTGAATGTAAAGCTTGAGGAAAGGTTTGCACCTCTAGAGATTTGATCTCGTGCGCATGATAGATCTTGAGTTAAGATGGATTTAGGTGGGTTTTTTACACATTTAGAAATAGATTCTTGAAAGTAATTTGTTTGTTTCGCCCAAGGCATAAACTAAATCATTATAATTTGGCGGTAAGAGTGATTCATCACCCATAATCACATCCATGTAGTAGAAGTAGATGAAAAGGTAAAAACAAAAAGGTAGAAAAAAAAATGAAATGCAAGAGCAATCGAAATCAAACCTAAAAATCAATAGTGTTGGGGTCCTGTGATTTGGCTGATTGGAAAACCAAATGACAAGGCAACATTCAAACCAAGCTTTAGAGCTCTAGGGTCTAGCCCTCCTAGTCTCAGAGAGGGATCTCTCAATATGTTTGTAAGGATATAGCTTGATGCTTTTGAGAGGTTGATATTAGGCTAGTTATGAAGTGCAGATTTGTGTTGGACATAGATGATCTAGGCAGCATAGACAGAGTGGGGAATTCTATAAGCCATTGGGCAATGGAGTCAAGTGGTAGTCATAGCAGGTTTGATTGATGAATTTGGAGTACCAAAGGGAAAATCTAACTTGGTCAATGGATCTGTTGGGTTTTGCAGGTGGGATGAAATGAACATTGACGACTTAGAATGAAAAGTAAAACTAAGGGAAATTAAGAATCCTTAATTATCTATACTTCTCAACAAAGGGACTTAAAACATTATCTAAACATATAGATGCATTTGATAGACAGGGCTAACCATGAATTCCACAAACCACACTTCGGCAGATGATAATTTCAAGACAGAATTTTCCAATGAAATACAGAAGGCGAGGAACACTTTATTTCTTCTAAATATTTCACTAGCAAGGATTTAGAAAACATATAAGATTCACAAATCACTGCATTCATAGAAGAGGGAACACCTAAACATCTAAGACTGCAATTCTAAAGACCTTCAAAACAATTATCTCAGCAAGAACAGAGGGTATGATCAAAACAGACCTCTCTGGCAGACTATGGACAATGGTACTTTGAAAGGAGACTTCGAAAATAGTTTTCAAGTGGCAACAAGCAAGCAGGGAAAACCATAAATCGTTCTTGAGGCCAACTGTATGAACTATTTCAGAAATAAACAAGCATGAGGGTTCAAGAGAGCGATTAAGACTACTCAATAATACCTCAGCAGATGAAAACATAAAGACAGTGAAGAGAAAACAAGTCTAAGGTGCTTCTAGGAGACATTTCTTAGCCTAAACTTTTTACTCTACTGTAAGTATAGAATGATGGAACAAAATGGAAAACAAGAAATAACAATTACTGTTAGAGAGTACTTCACCACAACCAGGCTCAGGGATCCAATGATCTAGCCTCCTTCATCAATAAACAAGCCAAGCCATCCACAAACTTCAATACACCAATTTCTTTTCACTTCTGCCAGTCTATGTATTACTTCAAAGAGTTCACCAAATGCCAACTTTTACAATGAGAGTTCGAATAGGATTTATAGGTAAATGGGGAGGAGAGGTGACAGAGATGGTATTAATGGTCAATTAAAACAGAGGAGAAAATCATTCGAATGCCCATTCTGTGTCATAAATATTACATTAATTTCTTGCCCATTCTAGTATTTCTTGTAGACTTTGGGGCCTAATTATCAAACTAGTAATAACTCCAAAGACTGTCTTTGTGGAGAAGTAATCTGGCTGTTGCAGTCCTGTCTTTTCTTTTGGTACATGTAAAGTGGACAGTATGGGTTTTGAGACCACCCATACCTTTACAATAACTGCCTTAACAATTTAAAGAGGTTATGTCAGCATAATAACTGTCAAGGTGTCTTTAGTCCTAGGAGGAGTAAATAGCTTCACTGATGTGTCATTCGAAGCTCTCCTTTGCTGAATTGTCCATATTTGTCATTTAACACTGATTTGGCTTTAACTGTGTTTTTATCTTTGATCTGCAAGTTAAGCCATTTATTTTCTTGCTTTATTCTTAACCTTTATCCCTTAATCTCTAATCTATGATCTTCATTGTTTGTTGTATTGTACAGGTGACTCGGCTTCTGCGTTGGGGGTTTTGTTCTTCACCAGTGTTCATGAGACATTGATAAGACATTAATAATCAACCCATGAATCCATTTCTGCATTGATTCAGCCTCAGGATCGTCTTCCTCAGCTTTTGCCACTGGTGTTTGGCTGTGGGAGGGCCTGTAACATTAAGCCACCATTCTAAACCTACATACAACGATAAACTTGTTATGAAATCCTGTGCGAGGGATTGAACTGCTTCAAAGGCTCGGGCAGAAGTGGAGGAGCTGTGAGGAGGCGATGGATGCAGCGGAAAAGGGTCTCATGGTGAAAAACTACCAAAACCAGGGTTCAAAACTGAGTTTGGTGCGAAGAACTGGAAAAGTGGTTTTTGGGAATACCAGAGGTCGTATTCATGCAAGATTTGGGTGGTAGGTGGTATTGGGCTGGGGGAATGCGATACAGGTCAGAGAGTGATGCGTGTCCCTCTAAAACCGCTTATTTCGCGTTAGAATTGCACACTGGGGAGAATTGGTGAAATGGGTGCGAGAATGAATGCAGGTCGTTGGATCGGGCTTGATCAACGACGGAGATAAATTGGAGAAAAGTGGGTGGGGTAAAAGTAGAGGCATGCTGACCGTTGGATCAAGATGATCAACGGTGGATGATGCATCGCAAAATCGCACAAGGGCATGAATGGTGCGAGGGGAGGGGTGAACCGCGATGTGGCGATGAAGCGATGACTGTCCGATTAGGAGGATCGATGGTCCAGATGAAATCGACGTGCCGCAGAAACGAATGAATGGAGAAAAGGGGTAGTGAAACAGCGAAAGTGCGCCGACCGTTGGATCTGGGGGAGCCAGATCAACGGTCCAAAACATATCGGCAGGATGGTTTGGTAAGTGATGATCGAGGAGGAAAATTGTTGGTGCGATGGAGCGAGAATCGTTAGATCTGCAAGATCAATGGCTCAGATCCCATCGGTGGGGAAACATAAGGAAGCGGAAGGAATAGGGGCGGAGCGAAGTCCGATAGCGAGAAAAGGGCTAACAACTGAGGCCGATAGTCGCAGGTCCCGGTCGCATGGAGAAAGGAGCTGAGAACTTAAACCCGTGGGGGCTTAAAGGTCCGCTTATGAAAAGGTTAGATTTTAAGGCCGAAATGGGGGTTTTTGAAGGTATTTAAAGGTTCTGATAGATATAAAGAAGGGTTCAAAACCAACAAAAAGGACTTTTATTGGTTCAAATGGGATTTTTGAGGGAGTGGAGGGATTTTTAAGGGGAAATTATGAATGAAAGATGGTGGAAGAGGGGTCCAAAAAACAGTCTTCTTCATGATAACAGCAGGGTTATTTTGAAGGGTTTTTTATGAAGATATTAGTGAGATGGGTCCTTTGTACAAAAAACATAGCAAGGCTTCAAGAACTCACAGATTTGCTCCAAATTTGTTTCTTGAATACTAATAGACTTGTTTTAAGCCATCAAGTGATATGACAGAGTTTATTGATGGCTAACAAATATCATTTCGTACTGCACTGCACTAAAATCATTTCCAGCAAATATTATTTTCCACTTAGCAAAGCTTTTGAAATCCTTCAAATATTATTTTCAACTTAGCAAAGCTCTTGAAATCCTTACTGAAATCGTTTTTCCAACAAATATTATTTTCCACTTCCCAAAGCTCTTGAAATCCTTTCTTACAAATATCATTTCACTCTTCGTAGTGTCACAAATATGCTTCCTTACAAAACACAATTCGACACTTTGTTTTTGTGTTAAATTTATATATTTAGGGAGAGAAGTGATTTTTCATTAGGCCAACATTAGATTAATTAGATTACATTTTAAATGTTAAAAATTACTTTTACATTTACATTTACGTTTAAATTTTTACATGAGATAGTCAATGCATATAGTATACTCAAATACAAACCTTAGGGATCCAAAATTATTAAATTTAATAATATTAATATTATAATATATTAATAATAATAATAATAATATTTTAATATTAATATTAGGGTTAGTAATTTTTTTTTTTTTTATGGTATTAATAATAATTTGGCCCATGGTATTTGGATCATAGGCTTCACCTAAATAAAACTATTTTTTTGAGTGTTTGTAGATATAAAGAGGATTATGGAGTAAATGTAAAAAGATGTTTTATATTTTATTTATTTACCATGCCTCTTTTATTAACCATGGTATTTGGCCCATAGGCTTGGTATATAATTAGATGTTGATTTCTAATCCTATTTGATATATTTTTATTTATTTATCATACCTTTTTATACCTCTTTTATATTTATTTATTTACCATACCTCTTTTATAAATATGGTATTTGGCCATGGTATTAAAATGGTATTTTTCCCATAGGCTTTACCTAAATAAAGTTCATTTTTGAGTTTTCTTTGAATATAAAGAGGTTTATGGAGTAAATATAAAAAGAGGTTTTATTTATTTACCACACCTTTAGTTTATTTATATTTATATTTATTTACTATACCTTTAGAGTAAGTATAAAAATACGTTTTATTTATTTACCATATGTAACGTTCATAGATATCATTATCCATCATAATTTTTTTTTTTACCTTAACTGTCCATTAATTACCTTAAGAATATTTACGCTTGTAAAATTGAATCTTACCTTAGTTTTTATTTTCTAGAATTCAAATAATTAAAATGTTGTGATCCACAAAACAAATCTTATAATTCTACTCATAAATATAATCTTAAACTAAACATCGGGGATTCTAGTGATTGTTATGTGATTCATTAAGTCCTTGTTTCATTATGCCTTGCAATCTTGCAATTACAATTATTATAAAGGTAATTACCATGGCTTCAAGGAGGATTAATGATACACACTCGGGCTTAGCTGTATTTGATAGTACATATATTAATTTTGATCAAATATTTCCATCCCATAGAGATATTAAATTCTTTATGAGACTTAAGGACTTGTCAGTCCAGAACCTCCATTTCTTAAGCATTCACAATGCGCTGGCATGTGGCTCCGCTTGCCTTCGTAGATATTCATACTCATCGACAGTGGAGGTTGTTCCTGGGTTCGTTAGGGTATCAATCTACCCCCTGTCTAAATCCTAACCACTCCATTCTTGCACCTCCGCTGCTTCAGTCTTCGAGCTTTGAAATTATGGGGTATTTGATGTGCAATGTTTTTCTCACAGAGGTTCAAGCAATGGTGAGTCTCTTCCCCTGCTATGCCGATGTGTTGCCTCTTAACGCTGAACTCTGTGCTAATTATTTTCGGATGTGACGAAGCTCACGATACTGTCACTCGGTTAATGAAATACCTTAGAAATTTATTTTGCCGAAAGAAGCTCGACCACAATGTGACCATGGTGCCCAGGTGTATACCAAGTTCTCCGCATTGGTTTTTAGCCTAAGGCATCCTTCTTCAGCTTCTATCCCGGGTAATTTTCCTTATTTAGTTTATCTAGGTATTCTTGCTTCTTCTTTTTTATCTAACTTCAGAACCAAGTCTTTTCAATAAATCTATCACTTTTTTTGCATTGTCTAATACCCATGGTTTATGATTTATTTGTAGGTCTGAGGGCACACTACCCTTGCTAGACCCAAGGTAAGGTGATATTTCTTTACCCATTTTGATAACTATTGTTTTAACAATTCTTCGTTAAGTTCTTCCTAGCTCATATGTGCATTTTTCCATGTAGGTATTGACTCCACACTCGATTTTTGTTCACACATTCGCCTTCTCTTGCAGCAGTTCCTTATTGAAAAGTTCTCTGCTTTCTTTCAGGTGTACTTGTTAATTCCACAAATGCTCATTTAGATAATTCTCAAATGTTGTTTCTCTGGTCCAAGGGTTTATATATATTTGTCAGCCCATCGAGGGTTTACTTCTCATTTTTTCCCTGTTGAGGGTGAGAGTAGTTTAACACTGATAATGTTATGATTTTAGTGGCCACTATGTTTTGATTATTGCACATCTATGCAAATACACTCAAGTTTATACGTATATATATATATACATTCCTTCTTCATGTCCAGACAACTTTGTCGTGTGTCGACTCCATTTAATGAGAGGTTTGGTATAAAACCACCCGAGTTTAGTTTAAGTTTTGAACCGTAATGCTCATATGTACTTGTTCACTTGTTATAATTGCTATGTTATTCCAATTCTACAAGTTCTTCGTAGTTTGTTTCTAGACTTTATCAAGGCTATTCTTGAGTCCTACTTTTCTTGTGGCAGTCCTCATCGTTATTTATAATATAAACTCTATTATTTTGGATGCATGGTTCGGGTTTCTTTACATAAGCTATTTTTTGGTGCCACAAAGATGATGAGCTTAGTGAAAAGAGTCGCCTTCACTAAGTGGGCCCGCAGGCTATTTTTGGCGCAAAGTCTATTTTTAGACTATATCTATTTTTAGACATGTCGATCATATTCTATGAGTTGCAGGATGCTATTTGTGGATGGTTGGTCAAGTTGGAAAAATAGATGGACTTATAATTTTAGATATATTGGGTGGAATCTATTTTTAGATTGCCAGTCTAAAAATAGATATGTCGAATATTATTAGCTCTTAATAATATTTGGACTATAAACATTATCTTATTCTCTTGGAGCACTTCGGTTAAGTGCACAGATGTGGCACAGGAGCTGACAGAAGGAATTACGCTATTCCTGAGGGTTAAGTGGAGCTATTGCATGGATACTTCAGTTAGAACTCATGTGACAGAGTTTGGTGGAGTTATTAAAGTAGTTGATGGAGTTGTGTTCAGTTTAACTGAGTTAAACATAGTTGAGCTAGTTGTATCTAGTCTAACTGATTGATACACTAGTGAGAGTGGTGTGAATTAATTATTAATTAATTCACTAATTATTAAATCATTAATCAACTAAAGAATACATTAGTTAACTACAGTGCATGGACAGTTTCAGTGGAGACCAGTGAAGAGGTAGGTGAAAGAGCAGTGTGACTATTAGTTGTGACTATAGTGTTGCATGATTTGCAACACAAAGTGGTTGGAGATGCCAATGAGGATTGCGTGAGCAAGGTTGGACCAATTTGAGTTCATTCAGAGCCATTCTTCAGCAGTGATTGCGCAGTAGAGGCAGGCTAGTAGGTGGCAGAGATTGGAGCATGAGATTTGCTAGATCGGACCTGATTAGTGTGTAGCAATTGGAGATTGTACTGAGAGCTTGTGAGGAGATTTGTATGATGATTGTTACATGATCTCTATGACATATAATATACAGATAGTTGGGGGTTTTCAGCTTTAAGCTTTCCCATAAATTACTATGTTCATATGTGTGAATTTTTATGGTTTTAATGTGTGCATGCAATTGATTTTATTTTCGCAATTAATGATCAATGGTAGAAGAGATTCTGTATTGTGCATGAAGTCAAATAGTGTGTGATCAGGAGAATCTCGGATGTATAACATATCAGTTATATAATTTCTACATGGTATCAGAGCGATATTGATCATTGGAGCAATTGCAAAACATTGAAGCGGTTGAGTTTTGTGTTGGTGGAATTCGAATTTGCAGCAGTGTTTTCTTGGTGTCGAAGTTGAGATGTCTTTCAACGGATTGCGATTGGAGTATGCCCTTGAGGGCAGCTCGAATTATATTGCATGGAAGGACAGGATGGAGGCGGTGCTGGATGATAATGGGTTGAAGGAGTTCATAGATGCAGAAATTCCAAAACCTACTTCTAGTGATGTTGCCGTACTTGACGCATGGCAAAAGAAGACAACAAAGTGTCGAAGGATTCTGTTGGAAGGTGTGAAGGATCACATAGTGTCTAGCCTTCATGGTAAATCTTCTCCATTCTTGATGTGGAAAGCTTTGACAGATTTATTTCAAAGCAAGAGCGACCAGAGGAAGTTGGCGCTCAAGGATAAACTTAGGAACATAAAAATGGAGAAAGGCGACAGTATGCCCAAGTACCTCACGAAGTTCATCCAATGTAGGGATGAGCTGGGAAGTGTGGGGGTTACTGTTGATGACGAGGACTTGGTGAGATTGGCTCTCCTTGGGCTTCCGAAGAGTTGGCATTCCTATCAGGACTCTGTCAATGGTCGGGAGAAATTGCCAGGATGGGAGCGACTTTGGTCGGATCTTGTGTAAGAGGAGATAAGGCGAAGTACCAGGGACGGATCTTCATCAAAGAACTCTGATGAAGAAAATTGAGTTTTGTATGCCAAAGCAAAGAAGGGGAAGAGCAAGAAGCATGCTTCTCAATCCGGTGCGAAAGGCAAGAAGCAAGACATGTCCAAGGTGAAGTGCTTTCATTGTCACCAACATGGACATTATGCCACTAGTTGTCCACAGAAGAAAAAAAATAAGCAGGCTGTTGGATCTGCAGCTGGAGAGGCCTTAGCCTCGCAGTTTGAGCTGGATTTTTCATTGATCACATGCTTGGTCTAAAGTGTGATGGGTTCAGTGTGTTTTCTTGACAGTGGTGCATCTTTTCACATGACAGGAGATCGAGATTTGTTTACTGATTTGGATGAGAAAGATCTTGGAGTGCACATCGAGATGGGCGATGATGATAGATATAGTGCGACCAGTATCGGTACCATTTCCTTTGAGAGGGAGTCTGGTAAACCCTTCGTATTGAAGGAAGTGATGCATGTTCCAGGATTGAAGAAGAATCTTATCTCTGTGGCGATGTTAGAAGACAAGGGATATGATGTTGTCTTTAGCAAGGGAAAGGCTTTCCTGCGCAGTAAGGCAACTGGTGAAACTCGGAGGATAGGGGTTCGAGTTAAGAACCTTTATCAATTGCAGGTAGATGGTTGCGCAGTAATGGCAGGAAAGGTAGGAGTGGTGAGCTGGGATGAGGGTGAGCTATGGCACAGGAGATTGGGCCATCTTCACCATGGTGCTTTGAAAATTTTGCAGCAGATTTCTACCGGGCTTCCCAAAGGTACACTTGCGCAGTCAGATCAGTGCAAGGGATGTACTTTGGGAAAATTTGTGAAAGCCACCTTTCACGAGAAGGATAGTCGTGCCATGACGATCCTTGAGATAATTCACACAGACGTGTGTGGACCTTTCTCAGTAGCTTCGACAGCAAAGCACAGGTACTATGTGATATTTGTTGATGATTTTTCTCGTAAGTGCTGGATCTTCTTCATGCAGAAGAAGAGCAAGACATACTCAAAGTTCTATGAGTTCAAGGCACTGGTTGAGAAAGAATCGGGGAAGTAGGTGAAGGCTCTTAGGAGCGACAATGGTGGTGAATTCATCTCTGGCGAATTCAAGGACTTTTGCAGCGCAGAAGGAATTCGAAGAGAGCTCATAGCACCTCATAACCCACAGCAAAATGGGGTTGCTGAGCGGAAGAACAGAACGATCGTGGGTGCTGCACGGGCGATGTTGCATGATCAGGGCCTTCCCATACACTTGTGGGTTGAGGCATGCAATACTGCAGTATATGTGCAGAACCGTTGTCCTCACAGGATACTTGGCATGAGTACACCCGAGGAGGCGTTTTCTGGTAAGAGGCCTGATATTTCCCATTTGAGGATTTTTGGTTCACCTGTTTACATTCATGTGACGAAGGATGCCAGGAAGAAGCTGGAGCCGATCGCAGAGGTTGGGATATTTGTGGGGTACACTGATACGCCCCACAACTATCGTGTGTATTTTCCAGATAGTCGCAAGACTGTTGTGCGACGGGATATCAAATTTCAGGAGGAGAAAGCCATGAAGTGTTCGCTTGAGAGGGAGCCACACTTGCATGCAGATGAGGAGCTATTAGTTCCTAAGGATGAGCCTCGGGATGTGGATCAGCCACAAGAGGAGGTTCATGGAGTGGAAGAGACCACTCATGCAACGCCAACCATCAGAGGGTGGAAGCGCACTACAGAAGCTGAGCGACTGGCTCAAGATGCAGAGAAGATTGTAGGAGCACCTACATCACAGCGCAGACAGAGACAGTCACCTGACCGGTATACTGGATACATGGCTCTTATGAGCAAGTGTATCGTGACAGAGCCATCCTCTTTCGAGGAAGCTGTGGAGGACCCCGCATGGGTAGATGCCATAGTGGAAGAGTATGATTCGATTGTCAGAAACAGTGCATGGGAGATTGTCCCAAGGCCGGAAGGGAAATCAGTGGTGGGTTCGAGATGGATCTACAAAGTGAAGCAGGCAGCTGACGGGAGTGTGGAGAAGTACAAGGAAAAATTTGTTGCCCGAGGCTTCTCACAGATAGAGGGGATCAATTATGAGGAGACCTTTGCACCTGTCGCAAGGTATTCTTCCATACGGACGATTCTTGCTCTCTCAGCGCAGATGGGGTGGCACATTCATCAGATGGATGTGAAGACTGCGTTCCTCAATGGAGTCATTGAGTAGGAGGTGTACATAGAGCAGCCCGAAGGTTTCGAGATCTTCAGCAACGAGTCGCATGTGTGCAGGCTCAAGAGAGCGTTGTATGGGTTGAAACAAGCACCTCGTGCTTGGTACACATGGATAGATAGTTATTTCACCGGACTTGGATTCTCCAAGAGTGAGGTGGATCCGAACCTATACCAGATTGTGGTGGAGGGTAAGTTGCTGATCATTGTACTTTATGTAGATGATTTGATTTTGACAGGTGATGAGCTGTTGATACTCTCATGCAAGGAGGATCTTGCAAAAGAGTTTGAGATGAAGGACTTGGGCCTCCTTCATTATTTCCCGGGATTGGAAATTTGGCAGCGCAGTGGTGGACTGTTTGTTTCTTAGGGTAAGTATGCCCGGGAGATACTGGAGAAGTTCAACATGCATGGTTGCAAGCCTATTGATACTCCTCTTCCTGGTGGTTGGAGGAAGGAGGATGCTACTTCAGCGGAGGTAGTGGATGCCACTGTTTATCGACAGTTGGTGGGGTCGCTTATGTATCTGGTCAATACACGACCCGACATATGCTATGCTGTTAACCAGCTTTCAAAAGCTATGGTTAAGCCTACCAAGCTCTTTTGGAAGGCAGGAAAGCATGTATTGAGATATCTCAGAGGCACATCGGGATATGGATTATGGTACAGACAGTCGGATGAGGTGAAGTTGTGTGGCTTCACGGATGCAGATTGGGCAAGGAGCCCAACGGACAGAAAGAGCACATCTGGAGGGATTTTCAGTATCGGGTCGACAGCAGTTTCTTGGTACAGCAGGAAGCAGAGATCCGTGGCACTCAGTTCAGCGGAGGCCTAGTACATGGCAACGAGTTTGGCTGCATGCGAGGCTATATGGATGAGGAAGATCCTGGTCAGGTTGTTCGATTCACACTTAGATCCTACTGTGATATATTGTGATAATCAAAGTTGCATCAAACTCTCGATTAATCCAGTATTTCATGATAGATCTAAACACATCAGATCCCAAGATTTCATCATATCGTAGATTGTAAAATGAAAGATCATGTTACTTTTCACATTCCCACGAAGGATCGTGATGCCGATATATTGACGAATGCTCTCACCGGAGAAATCGAATACCATAGAGACAGGATCGGGGTGGAAGATAATCCCTATCTTGTTGAGAGGGAGTGTTGAGATTCAACAAGATGATGAGCTTAGTGAAAAGAGTTGCCTTCACTAAGTGGGCCCATAGGCTATTTTTGGCGCAAAGTCTATTTTTAGACTATGTCTATTTTTAAACATGTCGATCATATTCTATGAGTTGCAGGATGCTATTTGTGGATGGTTGGTCAAGTTGGAAAAATAGATGGACTTCTATTTTTAGACATATTGGGTGGAATCTATTTTTAGATTGCCGTCTAAAAATAGATATGTCGAATATTATTAGCTCTTAATAATATTTGGACTATAAACATTATCTTATTCTCTCTCGTATACTTAAGTTAAGTGCTTGCATGTACAATGTGAGCCTTCGAAGGAATTACGCTATTCGAGGGTTAAGTGGAGCTAATTCATGGAGACTCTCAAATAGAACTCATGTGACAGAAATTGGTGGAGTTATTGAAGTAGTTGGTGGAGTTGTGTTCAGTTTAACTGAGTTAAACATAGTTGAGCTAGTTGTATCTAGTATAACTGATTGATACACTAGTGAGAGTGGTGTGAATTAATTATTAATTAATTCAATAATTATTAATTTATTAATCAACTAAATAATACATCAGTTAACTACAGTGCATGGACAGTTTTAGTGGAGACCATTGAAGAGGTAGGTGAAAGAGCAGTGTGACTATCAGTTGTGACTATAGTGTTGCATGATTTGAAACACACAGTGGTTGGAGATGCCAATGAGGATTGCGTGAGCAAGGCTGGACCAATTCGAGTTCATTCAGAGCCATTATTCAGCAGTGATTGCACAGTAGAGGCAGGCTAGTAGGTGGCAGAGATTGGAGCATGAGATTTGCTAGATCGGACCTGATTAGTGTGTAGAAATTGGAGATTGTACTGAGAGCTTGTGAGAAGATTTTTATGATGATTGTTACATGATATCTATGAAATATAATATAAATATAGTTGGGGGTTTTCAGCTTTAAGCTTTCCCATAAAATAATGTGTTCATATGTGTGAATATTTATGGTTTTAATGTGTGCATGCGATTGATTTTATTTCCGTAATTAATGATCAATGGTAGAGGAGATTTTGTATTGTGCATGAAGTCAAATAGTGTGTGATCGTAGAATCTCGATGTATAACATATCGCTTATATAATTTCTACACTATTCTGCTGATATTTGCAGTACTCTATGTGTATTCCATTTGAATATTTATCAGATTATTTTAAAGGAAATTATATTTAGAGTTTTACTGTCTGTATCTATCATTTCTTCATTTTTATCACTTAGCTATACTCGGAAGATTAATTCTTTGTAAATGCATAGTATCTCTTTTGTGAAAAATTTATGGAGTAAGTTTGTATTAATGTTATGGGTAGGAAACACTGGTTCTTTCGACATCTTTCTTTCGTAACAATAAATTCTGATTTACTTAAGAGTTTAATATTGTAGCACTTTATGCTATTTGCATCTGCTTCTATAATTATTCTAAATGGGTGATTGGACCACCCCATGGGGACTTTTCCTTTGTCTGTGTACTATATAATCTCATCTACAAGACACATAGTCTTTCTCTTGGGATTTTCCTCCCTAGGGTTTAACTGTTACACCTGATATAAAAAAATTTCTGCGAGGAGTGTTAACTAATAATTCTTTTAAATTCTCTTTTACATAAAACTTTGAATTACACAATAAGTATATTTGTAAGAGAGGAAAATTTTCCTTAGTCTACTATTTACAAATTTTTCTACTTCTGTGAATTCTTTTTCCAGATAAAAACATCATTCAAAATTTATGTTTCTATATCTGAGCATAAATTTCACAAGTAAATATATAAGATTCTTTCTCAATCAAATGTACTTATCTCAATTTATGTAATTCTGATGGCTTCCACCCAACCTTGAGTGAGGCAATGACGTCCTCTACTCCCCCCGTGCTCCTCACCAAAGTAGAAAATCACATCAGTATATTTTTCTAAGGAGTTACACCTCAGGACTCCTATCCAGTCTCTTCTCCTAATCAGGTAGCAGAGTTCCACTAGTTTCCCACCAGCTCTGGATGCTCTCTCCTTCTAGCTTCCTAGTTGTTCCTCTTCACCTGTACATAACCCCTTTCCTCCTCTAGGATTTTCTTTTTATTCCCCAGAGGAAAGGTAACTTCCAATAACTGCTTATTCAACTACTTTGGAGTCTTGGAAACTTTTACCATCATATTCATGGTATCATACCATACTTAAAAATTTATTTTCAAAAGTAACAAACTTTTATTCACAACTTTTGATTAACATACTTTTTAATCTGCTAAATAAAAATTAAATACTTCAGTGTCTAATTAAAAATGTCTTTTAATAAATAATCATCAAATATGGGTGTTACAACTTCCCTTGCTTAAAATGAACATTGTCCCTAGTGTTATACCATTCCACTGAACAGTTCTTGATATGCCTCCCACACAAAGTTTTCATATTCCCAAGTTGTCTCCTCCGGGATAAAGTGCTTCCATTTCACTTTAACTTGGGTGATAGCTCACTTCCGGAGCATTATTTCTCTCCGTTTGAAGATACGTTGAGGCTCTACCAGAAACTCTCCATCTAGTTTGACCTACAACCATCAAATGGTAAATTAATAAATAGTAATTTATATTTCTTAGAAATATTAATTTCCCATTTCCTTCCTTCCTAAACATTCTGCCAATGTATTATGTGTTTAAGATCATGTATGTGTCTTTTAAGCACAGATACATGGAACACATTATGCACTCGTATGTGTCCTAGTAAAGCTAACTAAGAGGCTACTGACCCCACCCTTTCCAAAATTTTAAAAGGTCCACAGAAGCGGGGAGCCAATTTGGTACAGGTAGTCCACCTTAGTGTACTCTTCTTGGGTATGATTCTAACATAGGCATGGTCACCCACTTCAAATTCCTTGTAGGTCCTTTCTCGATCCGCATACACTTTTTGTCTATCTTGTGCACTCTTCAAATTTTGTTGTACCTTCTTAAATTCTTGCTCCATAGCAACCATCATCTCCGTTCCAAGCATTAGCTTTGTTTCTGGACTGCTCCAATTAATAGGCATCTGACATTATCTTCCATATAGAGCTTCAAACAGACTGATTTTGACTGACTCTTGATCCCCGTTATTGTAGGAAAATTCTACCAAGTGTAGATAATCTTCCCATTTTGTAGGTTGCTACATTACATACATTAGTAGCATGTCCTCCAAAATCTAGTTTACCCTTTCTGTTTTCCCATCCGTCTAAGGATGGTAAGCCGTACTGAACTGGATTTGAGTGCCTAGTCCAGTAAACAGTGCTTTCCAAAAGGCTGAAGTAAACATCACATCTCTTTCAGAGATGATTGTTTTTGGTATACCATGCAATTTGAATATTTCTCTCATAAATATGTCAGCAATTTGTACGGTTTTAAAGTTGGACTGTATAGGAATGAAATGGGCTACTTTGGTCAAGTGATCAACAACTACCATTATTGAGTCATTATGTCTCTTTGATCTTAGTAGGCTAATAATAAAATCCAACGATATAACTTCCCATTTCCATTCCGATACTGGTTTGGGTTATAATAAGCCGGTTGGGTGCTGATGTTCAAATTTCACCTGCTGGCATTCCAAACACTTCGTCAAATATCTAGTGATGTCTTTGCGCACTCTGGGCCAAAAGTAATATTTTTTTATGGTTGTTAACATTTTCTGATAGCTAGGGTGTCCAGCATACGAACTTCTATGATACTCATCTAGGATTAGCCCTTTCGGACTTAATTGATTAGGAATGTATATCTTGCCTCGAAAGATTAACAATTGTTCTCCATTGATGGTATAGTCCGACTGATTTCCCCGTGCCTACGTATCTTGTGCTTGCTGCCATAGAAATTAGTATTGAAGATCTTTTTCTGCAACCTTCTTTACCTGTTCCTGGAACTTGAATTCCACATCATTAAAATATAATTCATAAATATGATGTAGCTTCCTACTTAATGGGTCAGCAACTTGATTTTATTTTCCTTTAACATGCCGCATTTCAAAATCAAACTCGCTCAGGAATGCATTCCATCTAGCCTGGTGAGCATTCAAATCAGCTTGCTTAAAGTAGTTGGTTAAACTTCTATGGTTATTTTTCAGCACAAACTTTTTTCCCAACAGGTAGTGCCTCCATATCTTAAGTGCATGTACCACTGCAGTCAATTCTAAATCATAGGCGAAGTATCGTTGTTCATGGTCTTTTAACTTTCTAGATTCATATGCCACCACCTTCCCATCTTGTGACAACACTGCACCTACTCCCTCTTTACTTGCATCAGTGCAGAATTAAAATTCTAAATTTGGATCTGCCACTTTCAGAACAAGAGATGTGGTCAATAACTATTTTAATTTCTCAAAACTAGATTGGCATTCATTGGTCTAGTTGAACACTCGCCCCTTGCACTGCAAGGAAGTTATAGGAAATGCAATTTTGGAAAAGCCTTCTATAAAACGCCGGTAGTAACCAACCAGTCCCAGAAAGGTTCATATGTTTGCCACATTTTTAGGCACCCTCCATTCCATAATAGTCTTTATCTTTTCAGGGTCCACTGTTATTCCTTCAACAGAAATGATGTGGCCCAAATACTGTATTTGTCTCTTGTAGAAGTCACACTATCTGAATTTGGCATATAGTTGATGGTCCCTCAACATTTTCAGCACTATACGTAGATTCTCCTTATGTTCCTCCATATTCCTTGAATAGATTAATATATCATATATAAAAATAAGAACAAACTTATCCACATATGGATGAAATATGCCATGCATTAAACTCATGAATGTTTCAGGTGCATTGGTCAAACTAAACGGTAGGACCAAAAATTTGTAATTCCCATTTTTGGTTCAGAAGGATGTTTTATAAATATCTTCATCTTTTATCCTTATTTGATGATACCCAGATCTTAAATCTATTTTTGAAAAGACAATTTCCCCTTTTACTTGATCGAACAGAACATCAATTCGAGGAAATGGGTGTTTGTTTTTAATAGATAATTTATTAAGTTGCCTATAGTCCATACACATTCGCATGGTACCATCCTTTTTCTTTACAAAAAATACTAGTGACCCCAAGGAGACACACTAGGATGGATATAACCCTTGTCTATAAATTAATGTAATTTCATTTTTAGTTCTGTTAACTCAGGCACACTCATTCAATATGGTGCTCGCAATACCGGTTCTACCCCTAGCATTAAATCGATGGTAAAGTCTATATCCTGCTTTGGTGGCAGTCCTGGTATGTTTTGTGGAAACACATCCATGAAGTCTTGCACCACAAGTATATTTTCCATCATAGGAGCATTATCCTTGGAGTAGGAAAATCCCACCTGAATCGCATAGATTTGACACCCTTTTCTAATGCATTTTCCCAACTGAGATGCTGAAATAGGACACAAATGAAGTGACTTCTTAATTCCTTTCAACTCTTCACGTGTTCCATATTCACCCTTATAATAAATAATTTTATCTTTGCAATCTACTAGCGAGCAGTGCGCTTCCAACCAGTCCATCCCCAACAATATGTTATAAGAACCTAAAGTTAGAATGTTTAATTCAACCTTTATATTATGATCCTTAACTTCAAGGATACATTTGGAGACTTTGGCATGCACTTTTCTCTTTGCCCCAGTAGCTAGCTATACTAGCCAATGATTTTTAAACTTTTGGCTCTGTAAGTCATATTTTTCCACAATCGGGGGATCTACATATCTTAAACTAGCATGAGGATCGACCAAAATAGATACATGGTGGGAATGTAGCTTACCTTCTAGTTCTATCATGGTTGGCTGGAAATCTGATTTTCGATCTTCAAGTGCAGTGTTGATTCTGGGTATGTTTCGCACCACATCTCCCATAATAGATGCTTCTTGCACATTAGTTGTAGTTTCATTCCTTCCACGATGTGGGATGTTTTTGTAATAATTTCCCTCACTGCATCCACAACACTGTAATGGTGGCTTCTGTGACTGTCCATGATTTGGTCTGCTGGATGCTTCAGTGGGTCAGTCTTCAAGTGTCCATTTAGGTCTTTGCTGATTTTTCCCAATTTACTTATTTGCTGAATTCCTTACAACGACTTTATAATCTCCAGGTTTGCTATTTCTAAAGTTGGAAGATTTTTTTTTTCCTTTCTTGGGTGGCCAATTTTTACCAACTTCTCCTTTTGCTTTGGATTGTTGATAGCACATCCGTGCCTTTCGAATTACCTCATCTGTCGTCTTTGGACCTAGAAATTCAATTCTCTCTTTCATGTGAGCACGTAAACTACTAAAAAATTGATGTAATTTTTCCTTCTCATTCTTTAAATATGGCACGTATCTTAACATGGAAGTAAATTTGGTGATGAATTCATCTATAGACAGTTGACCTAAACACAAATCATTAAATTCCTGCGATTTTTCATCGTAAAATCATTATGTTAGGTACTTGTCCTTGAAATATTGCTGGAATTCATCACAGGTTACATTCTGGTCTTCAATTCCACATACGTTTTTCACTTCTTCCCACCATAATGTAGCCTTCTCTCGCAATTGGTAGATTGCTAACCAAGCTTTGAGTTTGTTGTCATACTCATACACTTGAAAATATTTATTCATGTTAATGATCCAAGCTTCTTCCACCTTGTTATAGGCCAATTAGGGCATCATTCCCAATGACCTGGTTAACTAGCATCATCTCCAGGACAAATGACTAAGGGTCTATCATTCCCTATCATTTCAAGTTGCTACATGCCCTAAGGCAAGAACAAGACAAATCAAACATGACTTTCATCAAGCAAAAGTTTCCAAGGTTTGAATTTTATTATATAGCATGTGGGATCTCACCAACGTTGCCTCTAAAGGGACTAAGTGCATTGCATATGCAGGTAGCCCCATGCAAGGATGCTCTGCAAAGCACTTCTCGACATCTATGGGTGCGTTGGTCACATTGGGAGCAAAATTATCATTGTTCTGAAATCTCCACTTAGCCAGTGCCTTCTAGAAGAGTTCACATGTGTCAAGATTCGAATCCAAGTGTCCATTTGAAATCTACATGATAGGGAACATGTCTTGCCTATTATTGGAAAGTCATTCCTTGCAAAACTAACTTCAGTTCATCTATAAATTGAACACAGATCTGAGTGTTTGAAAAGGAATAATTTGAGTAGAGAAATGTTGGAGGATTTTCAATTGAGAGTTAGATTTGTGTAACAGCTGCTGGAGATATTTATACTGTGATGGGGCTAAGGATCGTTGCTGGAAGGGTCACTTCAAATCAGTAATTTGGTTGTAACCTATCCTTTTATCATCAATAAAGAATACAACTTACTTTTCCCTATATGCATCTGTATTCGCTTTGATTTTCCATATTGCAAGATCTTAGTTGATGTATATTGTTTATGCTTTACTGATTTAGCTAACTAACTTTAATAGAAATCTATATTATTGCTATCTTCTGATGTTTTAGTTTTCTTTCTTGCAGGAAGCATTTCGCACAAACCGCTTGAATTTGAAGCTACAATGGAAGCGACATAAGGATCCATTTAGAAGTGCTTGGATTACAAGTAATCCTCTAATCCTTTCTGTGTGTCTGTTCTGAGTTAGGAAAGGTACTCGTATAGTCTTTAATCTGTTGTTATAGATTGTCATTTGTCTAGCGAAGCGTGTTTTATCTGTAATTCACAATTCTGGCCAAACAAATTGGCAACTCCACTGGGGATCAAACCCAGAATCTCTGGTTTCGTAGACCAAACAAAAAGAAAAACTTGCATTTGCATGTAGGATTTTTGTGTGTTTTGCAAAAAGGAACATTAGGAAATATGCATTTAGTTTGTGATCATTGATTTTTTTTGCTCATTAATTTGTTTGCTCACAAATTATTTTCTCTCTTCCCTTAGTAGCTAGGTTTTTCATTGAAGAAACTGAAAGTGAAAGATTGATTATCATTTTTAGTTGCATTTTAGGAATTTTCCAATACATCATCGCAGTGAACCTTTGAAAGGAAAATTGTAAGAAAGATCAACATAAAATTAATCTCAAATTACCTAACAAAGCATTGGAACCATAAAGATAACATTTAGAAGGTCTAGGCTAGAGACGTGCTCCGGCGTCATAAAACATAACAGTTGTCGTTAACTTGTCTGCGATAAATTCCGAGTGTGATACCTCACTCCACGTACGTAATTATATCGTAGCTCATCCATGTACTTTCAAGTATATCGGGCGGTGTTATAGCACGATAAGTATAGAGGGGTGCTCTCACTATGCGGTTTCAAATCAGACAGCACTAATACGGACTTGGGCCTCCATGTACCTTCGGGTATATTTGGGAGGACAAATTTTAGGTGTTATCCATCCATAGTGAACCAAGTCGGGCACCTTGTAAAATTTGATACACTGAACACAACATTCGGGGACATTGCGTGCCCGTACTTCTTGGTTCGCCAGGAGGTATTCTGCAGTTCACAGTTTCTTGGTAAACCCTTTTGCCTAGCATTACCCTTTTATTTTGTTTATTTGTTTTTGGTTAAAATTAATCAGTAATCATGACAGAACAAAATCCTTGCCCCCATTGTTCGCGTATATTAGCTTTAAAACCACCTTTACCACCAGAATTTACTTCAGGTAGGTGAAGGTGATCACGATCTGTCGAATCAAGTACAATTCGTACCTATGGTGAAACATCATTTTCCCACAAACCAGAGTTAGCTCAAGTTGTTTCTACACATCCCGGTTCATCTACTATTGTCGAAACGAAGTCTTCACAGCTACCCGTGGTCACTATCCATCTAATAAGTAAGACATACCTCCTCGATCCGACGTTGTTCAACCAAAAATTGATCTAGATCCTATCTCTTCTTTGCCAGAACATATGAATCCCGAAGTCGAACAACTGAAATTTGTTCCTACCTTGGTCATCCCACAAAGTTCTGTAGCTATTGAATCTCCCATATCACATAGTCAACCACCTAAAATATACTTTGGGCCTGAAGGTTAAATTCTTCCACCTGGTTTAATTGCGATTGAAGAAATCCCACAAGACACTACACCTTTAACTCCAACCCATTTTGGGGAGAACCTTTACCTGTACGAGTCTTTCTCTCAATCGACACCCTCTTCTTTTGTTGATCTTCCTCCTTTTCAAATTCCTGTCGATTCAAAAGGGTATACATTTTTTCAAATAACCATGTCTGAACCAACATCTTCGGTTGGGCCTGCTATTCCAATTACGTCAGCTCCTGCTCTCGCTACTCCATCGATGTTTACCACTTCACCAGAGTCATATTTTCATGGAGGCCCTATGGTCCCATCAGGTTACAAATCATTATCTGGAATTTTATCTGGTGCATATTCCAATCCATGGACTTTACCAATGTCATCATCTGGTATTTTAACTGGTAATCCTATTGTAAGTACTGAATTACTTGATTCATTATACACATCATCAGGGAAATATCAAGCCAATTCTTCTGGGTCTATTCCTTCAAGTACCATATCAACTGGACTCCCAACATTTGGAGAGCAATATTTTCCATCTTCTTATCATCCTCATGCTGGGGAGCAACCTTTGGTCACCCAATATGACAGTACCTCATCACTTTTTGGTCAATCTAATGTTGAAACGAATGTTTTTCAATGGCAGCACACTTTTCCTATCCAGCCACAAATGGTTGTACACTCGTATCATCCGGTTCAACCAGTTACACCCACTTCATTGCCACTTGTTAATATATCTATACCCTTGTTACAGAATCAAAATGTTGTACATCCTCAACCTTATCAAATGGGTCCTTCAACTCAATATCATCAAATGTTGGGTGAGCAGACTCCAAATCCTTTGATTAATTTACAACAACATGTATCAGGAATTATTTATTCACAAGTTGGTTTACCATTTTATGGGATGTCACAACCGCAAACTAGTTATACATATCAACCGAATCCAAGTCATGTTAATTTTGGTTAGAACATTGGTGGACAAACCCCTTGGTAGTCGCAGGCGCAAATGCCTCAAAATTCATTTCAACAAGTATCATATCCAAGTTTTGGTCAACAGAATCCTCAAGTGTTTGCTATGCAAAACAACCACTATCTGGGTTACCAGCAGCATATTCCTTATGCTGGTGCTCAAAAGCCTATTGCTCAAGCAATTCCATCTTACCCTGGCTATGCTCAACCTGACCTTAATAGACAGTTGCCCTTTGTTGCAAATTTAGAGTTACCAGATTTAAATCGAATAACTAATGATCCGATCAATTATTCTCCCTGGTGGTCGGTGATACCTCACAAATTACCTCGGATATTCCTAAGTTCAATGGAAACCCTGGAGAAGATCCTTCGACTCATGTTATGACTTATCATTTATGGTTTTCATCAAATTCCCTGAATGATGATTTGGTTCAACTACGTCTTTTACAGCGTATGCTCACAGGTCTGGCTGCAAAATGGTACATTGAATTACCTAGAGCTTATTTTGATAATCTCACAGCCCTAGTTACTGTCTTTTTTACTCATTTCTAGCTACCCATTAGATATGAAATTGGAATGGAACTCTTGACTAATTTCAAACATACTAATGCTACTCACATTTCTGATCATATTCATGAGTGGCGTCGTCGTCGATGAATGGTTAAGACATTTGTTCTGGATCAGCTCCATGTTGAATGGTTCATTAAGTCCCTGTTACCATTTATAACTGAGGATGTGGCTAAGGGTGGCGTCATCACAGAAGAGCAAGTTATTGCTCATGCACAATATTTAGACTTGATTTACACTTAGTCTGGCACGCCCTATGAAAAAATCCCTAATGCGCTGAGTTCTAATTTCAATGTTCCTCCTCAATTAAAGGACTCTCATACCAGAGACGGCTTGATAGGCACTACAAACATAAACCACAGTACTGCATCTAATCCTGCTCCTACATCCGAAATTAATGTCGTGTCGTTTGACAAAGGTAAAGGTGACAAGCAACCAGGAAGTAAGAAAAAGGGGAAATCAAAGAAAAAGCAAACTTCTAACCTGCAGGAAAGATCATCTGATCAACCGTCTGGACCTCGGAAACCTCGTTATCCATGCATAATCTGTAATGAGGAACACTTTGTTAGGAAGTCTCAAAAATCATCAATACTTCTAATGCATCAGCTGTGTTGACAAACCTATTTACAAATCCAGACACAAATAGGGTTACTATGGATCGAGCTCCTAGTTCCCAAGTGTTAATGTTATCTGTCAAAAAACCTTCAACATATATTTTGGTGTCGACATGAAATAAATATTATGTTAGTCCAGCCACTGATCAACCCACTACCTCGACAATGAATCCATCTACAGAATCAGTACTGCCTACTATTATTCCTGAATTTAAAATCAAGCCACCAAAGGGAGTACTTCATAAATCGACATATGATCCTCGAGCAAGAGCTACACAAAATTATAATACAGTTGAATATTTGGCTCAATCCCCTTCAGCTATGTCTTCTCTTGAGGTATTACAAAATTTTCCCTCCCAAAAACAGGTTTTATTGTTAGCTATTGGTGGAATTGATCCGACTAATTCTAATCTTGTCGTCTTTAATCATACGGGCTATGTGTCGCAACTACCAGCGGAATTGGCATTCTCCATACAGGTAAATTTTCTCAATCACCTTGTTCATCGTACAATTATTGATGAGGGAGCATCTACATGTATTATGTCTCTAAACTGTTGGAAGTCACTTGGTTCGCCGCGCTTATCACAATCATCAATGACGTTGAAGGCATTCGATGGATGTACATATAAACCTTGTGGTATTATTAATAACCTGCATGTTGAACTAGGGGGAAAAATAATGAATATTGATGTTGAGGTTGTTGACGGACCCCTTGACTATAATATTTTACTTGGAAGGCCATGGGTATATGCAATGATTGCTATTGTTTCTACATATTTTAGAATGATTTCCTTTCCACATAAAGGTACAATTATAGTCATTAATCAACTATCCTTCTTTGCCTCTCCTTCACAGGTAACTGGAAGCGTTCCGTTCATTCACATACCCCAACTAGAACTTCAGAACATTGGTGTAGGACGCTTAAAGGATTCCACTCTTATGGGAACCTTTGCATTACCGCCGCCAACGATGTCGGCAGAAATTGCAAGTATAGAGACCTGCTACATGATCTCTTCCACCCTATCTAGCTTAAGGAAGAGTACGGGTGATTCTGATGTTTCTACGTTGGATGAGTTTCTTCCGCCCAGCCCTATTGAGCTGGCATAGCAATCAATTTATCTGGCTTGGGTGGAAAATCCAAAATGAGTGTCACCGAGTGTTTGGGTTGATCGTTCATTAGATTTTGGTACCCCATTTGATCCATTTTCCTCAACGTTCTTGACAAATGAGAATATTTTGGAAGCTATGATGTCAGAAGGAGAACCATGGGAAGATTATCATCATCGTTCCCATCTTCTTAATTATGAAGAAAATAATCTTAGTGAACTATATCATCCACCCATCAAAAAATTCTTTTCAAATTCTTTTCCCATTAATGCAATCGATTCCGAGCGAAATATTTCAAATATCGAAGAAATTATCTCTATCTATATTTCGACCAAAACTGGTGTTGTAGAGAATATTCATGTCGGTGTCTCTTGTTCTCCATCAGAACTCGAATCATATCGCTCTCTTTTTTGTGAATTTTGTGACGTTTTTTCTTGGTCTTACGAGGAAATGCCACGCATAGATACTAGTATAGTTGAAAACACTATTAATATGCATCCTGATGTCAAACCGGTGTGTTGTCTTGTACATCCTAAGAAAGTCACTGCCATCAAAGCAGAAGTTGAAAAAATTTTGCGTACTGGTTTCATTTACCCTGTTCTGCTAACTGAGTTGGTTTCCAATATCATTCTTGTCATGAAAAAACAAGGGACCATTAGAGTGTGCATCGGTTATCGGGATGTTAATCATGCTTGTCCAAAAGATAACTATCCTACTCCCTTTATCGACCAGATTATAGAAGATTGTGCTGGATGTGAAATCTTTTCGTTCATGGATGGATTTTCTGGCTACAATCAAATCAATATCTGCCCAGATGATCAACATAAGACAACATTCATCTGTCCCTGGGGCACATTCACTTATAGGAAACTTCCGTTTGGTTTAAAGAATGCTAAAGAAACTTTTCAGAGAGCAATGGATTATGATTTCAATGACATCAAGTACATTGTTCAACCATATCTAGATGACTTACCAGTGCATTCACGAAATCAGATTGATCACTTGATGCATTTCAGAGCCATTTTCTTACGCTACCGACACTACAAAATACGCCTTAATCTACATAAATGTGTGTTTTGTGTTGGTTCTGGTCATTTGCTTGGATTCGTAGTCTCAAAAGAAGG
Source organism: Pinus albicaulis (assembly GCA_034641835.2). Classification (NCBI taxonomy): domain Eukaryota; kingdom Viridiplantae; phylum Streptophyta; class Pinopsida; order Pinales; family Pinaceae; genus Pinus; species Pinus albicaulis. The sequence goes on along the minus strand of CM076577.1, from coordinate 1,303,283,085 downwards.
GATTTGAATTGACCCTTTGAAGGTTCATGCCATTCTTGATTTTCCTGCGCCGTCAAACTTACTTCAGATACAGAAACTTCAAGGAAAGGCAAACTTCATAAGAAGGTTCATTCTAAATTATGCTGAAATGGCTAAAGGATTTACTTGACTATTGAAAAAGGGGATTCCCTTCCATTGGGACCAAGTTGCACAAACTTCTTTTGATTTTGTCAAGGACACTCTTGTCCGAGCGTCATTAATGTATCCTCCTAATTATCAAAATGATTATTTCCTATATATCGTCGCGGCCAAAACGACCATTGCTATGGTATTGGTCCAAGTAGAAGACGGAATTGAACATCTGATCTATTATTTGAGTCATAATCTCAATGATACGGAAGTTAAATACTCATACGTAGAAAATCTTGCCTTGGAAACTGTTCAAGCTATCCAAAGATTTCGCCATTATATCTTGCTCCGAAAAATAGCAATAGTTTCGGATTGCAACCCCATGAATTACATATTATCACGTCAATTTCTTGAGGGAAAATATTCAAAATGGATTGTCATTTTGCAGGAATTTGATTTGGAATTTATCGAATCCAAGTCAAAGAAGTCTTTAGTTTTTGCTGAGCTTCTCTGTGACCTTCCCTCTTACAGTACTGAAACTACGTCAGAACCATCAATTCCAGATGAGTCTCTGTTTCTGATCAGATCATCTGATCCTTGGTATGGTGATTTCATCATTTATCTCCAGACCCAAAATTTTCAACCTAATACCTCTCGCTTTGAACAACTACATATTTGATACTAAGCCAAAGATTATCTGATCGTCAGTGATACACTTTATCGTCATGGTGTTGATACCATTTTAAGGAGGTGCCTCACTCATGAGGAGGTCGAAAAAGTATTAAATGATTGTCATGTTGGGGCTTGTGGTGGACACTTATCTGGATATGCTACCGTGCAGAAGAAACTCTGTGCCGGTTACTTTTGGCATACTATTTTTCGATACTGCATCCTCGCGGTCAAAATTTTTCATGCATGCCAGATCTTTTATCATAAAATCTAAAAACCGCTAGCGCCAATGCATCTTTTTGTCTCTACTGGACCATTTACAAAATGGGGTATTGACTTCATGACCTATAACCCTCCTTCGTCCAGGGAGCATGTGATCCAGGTGGATATTGGTGGCCACCCACCTATTCCACTTGGCCCCCCACCATTGTCTCTTTCGGTTTTTCAGTTTCGGCATAACTTACTATTTTTAGCAGTTTTTCGGGTCCTGAACTTCCGGAGCCGTTTTGAGGCCCTAAACGACATTTTTTGGGTATCGTTTTACCAACAAATTTGATCATCAAATTTGTCCTGAAAGTTGTATTCCTTGGATAGAGCTTTCTAATGATGTATCATGTGTGTCAAACGGAGATAGTATGCCAAAGTTACGTCCCTGGGAAGTTGAAACACCAATTTACCCAAACGGGGCCCATAGTTTTGGCGCTTCATCTCCTAGGGTTAGGTTTTTGGGATGTTTAGGGTTCTCCATTGTTTCTCAATACTAAATAGGCCCTCGCGCCTCATTGTAAAGCAGTTCAGAGGTCTGTAGCCACCACATCTCTTCTCAGAGATAGCTACCAGTACCCTAGCTAGTTTTATTTCCATTGTCTGTAAGCAAATTTCAATTCTTTGATATTAATGAAATGAAGTGTTATTTCCGCTGCATCTCTGTATTTATGGTTATGTGTTTATTCTGTTGCGTTCCTGCATAAATCCGGATCAGTGGTATCAGAGCGGTCTGCTTTTTCTCGATCCTTCTTTGCATGTCCCCAACGAGGTCGGGGTATAAGGAGCTAGGGCTTGATCTGGTGGAACCTTTGCAAGATCAGCCTCGTAAACCTCGACGGACGCCCATGGGGGACGAAAAGAAAGATGAGGGAGCAGGAGATCCTATTAAAATATTGCTCGAGGAGGCCCTCGAAAAACAAAGGAACGGG